>JAVIAB010000059.1:74126376-74445616 GCA_032433765.1 Megaustenia siamemsis | reverse complement strand
GCAGGTGGCGGGCTCTGTACCAGGCAGTGGATAGAGTCAGTACAGAAAGCAGGTGGCGGCTCTGTACCCAGGCAGTGGATAGAGTCAGTACAGAAAGGCAGGTGGCGGGCTCTGTACCCAGGCAGTGGATAGAGTCAGTACAGAAAGGCAGGTGGCGGGCTCTGTACCCAGGCAGTGGATAGAGTCAGTGCAGAAGGCAATAATACGTTGAGGAAACTTGTCGTCATTTCCGGACATGCGAGAGTACGGGGAAATGATAGAAGGGACAGGTTGGCTAGCTGTACCGTCGTTGAGGATGGTCAAACCAATGGTCGGGCGGACATCATCAATGCTCTCCGAGATGTGGGAAGGGCACAGGACTTCGACAACCATGAGTCCACGTCACTCCTTGGATGAAAGAGATGGGAGTAAGATGGGCACAGCGGAAACGAGAACTTAGTGGGCGTGTAAGAAGACTTATCAACCAACACAGAACTGGAGTCATCAGTCACTAGACACTGCGAGACTTGCTGAGGAGGGGATCTGAGCACCTCTGGACATTTTCGGAGTGCAATGATGATGACCCGCGAATAGCTCAATAACTCAAGTAAAAAAAAAAATGTAGTTAAACATTGAATAATGCGTTCGAGGAACTCACAGGATTACCATCTTTTATGTTTTTGTTAGGAGCATTGACTGCTACAATATCATTGCAGACATAAATACCTACCTAAGCATAACAAGTACACGTTTTGTGTATGATGTCACACAGTGAAAACACTCCATCAACTATTAATTGTCTTACATCATACAATGTACGAGGTTCAGGACATAAATGTTACAACATTTTCAAGATTAGAACTTAAATGTCACTGAGATGACAACATACATGTGAAAGATAGAAAGAAAGAAAGATAGAAAGAAATTCTAACACAAGTTGTGGAATTGTTTCAAAATGGAAAACGTGGTTCTCTTGGTGGAGGGTGAGCGATAAGAAGAAGAGCTGCAAACCACAACGCAAATGTACGCCCATTTAACGCCTTGTATAGTCCAAAAGTATTACTCATTTATTTAGTTGTCGTCGGGCGCATGTAAAAAATATATATATATATATATATATTTGTACCGCTGGAATGAAAATGGCACTTGTAGCTGAAGCCAGCAAGTGAGTGTGTATGTGTGTGTGTGTGTGTGTGTGTGTGTGTGTGTGTGTGTGGAAAGACAGGGGAATGTGTGCGGAATGTGGTTGTGTTCGACTGTTCGTTCTGGGTGTGTCGTCGACAACAATACCAGGTTGACAGGCAGAGAAATGAGGTTCAGCGGCTTACACTGGGAATCTTTCATCCATGGCCATGTTGTCATGTGCTGTTATTGATGTCGATGGAAATAACCTAGAAGTAGTTCCACAATATAGATATCTTGGACATGCTATAGCAATTGATGGAAATGTTGGACGGATATAAACACAAGAATAGAAATGGCAGAAAGCAATTTAATAAACATATAGCTCACACCATGACATAGACTACAATTAAAATTTTTAATTACTCAACATTCATGTATGGTGCAGAATCATGGACATAAAATAAGAAATCAGAGCAGAAAATTGAAGCCTTTGAAATGTGGATCTACAGAAAAAATGGGGAGAATTGGGTGGAGGGAAAAGAAGACAGACAAGGTAGTTCTGAATCAGCTGAAAATCGAAACAACATAAACACAATTTGATAAAGAGAAGTGAGATGTGTAGGACATGTGACGAGACATAATAGCGTTTCTAGAAGTCATCTTGGAGGGGAAGTACAAGGTAGATGAGGCAGAGACAGACCAAGGCTAAAGTGGACTGATAATATCAAAAGTTGGAAAGTTGAACAATGACAACATGCACTATCTGGACAAGAAAACAGAGTAAATTAGCGCTCTATGGTAGCAACATTAGATGTGGAGATGGCACCGAATATAATATATATATATATATATATATATATATAATATATTATATATATATATATATCTTGTATACAGAGAGGGGATACTCAGTCGAAAGTTGTGACAACCCTTCAGCCTACATGATCTGCCTGCATTCCCCATCATTTATTTCCTTACCTCGTCAGAAATACCCTTCTATACCCATACTACATTATGTCACATCTGTCAGCAATACCTTCTATACCCGACCTACATTATGATTCACATCTGTCAGCAATACCCTTCTATACCCATACTACATTATGTCACATCTGTCAGAAATCATCTTCTATACCCATACTACATTATGTCACATCTGTCAGAAATCATCTTTTATACCCATCCTACATGGTCACATATGTCAGAAATCCACTTCTATACCCATTCTACAATATGCACATCTGTCACAAATTCTCTTCTATGTTCATCCTACTTTATGTCACATATGTCAGGAATCCACTTCTATACCCATCTACATTATGTCACATTTGTCAGAAATCCACTTCTATACCCATCCTACATTATGTCACATCTGTCAGAAATCCACTTCTATACCCATCCTACATTATGTCACATCTGTCAGAAATCCACTTCTATACCCATCCTACATTATGTCACATTTGTCAGAAATCCACTTCTATACCCATCCTACATTATGTCACATTTGTCAGAAATCCACTTCTATAACCATCCTACATTATGTCACATCTGTCAGAAATCCACTTCTATACCCATCCTACATTATGTCACATCTGTCAGAAATCCACTTCTATACCCATCCTACATTATGTCACTTGTCAGAAATCCACTTCTATACCCATCCTACATTATGTCACATTTGTCGAAATCCACTTCTATACCATCCTACATTATGTCACATCTGTCAGAAAATCCACTTCTATACCCATTCTACCAATATGTCACATCTGTCAGATCCACTTCTATACCCATCCTACTTTATGTCACATATGTCAGAAATCACTTCTATACCCATCCTACATTATGTCACATCTGTCACAAATTCTCTTCTATGTTCATCCTACATTATGTCACAAAACTCTTCATTACATGTCATCTACAAATGTTCTGCAATCATTTTACCTTTCTCTCAATCACAGAAGAATGTTTGCTTTCCCTTATCAAATTCTTGTTTATTCTCCCACCCTCTCATTCTGCAGCCTTCCGTTATTTCATTCTCTCTCTCTCTCTCTCTCTCTCATTTTACTTGATTTTTCCGATCGCCATTCACTACCAACGCCCACTTAGGAGATTGTGAGTAACGCTTCTTCTCTCATTCTCTTCCTTTCAATCTACTTCTCTCACTTTCTCTGTATTTCTTATTCACTCTCTACTTCTCTATTTTCATATCTCTATCATCGCTCTTTTTTCTCTCACTCTCTTTTTAAAATTACTTCTCTCACTCCCTCTATTTCTGTTACTCTCTCTTACACAATCTCGCTCCACTTCTCTAACTTTCTCTTTCGGTCTATTTCTTTTACACAATCTCGCTCCACTTCTCTAACTTTCTCTTTCTGTCTATTTCTCTTACACAAGCTAGCTCCAATTCTCTAACTTTCTCTTTCGGTCTATTCTCTCACTCTTCCTCTCTAGCTCTACTTTTCTTACTTCTCTTAACTATTTCTGTCACTTTCATTCTACTTCTCTCACCATTTCTCTTTCACTCTATTTCCCTCTCTTTAGCTCTCCCTCTCACACTCTTCTACTTCGTCTTTTAAAGGCTGGACTGTGAAGGGTGGAGTCTCGGGCAAAAACAGAAGGATGAGTAGGAGGAAAATGAGAGAGAAAGAAGAAGAGTGGAGGAAGAGGAGGGGAGGAAGAGGAGGAGGGAAGAGGAGGAGAGAAGGCGAGTGAGAAGGTGAAGGAGAAGAAGAAGCAGAAGGGCAGGAAAGGAGCAGGGTGAGGCGGGGGAGGAGAAGATGTAGTTGAGTTGAAGGGGCAGGAGAAGGTGCAGGAGGAGAGGCAGGAGAAGGTGCCCAAAGAGGCAGGAGAAGGTGCACAAAGAGGCAGGAGAAGGTGCACAAAGAGGCAGGAGAAGTGCACAAAGAGGCAGGAGAGGGTGCACAAAGAGGCAGGAGAAGGTGCACAAAGAGGCAGGAGAAGGTGCAGGAGAAGAGGCAGGAGAAGGTGCAGGAGAAGAGGCAGGAGAAGGTGACAAAGAGGCAGGAGAAGGTGCACAAAGAGGCAGGAGAAGGTGCAGGAAAGAAGGCAGGAGAAGGTGCACAAGAGGCAGGAGAAGGTGCAGGAGAAGAGGCAGGAGAAGGTGCAGGAGAAGGGCAGGAGAAGGTGCACAAAGAGGCAGGATAAGGTGCACAAAAGAGCAGGAGAAGGTGCACAAAGAGGCAGGAGAAGGTGCACAAAGAGGCAGGAGAAGAGGCAGGAGAAGGTGCAGGAGAAGAGGCAGGAGAAGGTGCACAAAGAGAGGCAGGAGAAGGTGCACAAAGAGACAGGAGAAGAAAAGGTGCAGGAGAAGAGGCAGGAGAAGGTGCACAAAGAGGCAGGAGAAGGTGCAGGAGAAGAGGCAGGAGAAGGTGCAGGAGAAGAGGCAGGAGAAGGTGCACAAAGAGGCAGGAGAAGGTGCAAAAAGAGGCAGGAGAGGTGTCAGGAGAAGAGGCAGGAGAAGGTGCAGGAGAAGAGGCAGGAGAAGGTGCACAAAGAGGCAGGAGAGGTGCAGGAGAAGAGGCAGGAGAAGGTGCACAAAGAGGCAGGAGAAGGTGCAGGAGAAGAGGCAGGAGAAGGTGCACAAAGAGGCAGGAGAAGGTGCAGGAGAAGGTGCACAAAGAGGCAGGAGAAGGTGCACAAAGAGGCAGGAGAAGGTGCAGGAGAAGAGGCAGGAGAAGGTGCACAAAGAGGCAGGAGAAGGTGCAGGAAAGAGGCAGGAGAAGGTGCAGGAGAAGAGGCAGGAGAAGGTGCACAAAGAGGCAGGAGAAGGTGCACAAAAGGCAGGAGAAGTGCACAAAGAGGCAGTAGAAGGTGCACAAAGAGGCAGGAGAAGGTGCACAAAGAGGCAGGAGAAGGTGCACAAAGAGGCAGGAGAAGGTGCAGGAGAAGAGGCAGAAGGTGCAGGAGAAGAGGCAGGAGAGGTGCACAAAGAGGCAGGAGAAGGTGCACAAAGAGGCAGGAGAAGGTGCCGGAGAAGAGGCAGGAGAAGGTGCACAAAGAGGCAGGAGAAAGGGCAGGAGAGAGGCAGGAGAAGGTGCACAAAGAGGCAGGAGAAGGTGCAGGAGGAAGAGGCAGGAGAAGGTGCACAAAGAGGCAGGAGAAGGTGCACAAAGAGGCAGGAGAAGGTGCACAAAGAGGCAGGAGAAGGTGCACAAAGAGGCAGACAAGAAGCAGAAGAAATTAGAAGAGAAAGAGAATAAGTAGAAGAATACATTTTCTTGTATAGTCTCTTTCATGTAAGGAGAATTTTTTTTAAAGTTTCCTTTTCAACTTTGTTTCCCACCACCTCATTCTTTCACTTCGCCTCAAACAGACATCGCTAAACTCCTCGCCTCAAAGACATCGCTAAAAACTCCTCGCCTCAAACAGACATCGCTAAACTCCTCGCCTCAAACAGACATCGCTAAACTCCTCGCCTCTCCTCCATCCCACTTGCCTCCCCTAAAAACCCGATCAATTGATCATCAGTGTTGACATAAACACATCACCAGAGAACAACAAATCGATGTTTCTATCGAGAGATTTGAACACGAGAAGCAAATATACAACAGCATCCATTCTCTCAGACATCTAATCTTCTACTCGTGCCAATTCTGAGTTAGCATTCAGGACAGGCCCCAGACTGGAACCTTCTCGCCTCGTCAAATAACCATCGCCGAGTGACTTCGGTATAATCGCCCCCGTGTTGGTCCTTGGTCACAAGTGCTCCGTTAGTGCCACCTAGCAAGCCATTAAAAGACACTACTACTGGGGTTGCTATACTCAAAGTTATAGCAGTTACCTGCACATGTCAGATGCCATGATGAGTGTATTTTTACAGTATTTCTGCAAACTGCAGCACTACTATCACTATCTATAGATGTAAGCCTGAGGCCTGAAAGGGAAACCCAAATACCACTACTTGTGTGACGTTTTTGATGGATATGAACTATAGATATATAACTTTTTGATAGATATGAACTATAGATATATAACGTTTTTTGATAGATATGAACTATAGATATATAACGTTTTTGATAGATATGAACTATAGATATATTTAACGTTTTTGATAGATATGAACTATAGATATCTAACGTTTTTGATCGATATGAACTATAGATATCTAACGTTTTTGGATAGATATGAACTATAGATATCTAACGTTATTCTATCCTGAGCTTTGTGTCGCAAGTATAGCTCCAGGGAACATGCACAATAAACAAACAATGGTATGCAAGAGCTAAACTAATGGAGGCCACGTCGCCTCCCAGCAGCATAGCTGGAAGTTGTCAGTGACCTACAGCTGATGGCTTGCCACAGGATCGGTGAACAATAACCATCCAGACCCTGCTCCACCTCTCCGTGGTGCCTCTAGTAACAGACTAACCTGTCTAGTCTGGCCAAGAGGGTAGGGATCGAAGAAGGAAGACACCCGGTACTCAAAAATGTCGTGCTGAAGTCGGATGTGTTGGGCAAAAAGACGCAAATGTTACAGTTATACTGCAAACCACAACACACGCAGACACGCCCACTTAACGTCCTTTTAAGGGCAGATGATGAAGAGGTGTACTCCTTTAGCCATCGAGCGAACGCAGACAAGCAAGCTAACCAAAGAAAGACAAGACAAACGACAACGTTTTAGACAAAATACTTCATCAAGCATAACAAACAAACTATACAAATGAAATAAATAAATACAAGCCAGAAAACACAGCACAGATATTTTTAATGAATACCAGGACCATCTCTAGGAAGGAAAGGCAGCGTCGTGGTCACCTCACAGCTTGACCTGCGGCTTAGTGCAATAACGTCACTAAGACTTCACTACCCAACGATTTGATCACGTCAGAGCTAACAGCCAATTGGATCTCACTACAATAAGTCAGTAAAGGTTACCATCCCCAGCTTTGCTAGGCGTATGGGGTATATGTGTTTGTTTTGACGATGTGGTCGGTATCACGCCAGTCCAGCTTACTTTCAAGACAAATCTCTGATACCCATTTTTAGAGGCTGGGTGTACCCTTGTCGGTCCGAAAAAGATAATCCGCTAAAGTCTGGGGATCGAGCCCTAACTTATCTGATTAGAAAGCGAGCACACTAACCACTCAGCCACCAATGTCACAATCTTTACTTGCTTGGTCCCCAAAAAGGTTACCTCGTCTTCCCGGTGCCCCCTCAGGGAACGTCAGCAATCATCTAGAGCCGCTAACTCTGTGGCCTCGTCCAATGTTATCACAATTTCCAGACATATAATCAACGCGGCTTTACCTTTACGTCGTGTAGCTCTACGTGATAACGTGTTTTTTGATAATTTCGGCTTCTCACAGAATTACTCGACTTCCGCATTCAATCACGCTGTATTTAACTAGCATTCTACCTTTTATTTCATGTCATTTTTTCCCACTTACTAGCTAAACCGGTAAAGGTATCCCATAGCATGATCGATTTGGGAATGCAGCGTGAGTCTCCACTTCTCCTTGGTATTATTCTTTCAGAGAAACGGGCTCCATTCTCTTTCCGGATCCTTTCCTAAAAACATACACATATACCAAATTCTTCTTTCAAGTTGGATCGAATGAGTAAAGTGAAGGTTGTCCGTAGTCCCATAATTTGGGAGAGGGAAGAAATAAAGATTGGAAAAAGGTTATATGATCAAACTACCAAAGAAAGGAAGTTTACAGGAGTGCACAAATTATAGGGAATTATGCTACTGTCCAGTGCCAGGAAAAATATAAGCAGAATCATTCTGGAGAGACTAAAAGAGGCCATAGAGAAACATTTGAGAGATGAACAAGCAGGTTTTATGAAGAACAGATCATGTGCTGATCAAATAACTACTCTACGTATAATAGTTGAACAAAGTTTAGAACTAAAATCCCCACTTTATATTGATTCATAGATTACGAAAGGCATTTGATAGTTTAGACAGAAGAATGCTTTGGAAGTTGCTGAGTCATTACGGAATCCCCATAAAGTTTATTAACCTGATAAACAATGTATGAAGGAACGAAATGTAGTGTAGTGCATGAAGGACAGCTTACAGAAGCATTTGAAATAAGAACAGGAGTAAGGCAAGGATGCCTTCTGTCTCCATTTCTCTTTCTACTGGCCATAGATTGGATTATGAAAATAACTCAAAACAACAGAAATGGATCCAGTGGTCACTGACCAAACACCTTATGATTTATACTTTGCTGATGACATAGCTCTCCTATCACACAGCCATCAACATATACAGGATAAAATGAGCATACTTGATGAGAGATCACAACAGCTAGGACTGAAGATTAATAGAGATAAGACCAACATTATGAGAATTAATACAGTTGGCAATAACCAAATAAAACTAGGAGAATTACCTCTATTAGATGTACAATCTTACATATATCTGGGCAGTAATATAGATAAAGAGGGAGGAACAGAAAATGATACCAAAATAAGGATATCAAAAGCAAGAGGAGCTTTCATTGCACCGGGAAACATATGAAAATCCAAAGAAATTAGATTAAATACAAAAATAAAAATTTTCAACTCAAATGTTAAGGCGTCCTATTATATGGCTGTGAAACATGGAGAACAACAAAATTGACAATCACGAAGATACAGACTTTCATTAATGGATGATTGCACAGAATAAAAGGATAGAAATGGCAGGACAAAATCACTAGCATAGAATTATGGAAATGTACCAGTCAAACCCAGTGGATAAGAGATACAGCGAAGACAATGGCGCTGGATAGGACACACACTACGGAAGCCAACTGAGAGTATTACAAACAGGCCCTTTTTTGGAATCCCCAGGGGAAAAGACAAAGAGGAAGACCAAGAAATTCTTGGAGAAGACAGACAGAAGCAGAGATGAAGATGACGGGGAGGACATGGAATGATCTTAAAAGAATGGCAAAAAAACAGAACGACTTGGAAAGTGTTTGTTGAAGACCTATGCTCCACTGGAGCTAAAAGGTAGAAGAAGAAGTCCCGGAAGTAGTTTCGTTGGGTAGTGACATGTTAGTGACGTCATTGTACTAAGCCTGAGACTCAATGGGGGTTGGAAATGATCACGTGAGCTTCCCTCCCACTGAATGGTACTCATTTAAAGAGGCTGGATGGACTTGAAGAGTTTCTTGACGTGGAAAACAATGGTTGTTTCATCAACTGGCACTCGAACCGGGAACCTCCTGATCGGTAGGCGATTACAACACCACCACTGGGTTCTGTATTTGGAACTTCATTTTTGTTTCAACAATAAAGTTATAATCATCTAGTCTTGTACAAGCACCAATGATTCTCCAATTAGAGAAGGTCTTCCCCAGAAATATGAGTACGAACATTTAGAGGCCCACAACAACAAATATAAAGAGAAATACACCAACAATATAAGACAAGTTAAAGTAAGGACTCCCGCCACGCCTCAAACCGCATGGACAATATGGTACTGGTGGCCATATATTTCTGAATGACCAACGACACATTTTTTTGGATGGTGTGGGTGAAATTACGGTAAAAAAAAGTAAAGTGTCCCGTCACGCCAAGTGGCGTATAGGGAATATGGTGTCAGTGACCATACATTTTACAGACCTTCAGCACATAATTTTTGGGTAATGTGGTCGGTATTACGCCCGTGCCGCTTTACTTTCCCAAGACAAATCCGGTACCCATTTAAGGCTGGGTGAACCCGGAGCCGTCGGTTGGGATCGAACTCTACCTCTTGTCCTTTGTAGTTCAGTTGACTAACCACTGAGCTATCGCGACTCCAGCAATATCACGCTTAGAAGAGAATGGAAAAGGAAAGGGGACGGCTTTAATAGAAAACTATCAAAAGAATGTATCCCTCTCGGAGCCATGTGCGGCTATGATACAAATCTCTATGGCCTCGGTCCTCAATACCTATTACTTGGATATCGCAGGGGCTTCGATATGCAGGAGAGTTGAATGGTGTACAGAATGGAGTTCCAGCCTTCTGACATATGTCATAAAGATGTTGCAGGAAACTATCACATAAACGTCACAACTCTCGCCAATGCATGTTTCGTTTCAGCGGTTGCAAGTAATGATCATTTTTAGTTTCGGTAAACACAAGTGAAACGTTCCTTGATTTAAAAAAAAGGATAATTAGGGAAGGTGGCTTTGATAGTCTTTAGCACAAGGGGAAGTCTTGCATATAGGACGGCCACAAGGCACCGTGACTGCGAAGTCAGCTTGTCGCGAGAATGTCATTGAGGCTCTGGTCATGTCTGTAAACAGCCGAAAGAGGATCCGAGAACAGGAGACGAGTGATGGGATCAGAGAATAGGAGAGGAGTGGTGAGATCAAAGAATAGGAGAGGAGTGGTGGGATCAGAGAACAGGAGACGAGCGGTGGGATCAAAGAACAGGAGACGAGTGATGGGATCAGAGAACAGGAGACGAGCGGTGGGATCAAAGAACAGGAGACGAGTGATGGGATCAGAGAACAGGCGACGAGTGGTGGGATCAAAGAACAGGAGACGAGTGATGGGATCAGAAAACAGGAGACAAGTGGTGGGATCAGAAAACAGGAGAAGAGTGATGGATCAGAAAACAGGAGAAGAGTGATGGGATCAGAAAACAGGAGAAGAGTGGTGGGATCAGAAAACAGGAGAAGAGTGGTGGGATCAGAAAACAGGAGAAGAGTGGTGGATCAAAGAACAGGAGACAAGTGATGGGATCAGAAAACAGGAGACAAGTGGTGGGATCAGAAAACAGGAGAAGAGTGATGGGATCAGAAACAGGAGAAGAGTGATGGGATCAGAACAGGAGACAGTGGTGGGATCAAAGAACAGGAGACAAGTGGTGGGATCAGAGAACAGGAGACGAGTGGTGGGATCAGAAACAGGAGAAAGTGGTGGGATCAGAAAACAGGAGACAAGTGGGGGATCAGAGAACAGGAGACAAGTGGTGGGATCAGAAAACAGGAGACGAGTGATGGGATCAGAAAACAGGAGACAAGTTGTGGGATCAGAGAACAGGAGACAAGGTGGTGGGATCAGAAACAGGAGAACGAGTGATGGGATCAGAAAACAGGAGACAAGTGATGGGATCAGAGAACAGGAGACAAGTTGTGGGATCAGAGAACAGGAGACAAGTTGTGGGATCAGAGAACAGGAGACAAGTGATGGGATCCGAGGGAGGGTCGGTGGGTATTGTTTAAAGACTGAACGAAAGAAAATGATGTGGATGTTTATGAGGGTAAGAAGAATTATTCCAGGAAAAGTAAAGCTGTTACATACAACTGTATGTGGCTCTCTCTCTCTCTCTCTCTCTCTCTCTCTCTCTCTCTCTCTCTCTCTCCAAGAGAAAGTAAAGCTGTTACATACAACTGTATGGGGCTCTCTCTTCTCTCTCCAAGGAGAAAGTAAAGCTGTTACATATAACTGTATGTGGCTCTCTCCCTCTCTCTCTCTCTCTCTCTCTCCAAGGAGAAAGTAAAGCTGTTACATACAACTGTATGTGGCTCTCTCTCTCTCCAAGGAGAAAGTAAGCTGTTACATACACTGTATGTGACTCTCTCTCTCTCTCTCTCTCCAGGAGAAAGTAAAGGTGTTACATACAACTGTATGTGCTCTCTCTCTCTCTCTCCAAGGAGAAAGTAAAACTGTTACTACAACTGTATGTGGCTCTCTCTCTCTCTCTCTCTCCAAGGAGAAAGTAAAGCTGTTACATAAAACTGTATGTGGCTCTCTCTCTCTCTCCAAGGAGAAAGTAAAGCTGTTACATAAAACTGTATGTGGCTCTCTCTCCCAGGAGAAGGTAAGCTGTTACATAAAACTGTATGTGGCTCTCTCTCTCCCAGGAGAAGGTAAAGCTGTTACATACACTGTAGTGGCTCTCTCTCTCTCTCAGGAGAAGGTAAATCTGTACATACAACTGTATGTGGCTCTCTCTCTCCCAGGAGAAGGTAAATCTGTCATACAACTGTAGTGGCTCTCTCTCTCTCTCTCTCCCAGGAGAAGGTAAATCTGTAACATACAACTGTATGTGGCTCTCTCTCTCTCTCCTAGGAGAAGGTAAATCTGTTACATACAACTGTATGTGGCTCTCTCTCACAGGAGAAGGTAAAGCTGTCACATAAAACTGTATGTGGCTCTCTCTCTCTCCTAGGAGAAGGTAAATATGTTACATACAACTGTATGTGGCTCTCTCTCTCTCCCAGGAGAAGGTAAATCTGTTACATACAACTGTATGTGGCTCTGTCTCTCTCTCCCAGGAGAAGGTAAATCTGTTACATACACTGTATGTGGCTCTCTCTCTCTCCCAGGAGAAGGTACATCTGTTGCATACAACTGTATGTGGCTCTCCTCTCTCATGAGAAGGTAAATCTGTTACATACAACTGTATGTGGCTCTCTCTCTCTCTCTCAGGAGAAGGTAAATCTGTTACATACAACTGTATGTGGCTCTCTCTCTCTCAGGAGAAGGTAAATCTGTTACATACAACTGTAGTGGCTCTCTCTCTCTCTCAGGAGAAGGTAAATCTGTTACATAAACTGTATGTGGCTCTCTCTCTCTCAGGAGAAGGTAAATCTGTTACATACAAGTGTATGTGGCTCTCTCTCTCTCCCAGGAGAAGGGAAAGCTGTTACATACAACTGTATTGGGCTCTCTTCTTCCCAGGAGAAGGTAAATCTGTTACATACAACTGTATGTGGCTCTCTCCTCCCCAGGAGAAGGTAAATCTGTTACATACAACTGTATGTGGCTCTCTCTCTCTCTCTCTCCCAGGAGAAGGTAATCTGTAACATACAACTGTATGTGGCTCTCTCTCTCTCTCCTAGAAAGGTATCTGTTACATACAACTGTATGTGGCTCTCTCTCACAGGAGAAGGTAAAGCTGTCACAAAAAACTGTATGTGGGCTCTCCTCTTCTTCCTAGGAGAAGGTAATATGTTACATACAACTGTATGTGGCTCTCTCTCTCTCACCAGGAGAAGGTAAATCTGTTACATACAACTGTATGTGGCTGTATTCTCTGTCTCTCTCTCCAGGAGAAGGTAAATCTGTTACATACACTGTATGTGGCTCTCTCTCTCTCCCAGGAGAAGGTAAATCTGTTGCAACAACTGTATGTGGCTCTCCCTCTCTCAGGAGAAGTAATCTGTTACATACAACTGTATGTGGCTCTCTCTCTCTCTCTCTCTCTCAGGAGAAGGTAAATCTGTTACATACAACTGTATGTGGCTCTCTCTCTCTCAGGAGAAGGTAAATCTGTTACAACAACTGTATGTGCCTCTCTCTCTCTCTCAGGAGAAGTAAATCTGTTACATACAACTGTATGTGGCTCTCTCTCTCTCTCAGGAGAAGGTAAATCTGTTACATACAAGTGTATGTGGCTCTCTCTCTCTCCAGGAGAAGGTAAAGCTGTTACATACAACTGTATGTGGCTCTCTCTCTCTCCAGGAGAAGGTAAATCTGTTACATACAACTGTATGTGGCTCTCTCTCTCTCCCAGAGAAGGTAAAGCTGTTACATACAACTGTATGTGGCTCTCTCTCTCAGGAGAAGGTAAATCTGTTACATACAACTGTATGTGGCTCTCTCTCTCTCCCAGGAGAAGGTAAATCTGTTACATACAACTGTATGTGGCTCTCTCTCTCTCTCCCAGGAGAAGGTAAAGCTGTTACATACACTGTATTTGGGCTCCTCTCTCTCTCAGGAGAAGGTAAATCTGTACATACACTGTATGTGGCTCTCTCTCCCATAGAACAATCAATGCAGACGATGTCAGCAGCAAATGTCTCCTCCATACACAGCGTGCCACAAACAGATATCACTGCCAGATTTATGTTGCTGATCTTGTTAATAATGTGCTAAATACTTGGCTAGTCCCACCTTCCTGTCTGACTGGCTTGCCTAATGTGTAGGAATTATTTCGGATGACATGCTTGGATGTAAACATGTACCTGACCTGAGGTTCCCACGCTGTTCGCTTTACGGCTGAATGATGGCCCCCCCCCCCCTTTTTTTTCACTCGCCCCCATTCCTTAGTCACGGCTTCATAGCACAACATTCCCGGCCAACGCCCATATAACGTCAGTCACGTGACAATGTAGATGCATGTATGTAGGGTATTGGGGTTAGGGTTTCACGCGCTTCGTGTGTGTGTGTGTGTGTGTGTGTGTGGTTAATTGGGAGAGAAAGTTGGTGGATAGATGTGTGTGTGAGAGAAGAGGGAAGAAGAAGAAGAAGCAGAAGAAGAAGAAGAAGAAGAAATGCAGCAATAAAAATCTTTAGGACTGTAGGGAAAAAAATAGCTGAAATACAAACAGCGCGGGAGATAGTGGCGCAGAAATAAAAAGGGGGAAAATGCATGAAGAAATGATGTAGAATGGGAGAAGACGGTGGGGGGTGGGAGGAGGGAGTGTTGGAGAGTCGTGCAATAGGAGAATAAACATGAGATGGAAAGGAATGACTCGCAGATTGAAAGACAATGTATGTGTACGTATTATATATATATATATAATATAACAGTATATATATATATAATATATATATATATATTATATATACAAAGAAAGAGAAGTGGGAGAGAGAGAGAGAGAGAGAGAGAGAGAGAGAGAGAGAGAGAGAGATTAACTAGAATATTGAACATGAAGGCACAGAGTGAAGCAAACACGTACACACATATACAAATCTAGAGAACGCTTCCACTATCTGGCTGGTTATAACTGTGATGATGGTAGCCAATATTTCTGTGACAATCGCTAAAACAGATCCCCATCCACGTCCATCATGTCTAGGAATTGTATAAAAACACAGATAAGACTTGACGTTGTTTCCCAGCGCGTGTATGTGGGAGTGTGCAGAGAACAGCAATGCATTGTTCGTCAGCTTCATATCCCTACCTATGTCCACAGGGACTGAATTTTGAGCGAACTTTACTTTTGCCTAACTCTCACACCAGTAGCGCTGTGTGCTCAAGTGTCCCTCGCCGTACGGCAGATATTCTCTGACTTCAGAGGTACTCTCATATTTTCAACGTCCATATTTTTAAGTTTCGTGTAGATTTCTTCTATTATTTTTTGCCATTTTTTTACCAACACTTTAGATTTCCAGCTAACAATGGTTCTTTCACGTGCGCAGAGTGCATACAGGATCTTCTGTTTTTCGCCGTATCCTGGTTGGACATCGGATATCACTACCAGAGAGGACTAGACATCAGATCTCACTACCCATAGAGAGCTAGACATGAGATATCACTACCCAGAGAGGACTAGACATCAGATCTCACTACCCAGAGAGGGCTGGACATCGGATCTCACTACCCAGAGAGGGCTGGGCATCGGATCTCACTACCCAGAGAGGGTTGGACATCGGATCTCACTACCCAGAGAGGGTTGAACATCGGATCTCACTACCCAGAGAGGGTTGGACATCGGATCTCACTACCCAGAGAGGGTTGGGCATCGGATCTCACTACCCGAGAGGGTTAGACAACGGGTCTCACTACCTAGAGAGGGCTAGGCATCAGATCTCACTACACAGAGAGGGCTAGGCATCAGATCTCACTACACAGAGAGGCTAGGCATCAGATCTCACTACACAGAGAGGGCTAGGCATCAGATCTCACTACACAGAGAGGGCTAGGCATCAGATCTCACTACACAGAGAGGGCTAGGCATCAGATCTCACTTCCCCGAGAGGGCTAGGCATCAGATCTCACTACCCAGAGAGTGCTGGACATAAGATCTCACTACCCAGAGAGTGCTGGACATCAGTCTCACTACCCAGAGAGGGCTGGACATCAGGTCTCACTACCCAGAGAGGGCTAGGCATCAGATGTCACTACCCAGAAGGACTGACATCCGTATCACTACCAAGAGAGGACTAGGCATCAGATGTTACTACCCAGAGGGGCTAGACATGAGATGTCACTACTCAGAGAGGGCTAGGCATCGGATCTCACTACCCAGAGAGGACTAGGCATCA
The DNA here is from genome assembly GCA_032433765.1 of Megaustenia siamemsis. NCBI lineage: Eukaryota > Metazoa > Mollusca > Gastropoda > Stylommatophora > Ariophantidae > Megaustenia > Megaustenia siamemsis. Next base: position 74,429,568 of record JAVIAB010000059.1, on the reverse strand, counting down.
GATGTCACTACCCAGAGAGGACTAGGCATCAGATGTCACTACCCAGAGAGGGCTAGGCATCAGATGTCACTACCCAGAGAGGGCTAGGCATCAGATGTCACTACCCAGAGAGGGCTAGGCATCAGATGTCACTACCCAGAGAAGGCTAGGCATCAGATGTCACTACCCAGAGAGGACTAGGCATCAGATGTCACTACCCAGAGAGGACTGGACATCCGGTATCACTACCCAGAGAGGGCTAGGCATCAGATGTCACTACCCAGAGAGGGCTAGGCATCAGATGTCACTACCCAGAGAGGGCTAGGCATCAGATGTCACTACCCAGAGAGGGCTAGGCATCAGATGTCACTACCCAGAGAGGGCTAGGCATCAGATGTCACTACCCAAGAGAGGGCTAGGCATCAGATGTCACTACCCAGAGAGGGCTAGGCATCAGATGTCACTACCCAGAGAGGACTAGGCATCAGATGTCACTATCCAGAGAGGGCTAGGCATCAGATGTCACTACCCAGAGAGGGCTAGGCATCAGATGTCACTACCCAAGAGGGCTAGGCATCAGATGTCACTACCCAGAGAGGGCTAGGCATCAGATGTCACTACCCAGAGAGGGCTAGGCATCAGATGTCACTACCAGAGAGGACTAGGCATCAGATGTCAGAGACCTGAGGAGGGTAAAGTCACAGATTTTATTTCCCCACCTTCTTGTCTAGAGGCTCTCGTCTGACCTATAGACCACTCAGCGCCCCCCTCCCCCTCCCCCAATCCCACGCAGGCAGTCAATTCTGGTGAAACCTGTAACTTTGGTCAGCGTGTGCAGTAACAAATGGCTTGTGACCACCTTATTGCACTCAAACGAAAACAGAAAAAAAGAAGACAGCCCGTTAGGCCACCTGGCGTACATGTAATATGATGTTGGTGCCCATTATTTTTCTTATGGACCTTGCACACATTATTTTTGTCATAGATCTTGCACACATTACTTTTTTAATAGGTGCACACATTATTTTTGTTATAGATCTTGCACACATTATTTTTTGTTATAGATCTTGCACACATTATTTTTTGTTATAGATCTTGCACACATTATTTTTTTTTATAGATGTTGCACACATTATTTTTTTGTTATAGATCTTGCACACATTATTTTTTGTTATAGATCTTGCACACATTATTTTTTTTATAGATGTTGCACACATTGTTTTTGTTATAGATCTTGCACACATTATTTATTTTATAGATCTTGCGCACTGACAAGGAAGTGTTCTTCATGAGCGCCATGTCATTGTCTAGCGGTGAGAGATTTCATATTTTGCGGTCTCTCTCGACAAATCGGCCAGTATTTAAATAAACACGGCTTCACCCGCCAGCCACTCCTTGTGATTGATTGAATTGGGGAAACATTGGACGTAATAGGTAGGTAGGAATGTTGAAACAACTGAAAGGGTGACATGAGTGGCCTTGAACGACAAGACGGGAAGAAACTCTGCCTTGTTAACTTTGACGCCTTATGGATTGTTTTCTGATGAAAATAAATAACAAGATTTATGGCTAGGAACAGCGTAGACACTCTAGCTAGAGTTGATTCTTTCTTTCTTTCTTCTTTCTTTCTTTCTTTCTTTCTTTCTTTCTTTCTTTTTTCTTTCTTTCTTCTTTCTTTCTTTCTTTCTTTCTTCTTTTTCCTTTCTTTCTTTCTTTCTTTCTTCTTCTTTCTTTCTTTCTTTCTTTCTTTCTTTCTTTTCTTTCTTTTCTTTTTCTTTCTTTCTTTCTTTCTTTCTTTCTTTCTTTCTTTCTTTCTTTCTTCTTTCTTTCTTTCTTCGTTCCTTTTCTTTCTTTCTTTCTTTCTTTCTTTCTTTCTTTCTTCTTTCATTTCTTCCTTCCTTCCTTCCTTCCCTCCCTGTAGAAGACACCAACCATGCATACAAAAAACACAATAGGGAAAGTGCTACTCTAAAACAAATCTAAACCAAAGTCAAATCCCGATCTCAACATTGAAAATGGGATAGGAACAGTGGCCAGGTTTTACCGTGGTCAAACAAAGATAGTCAATAGGGCAAACAGGATCTTGAGGGCCGAAATATGCCAAACATAGTGCAAAAAGGCCTCAAGAGGATGGAGTGGAAGAAGAGGCCAGTGATTAAAAAATAGAAATATCACAAAGAGGAATGGACAAAGGAGAATGATTACAAGGATTGTAGTATCCGAAGGAAGAGACGAATCGATGAAAGAAAACAAGAGAAACGGATGAGAACTGTCTCATCATATAACTGAAGCTGTAGAAAGAGGTCAATAGTGGCATAACGAGTCTTGTAACTGTACCAGACGAGGACGAGTTGAGTGCTCTAAATTGTCGACAACCGGATGAGAGCAGTAGTTAGCGACCGATTGAAAAGATATGAATAATAAAGGGAGAGGGACAGAGAGAGAGAGTGAGAGAGAGCGAGAGATTGTCTAGACTCCTATGCAATCCTAAATGTGATTTGTGATTACAAAAGAAACTTTTGTCCCTGAGAGAAGTATAAATAAAAGACATGACATCAATTCCGCCATTTTGTGAACATCATCAGTCGTATATGTGTCTAGTCATTACTTCTTCCGCTGCCATAATTCTGCTCTACAAATCTTGATGACATCACGCAACCGTTTACTGTGGATCATGGCTGAGAGAGTGAGAACAACACTGCGTAACTCGATCTCAGTCTCCTTACAATTATTTATAGTGATATCTGCGCCTTTCAGCTCGACACATCCAACTTCCACATCGATGGGTAGATTTTCTTAAACAATTTTTGCCCGGACAGCGGCCATTTTTGACCTACTATTTTTTACTTTAACTGCCAAGAATTCTTTAACGTGTGTGAGTGCACACGAGACCACATATTTCAGTTGTTTTCCGAAAGGGCTAGACATCGGATCTCACTATCCAGAGACCAGGGGAGGGTAAAGCCACGAAGAAATCACAGGATCGATGTTTGAAAAATGTGCACCGCCTATGGTGTTAATCGAACCCGGAACCTCCATGTCCAGAGGTCGACGTCTTACCTCCTGACCACCCAGCCCCTCTGAGCCGAGATACCTCAGTGGTTAGTGAACTGGACTACAAAGGACAAGGGGAGGGTTCGATCCCAAACCGACGGCTTCCGGGTTCACCCAGCCTTTAATGGGTACCGGATTTTTTTCTGGAAAGTGAAGCGACACGGGCGTAATACCGACCACATTACCCCAAAATCATGTGCCGAAGGTCTGTACAATATATGGTCACTAACACCATATTCCCTATACGCCACTTGGTGTGACGGGGGTACTTTACTTTTTTTTTTACCAAGCCTCTATCGATCTCAGTAAAATGGAGAAGAACAAGACACGTGACGACGTACAGTGAATACAGCACCCGCCATTTTGTAAACCATCGACACAGTTTAGTTAATATGACCAGCACTACGCAAGTGCAGTTCTTGTTGCAAATTTAAAAAAAACGGTCAGGTACCCACTTAAAGCTGGGCGAACAGTAGATCGGGATTGAACCGGACCTCCTGTTTTCAGCAGACATGTTCACTAACTCTTGGCCTACCACGGCTCATCACAGAAATCTAATTCACGTTCATTCAACAAATTTCACGATCAATTCAACAATTCACGATCAATATAGAAAAAAAATTCATGATTAATTCAACAATTCACGATCGATTCAGCTGTATGACTGTCTGCCATAGAAGTCACAGCTGGGGAGGACTGGTTATGGTGGTCCACAGGAGAAAGTGCAAAACTCAAAAAAAAAAAATAATAAGGGGACTGATTGGTCTGGAGGCAAGACGCCGGTCTCGAGACAGAAAGGTTGTGAGTTCAAATCCCGGCTAGACATCAGATCTCACTGGTTTGTATGTTTTATTTATTATGATTTCTCAGCAATAATAGAATATAACAAGGAGAACTCTACACCCATTGATATAAAAAGAGGAGTAAGACAGGATGCATCCTATCACCAAGCTTGTTCAATTTATACACTGAGCAAATCTTTAAAAACATCACAGAGATGCCAGGCCTACAAATTAATGGAAAGATAATCAATAACCTAAGATATGCTGATGATACTGTTCTACTAGCAGAAAATACTAAAGACCTACAACAATTGCTTAATGTGATAAACATAACAAACAAACAATATGTACTAGATATGAATATCAAAAAGGCTAAAACTATGATCATAAACAAAGAAAATTCTCAAGACCTACAATTAAATATCAAAGTGGAAGGAATACATCTGGAGACAGTTCAGAACTACAACTACCTTGGACATACTATAACCAGTGATGGAAAATGTACAACTGAAATAAACAAAAGAATAGGAATGGCAAAAGTAATTTCAATGCCATGAAAATATACTAATATCAAAACAAATAACACCATGGCTAAAACTAAGAATAGCAAAATGTTACATCTTCTCAATATTCCTATATGTACAGAAACATGGACGTTAGATCAGAAAACAGAACAGAAAATTGAAACCTTTGAAATGTGGATTTATATAGAATAATAGGTAGAATTGGATGGAAAGAAAAGAAACAAACGAGGAAGTTTAAAACAACTAAACATGAAAAGAGAACTACTATACACAGAGCAAGACAAATTAAATTTTTGGTCATGTTAAAAGACACAACAGCCTAATAAAAGTAATATTGGAAGGGAAAATACAAGGTAAAAGAGGCAGAGGCAGACCAAGGCTAACATGGACGAGTAACATCAAAGATGGACAAGTCAGCTTATGACAATCTGCACCATCAAAGGAAGAGACAGAGTGGAATGGCGCTCCATGGTAGCCACCTTCGATGAGGAGACGGCACTCAATGATGATGATGATGATGATTTCTCAGTGCGGCAACCACCGCTGGTCACCGCAGCGAGGCCCGGCTTGAAACGTCAATTACTCATGGACGGACACAAATATATAAGTACCACCAAGACGGAATCTGCCTGTGCGGCAAAGAGCCCCTGTGCACACGGCAGCCAGGTAAAAATGGATTAACACGCAAAATTCAGTTCCTAGTCTCTATGGATTTCTCCAGAAGTGAAAGCTGACGAATGCAATATTTATATAAGTATGTCACTGTGCACAACCTACAGGGTTCCCCTCACCCCCTCTTCCACAAACACACAGAAAAAAGCTCGAGAAGTCGTTTCCGTTTTTCAAGACTTGACCATCTGTGATGAGAACTGGACGAGGGCGATGTAAGATTAAGTGAAGATTACCTTCCCTGCCTTGCTAGAAGTATGTAGAATATGGCGTTAGTGACCACAGCTTTCTGTTACCGTGGACAATTTTTAGTTGATGGGGTCGGTGCAATAGGCTAGGAATAGCATCATAGAATGAGAGATATAACTTGGGATGGATATGTTAAAAGTTACCCAGAATTGAGAGTAAGAAAGCAGCAACATAAATAGAAGAACAGTAACAATTGTAGAAATGGACATTGGTAATGTTAGTTATTACAAGAATGAAACTGGACTTGACCTTCCCTCAAAGGCCGATGTTACAAGTTTAGAATAAGATTTGATAAACTACAGGAAACTGAAGAAGTGGCAAATTATGTGTGTGAGCGAGAGTTATCGCTCTTAGAGTACATTCTATGTCATTGTTTTGAAACTCAGGGGTTGGAGAGATGGAGTCTTTTTGTGCAAAATTTGACACAAAAGTGATCCGATTTGAACATTGTCTTTTGTGATTGACTGAGAGAATTAACAGCCAGCTACTCAGCTGATAAGTTAGGCAAGTGAGACACGGGTATTTAACCACAGGATTTAGCAGAATTAGACAGAGAACACCAAGAAAGATAGCGATAAATATAGCGAGAAAATCCAAAAATATCCTTCCTAGCTTGACATTTTCTACAATATGAGCTCTAAACGGATGTCGTCATTCTACCCACACCGCGCATGTTAGAAAAGTTGAAAACGTCACACTAGTTCGATGTATTCTGGGTATTATATTTCAGCACTCAGGCTTACCTCTATAGATGGCCATGGTTTGAACAAGCAAGAATTGACAGAGATGAAAACTCAGTTCATGAGTTAGTGGTGTTTGAGATGGAGGGAGGGAGTGAGGGAGGGAAAAGAGAGAGAGAGGGAGAAGGGAGGTAGAGAGAGTGAGGGAAGGAGGGAGAATAGAGGGGATGGAGAAGAGCAAGAGAAAGGGGAGGGAGAAGAGAGAGGGGAGGGAGAAGAGATAGAAGGGAGATTGGAGAGAAAGAGAGGGGATGTAGGAGAGAAAGAGAGAGAAAGGATGTAGGAGAGAAAAGGGAGATAGGAGCGAGAGCAGAGATGTAGGAAATAGAGAAGGGGTGCAGGAGAGAGAGAAATGAGGTAGAAGAGATAGAAGGGTTGTATGAAAGAGAGAAAAGGGAGGTAGGAGAGAGAGGGAAGGTGGGAGGAGAGAGAGTGAATTGATGTAGGAGAGAGAGAAGGGAGATAGGAGAGATAGAAAGGGTTGTAAGAAAGAGAGAAAAGGGATGTAGGAAAGAGAGAGATGGGATGTAGGAGATAGAGAAGGTAGGTAGGGTGAGAGAAGGGAGGTAGGGGAGAGAGAAGGGAGGTAGGAGAGAGAGAGACAAATAACACGATGATCTAAGGAAAGGCGGTAAAGATGACTTAATTTGTGCCATTAGATACATCATTGTCTGTGACTAACGAGAAGAAGAGCCGAGATAACACGAGGGCGCGTCCATCACACGACATCAGCGACGCGGAAGTGCTGCCGACATAGACACACAGGGAAGCTCTTCACCGGAATGGCCCGCTGCTAGGGAAAAGAAAACCCACGGAAATTGATTAGAGTTCTTTAATGGCACAACACGCGACCTTCAATCGATCCAACTGAACCAAAAATGGGTACGTGAACTTTGGAGAGACAGATAACTGGGGAAAGAGCAATGGTAGTGTTTCTAACCAGAGATGTGCTGACCTTCTACAGCACGCCCTGAAGGCTGTGAGTAACCTTGACCCTTAGGTTGCATTGTGGAGTAGACGATTGAAGGTCACAACAAGAACTCAGATCAGGAACAGAGTCCAGAACTTTGTTGTCGGAGCTTTAGTTCTCTCAGTTATTTCTTACAGTGCCAGGGGATGCGTCATGCCGAGTCATCGTTTTATGTGCGTATTAACATAACTATGACATTTTATGTGTCATCTCCTGTATTAGCACACAACTATGACATTTTATGTGTCATCTCCTGTATTAGCACATAACCATGACATTTTATGTGTCATGTCCTGTATTAGCACACAACTATGACATTTTATGTGTCATCTCCTGTATTAGCACATAACCATGACATTTTATGTGTCATCTCCTGTATTAGCACACAACTATGACATTTTATGTGTCATGTCCTGTATTAGCACATAACTATGACATTTTATGTGTCATCTCCTGTATTAGCACATAACTATGACATTTTATGTGTCATCTCCTGTATTAGCACATAACTATGACATTTTATGTGTCATCTCCTGTATTTGCACGTAACTATGACATCTCAAGCGTCGTCTCCTATATTAGCACATAACTATGACATCTCAAGCGTCATCTCCTATATTAGCACATAACTATGACATCTCAAGCGTCATCTCCTATATTAGCACATAACTATGACATCTCAAGCGTCATCTCCTATATTAGCACATAACTATGGCATTTTATGTGTCATGTCCTGTATTAGCACACAACTATGACATTTTATGTGTCATCTCCTGTATTAGCACATAACTATGACATTTTATGTGTCATCTCCTATATTAGCATATAACTATGACATTTCAAGCGGCATCTCCTGTATTAGCACATAACTATGACAGTTTATGTGTCATCTCCTATATTAACACATAACTATGACATCTCAAGCGTCATCTCCTATATTAGCACATAACTATGACATCTCAAGCGTCATCTCCTATATTAGCACATAACTATGACATCTCAAGCGTCATCTCCTATATTAGCACATAACTATGACATCTCAAGCGTCATCTCCTATATTAGCACATAACTATGACATTTCATGTGTCACCTCCACACATAAGATTCCCTACAATGAAACTACAACAACGCATGTGTTTCTACGTCACTAACTTCTATCCAGCTAAATCTGATGACCAAAACACGCGAGTATCGCAGTTTGCTGCACATCACAACATATCGCAGTTTGCTGCACATCACAACATAACGCAGTTTGCCGCACATCACAACATATCGCAGTTTGCTGCACATCACAACATATCGCAGTTTGCTGCACATCACAACATATCGCAGTATGCTGCACATCACAACATATCGCAGTTTTGCTGCACATCACAACATATCGCAGTATGCTGCACATCACAACATATCGCAGTTTGCTGCACATCACAACATATCGCAGTGTGCTGCACATCACAACATATCGCAGTTTGCTGCACATCACAACATATCGCACCTAGGCTCATTTAGCGCCTTTAGGGTTGGACGCTAGGAGAAAAAAAACACAAACTATTTTCCTATTAAAACAAGTTTATTATTATTTGTCTCCAGTCTAAACCACAGGAAACTACTATTCGTGCTGTACGTCCTATAACTGTTTGTCTACAACGAAAGTATTCAGTCCTACGGGGATACTTGTCTTAATAGGAAAATACTGTTATACAATTTATTATCTAGCTGTTTTCGTAACCCTATGCTATAGTCATGAGTACACATACGTGAAAGACTTCGCCAATGATAGCAACATTTTTAGGTAATTGAGTTGGTTGTGTGCTCCAGCGTTTGGTTCTTGTGGCAAGGCGCTGTCTCGAAGCATACGGGTTCGATCCTGCTTCGGGCCATCTACTGTTCTTTGTTTCTTTTTGTTGTTGATTATTTGTGAATTTTTGTCCCAGTGTTATAAACATAGCTCTTCCCCTGAAGTTATTAGCTCGTCTATCACTTCGGAAGTTTCCTTTTATAATAATATTCATTTATTGTGATTGTTCTCTTTTATAATAATATTCATTTATTGTGATTGTTCTCTTTTATAATAATATTCATTTATTGTGATTGTTCTCTTTTATAATAATATTTATTTATTGTGATTGTTCTCTTTTATAATAATATTTATTTATTGTGATTGTTCTCTTTTATAATAATATTCATTTATTGTGATTGTTCTCTTTTATAATAATATTCATTTATTGTGATTGTTCTCTTTTATAATAATATTCATTTATTGTGATTGTTCTCTTTTATAATAATATTCATTTATTGTGATTGTTCTCTTTTATAATAATATTCATTTATTGTGATTGTTCTCTTTTATAATATATTCATTTATTGTGATTGTTCTCTTTATAATAGTATTCATTTATTGTGATTGTTCTCTTTTATAATAATATTCATTTATTGTGATTGTTCTCTTTTATAATAATATTCATTTATTGTGATTGTTCTCTTTTATAATAGTATTCATTTATTGTGATTGTTCTCTTTTATAATAATATTTATTTATTGTGATTGTTCTCTTTTTACAGAAGAAGGGAACTCAGAAATGCCTACAGATATCATTAAGTGGCACTGGACCGAAGAGCGTCAACTCACAGACCTCTAGATCCATAACAACAAGGACGGACGACAAAGAGCAGTCGTTGATCAAACACAACAGCAGAAGTACCAGGCAGTTATTAGTCCATGCCTTGATGTTCGTTCCTTATCTCTGGCCAGCCTGTCTTGTTGCTGCATCCTGCTCACTATCAATACTTGACGTCACTTCCCTAATCTATAATCCGCTCAGTTGAGTGCCCCGAACCTTGTGTCCCCCAGCCTGAGCGCGGTATCACAGGCCTGGCTGACACATTGACATTCCCTCATTGTAGTCGATGTCAATATTTCATTTTAGTTTGATTTGTTGTCAAAATATCATCGTATGCGATAGCCCTCTCTCTGTTTACCTCTGTTTCTCTTTCTCTATCTCAGTTTCTCTCGCTCCCTGTCTCTTTCTCACCGCTCTCTCCATGTATCTCTCTCACTCCCTCTCTCTGTCTCTCTCACTCCCTCTCCCTCCCTGTCTCTCACTCCCTGTCACTCTCTCTCCCTGTCTCTCTCACTCCCTCTCCCCGTCTCCCTCTCACTCCCTCTTCCACTCCCTCTCCCTATCTCTCACTCCCTCTCCCTGTCTCTCACTCCCTCTCCTGTCACTCTCTCTATCACCCCCTCTCCCTGTCTCTCTCTCACTCCCTCTCCCTCCCTCTCTCCTCCCTCCTCTCCCCACTCCCTCTCTCACTCCCTCTCTCTCCCCCCTGTCTCTCTCACTCCCTCTCCCTGTCTCTCTCTCACTCCCTCTCCCTGTCTCTCTCTCACTCTCTCTCCCTTTCTCTCACTCCTCAACCTGTCTCTCTCTCACTCCCTCTCCCTGTCTCTCTCTCACTCCCTCAACCTGTCTCTCTCTCTCTCTCTCTCTCACTTTCACTCTGATTCTAAACTCACCGAGAAGACAACAATGACATTATTTAACCGAAGCAATTTTCCCAGATTCTCTTGGGGACATAATGAAGAGAAAGTGCGCTTAGTTTGATGGACTCCCATATCCTGACTGACTCACGGGGGGCTGGTCTAGACGTACGACCTCGGCCTCAGCACAGGAAGGACCCGGGTTCAAAACCCACCAGAAGAAGTTTGTGATTTTTCAAAAAAGGACAAATGTATCCGTGGTTTCTTTACGAAATTACACTCCCCTGATCTCTTGGGTAGTGAGGTCAGGGTCTAGCCCTCTCGGATAACAGCAATAAACAGGAGGTTCCGTGTGTACTCGTGCACGTTAAAGATCCACTGCCAGTTAAAATCGAAAAGTGTAAGCCATAAATATGGCCCTTTCCCGGCAAAATTGCCAATAAAAACGTACCCACACAGTGGATCTCAGACCGAGCTACGGAGTTCGTGCATGGGCCAGGATTCTCCTCGGATGTTCTCGAGATTCTAGAGGTGGGTATCGGAACACCTATGGGATCGTATGGTGTGTAGTGATGTAAAGCCAAACAACAAACAAACGGTTGCCTGTTTCAATGTAAAAGTAGCATTTGAGCTCTAATCTTGAACAAATTGAAGACTTTGTGGGTGTAAATGTCTGGAGTCTAGTACATCCCACTCATTCTTTAAAGCGATATTTTATGGGAGAGGTTTCAATTTGTGAGCCCACACAAAAGACGTACAATTTGATTAGCTCATGTCAATGTTTATGTGTGAATAATATTTTCGTAGAATAATGCTCGCCACTAAATGATCAAAGATTGTCAAATCTGAAAGTTTACAGGGATGCAACATCCCGCCTATTTATCACAAAAGTTTGATTATTTTAAGATACGAATATTTTAAGCGAAGTTGTACGCCGGCAACAGTCCATTTTTGACAAATCAAGTGTTGTGAATGCAACCTTCCAACGTTTAGACTTGATCTGCGCTTTAAATCACATTGATGCTGTTCATGACCGTTGTTGGAATTCCTTGACGCAAGTTATTTCCATGTTACTTATTAATATAAAGTACTTTGTCAGCCACAGTTTTATCTCTTTAGGAAATTTGCACCGTGTTTTGTTCGTCGTAAGCTGCTTTCACTAGAGTAATTAGGAATCTAAAAGGAGCGAAATTGTGTGTACGACATTTTTGTGTGCTACGTCATCGTAATGGCTCATCATACATCCGTAGACCGGCCGTACGATAATCTTACAGTCTGTTGTTTGATGTGAAACGGGGATAATCTGACACACTAACTGTGTGTCTAAATGTTCGGAATTGGAGTCAACAACGATGGCCTAACATCATCAAGCGCTATACATAAAAAAAAAAAATACGACGATCATCATCATTCTCGGACAAGAACTTCTGGTATATGGTGGATAGGCGGCGGGGACAATTGAAGGCTATGCATGAAAAGTGTTCCTTGTTGCAGCTTCCTCACATTCCAAGTCCGGCCTGTTGCAGGAACTACTGAGTTAAGTGCTCTATGCACACCGTGAGCGGTGTGTCTCATCCGTTTTGATCATGTTTCGATATTCCAATTGTTTACGATGAATCACAGGTAACAGTTGGCTGTGTTCACTTTCTGCGCGGTTTCTCCTTATGTCTTTTGGCGTGTGCTGAGACTGCTACGATGGGGACTACAGTTACCTTTCTTTGTTTGGGAGATGAGATATTAATTCGGATGATTACGCTGGCACGGGCGGTTGAGCAATTATGGATTTTAATTCGTTTGCAGTGATATCGAGGCCTTCCATAACCAAATAACCAATCTTTGTGTGCATCTGTGTTAGTCATGTGTCATATATTTGTGCGTGCATGTCTGTGTTAGTCATATCTTTGTGTGCATGTCTATGTTAGTCACATCTCCTATCTTTGTGAGTGCATGTTTATGTTAGTCATGTCTCATATCTTTGTGTGTTTGTGTTTAGTCATATATCATATCTTAGTGTGTGTATCTGTGTTAGTCATATATCATATTAAAGAGTGTGTCTGTCTTAGTCACATCTTATATCTTAGTGTGTGTGTGTTAGTCATATCTCATATTTTGGTATGTGTCAGTGTTAGGTTAGCCTCATATAGTTGTGTGCATGTTAGTGTTAGTCACATCTCATATCTTTGTGTGCGCATGTCTGTGTTAGTCACATCTCACATCTTTGTGTGTGCATGTCTGTGTTAGTCACTTCTAGTGACTCGGGCAGATGGTGCTCGTAAACCTGGAGGGCCGACCATCTAAGGGCAGAATCCCCCTACAGAAAAGACAATCTGCTGCCTTGCAGGAAGATTGGGGACAATCAAAGGCTAAGGAAAGCAAATCTGAATAAAATGCTGGCTGAAATCGTATGCACTGGGCCACTGGCGCAGAACACAGTGCAACGTTTTAACAGGTATTCAATCAGGTGAATCTAACAGACTCTAATAATGATGTTCTGTCTGTGGGGTCGATCAATTCACTTAAACAGACAGCTGTTTTCATGTGAGAGTCTGGAATCCTACTCTGATTGAGTCCTGACCGCAGAGAGAGAGAGAGAGAGAGAGAGAGAGAGAGAGAGATACAGCTTCTCCAATCAACCTGAATGTGTAACAGGAGAAGCACGTGCAGTTTATATTTCTGGAAAGGCATAAACACCAAATCGACTAAAGTGTCATCGACAAACAGCTGTGTATATATATATATATCTATCTCTCTCTCTCTCTCTCTCTCTATATATATATATATATATATATATATATACATATATATATACATATATATATATATATATATATACACACACACATATATATATATATATATATATATATATATATATATATATATATATATATATATATATATTGGTCAAACAGGCCGATGGTTAGGAGCATAGGATGAAACATTTGTATAATATAAAATATGATTCCAGCACTCCGGTCTCCTCCTATTTCAGATCCCCAGGCTATCATACCTCAGAGGATTTTCAAGTTGTTGGCATAGTCTCTTGCTTCTCTCATACCCACAGTCGGTTCGCTCTGGAGAACTGACTCATAGCCCGTTTTGGAACTCTCCACCAGAGAGGTTAAACTGTAATGACGGTTTCCTTTAACCACTGACCTCTTCTTCCACTCTGTCATGTGTCCTATCTTTATTCATCGCTGAGTTTAACTGTATCGTCTTCCCTGCTCTTCGTTCCCCTTCACTATCCTGATTTCTCTTGTTCCACCCATCATATGGGGCCTCTCCTTTCATCCATCCGCAGGTAACCATTTCTTCCTTTTCAATATGTTTGGCTCATTTTTGGCCCTCGAGTACCTACCTGGCCTATTAGCTATTTCTCGTCTCAACAGGCACATATTTCCTGGTCATTTTTCCGTTTCCGCTATTTTGAGATTGGTACTTGCCTTTAGTGTTTATTTTTGTATTAATATTTGTTGTTATTGTTTTATTATGAGGGGCCTCGATGAACTGACAATAGGGACATCAATGTCATGAGAATAGGGACCTCAGTGAGAATAGGGACCTCAATGTGATGAGAACAGGTCCTCAATAAGGCCAGAGTTTCTGGCTCTGATAATGTCAATAATGAAATTGGAGACAGACAGTGACGGGGTGATTGACTGAGATTGTCTGATTGCTATGACGTAAAATTGTAAATGATGAGGTAAGTGTCCACCTCGTTCACTTCAGGGGCCTGTCGAGTTGAGTCTAAACGAGGGTCTGGGGTAGAAGGCGGTTCACACTGTTAGGTCGCAACGTCATCTACGAGTTGCTACACCCCCCCCCCCCCCAAAAGAAAAAACCTCCATACCTGCGACATTTTGACACTTTAAAAAATGGTATTACTAAGATTTGAACGGCGTCCAAGTGAATGCAGAGAGAAGAACATTCACTCGCCACCGGTTCCTCGTTGAGAAAACACAAATCACCCGTTCCTCGTTGAGACAATAGATCACACAAATCACCCGTTCCTCGTTGAGACAATAGATCACACAAATCACCTGTTCCTCGTTGAGACAATAGATCACACAATTCACCTGTTCCTCGTTGAGACAATAGATCACACAATTCACCTGTTCCTCGTTGAGACAATAGATCACACAAATCACCCGTTCCTTGTTGAGTAAGCAAACACCACCCGTTCCTCGTTGAGACAATAGATCACACAAATCACTCCATCGCGGTTAAGACCACACAATCCGCCCTTCCGCTAAACATCAACACAACTTGTATCCGTACAACTGAGATCAGATAATTCAAGAGAAACCGAAGGCTAGGACACCTCTTCGGAAACAACAACAACAACAACAACAAAACGAGCGCTAAAGATACCATACCCAAACCTTCAAGCTGAAACATATATCCAATGAGAAATGTCCGCGGAAACAGAAGAAAGCACTTGCCACCACTTTTATTATCGTTGGCATAAAAAAAAACCCATTGAAATAATTATCTTCCATGAATAAAAGCAATGGAATACTGTATTATCATCATTATCATCGTTGTCATTATTATTTATTGTTGCGTGTTCGCATCTATGATTAGAAAAAAATACTGAAAAAAAATTATCCGTTTAAGAAAAAGCACTTGGGTTTCTATTGTTCATCGCTAGCCACTAAAAGCCCTGAGATATCAGCTTTGACTATAAAAACGGTTTGATCAGCAAGAACTCCACAAAGATCAAATCGGAAACTCGTTGTTCATCTTTTTTTCTGACATACGAATTCCCGTTTCCACAATGCGCTCACTGGTTGGCAGAAACTCTAGCAGTAGAAGTGTGGGCCCACAGCGCATGCAGCCAGCGACTGGGGGTTTCCCCTAACATCCCCAGCTTCAACATAAAAGAGCTCGAGGCAGCGCTGATCTCTTCCTAGAATATTTATTCTGCTCGATCGATTAGAGTGGGAAACTATACCTCCAGCCGAACTACGCACTGACCTTCAACATTCTATTCTATTTTTGGCTTTAAAATCTCGGTGCTTGTTTATTTGCTGGCATTCGACAGCTTTTTTAAATATATATATCGACGTCAAGACATAGAAATGCATCGGAATGCGAAACCACAGTGAAGCTGATTATAAAGGAGAAATGAAAAAAAGAGAAAAAATGTGTATCGGTACAGTTTTACGCGAGTAATGGGCAACACAAAATCGAAAGATTTACACAGGCACAATAAACAACACTCATGAGCCCATTACCTGCGCTCATGCCCTCCACACGCTTGACGCCGTAGAGCGAGGCTATTTCGATTCCGGACCTGGTCACAGAAGCTGCTAGATGATTCCTTCCATTCTAATTGTATCAATTATTTTCCTTTAATATCTTATTATTAGTTAGCCATGTAGTGTTCATTTTATTTACTTAAATTTCTGTGTATGTGTTGGTTATTGTTCCTACTGAAGGCCTACTGTGCCGCAACGTCGCCAAATTTTGTGTTGCCCATTTACATAAATCCTATACCATTTTTTTCTTCTATTTTTCAAATACCTTAGTGGACGTCCCGAAGAACTGAAATTTGCGTGAATACTTTTTTTTCAATATTTTCCACACCAGTCGTGTGCACAGGTGTCCCTCACCTTACAAGCAGATATTTTCCAACCTCAGAGATACTCTCAAGTTTTATCGTCGTGCGCTTTTGACGTTTTTGGGTACCACTTTTTTCCTATCAACTCAGCCGCCATATTTGGCCTACTTTTTTCCATTTCCAATAGCAAAATGTTCTTTAACGTGCGCTGAATGGACACGGGACCTTATGTTTCCTATCCATAGCCAGAGACCAGTAGAGGATAAAACCAAGAAGAAACCACGGATTCGATATAAGATCCCCACAAACTGCGCTGGGATTAAAACCGGGGACTTTCTTGTCCAGAGGTCTGTTCTTTCGATTTTCGATCGTGAATGATTCTTCTACGTGTGCAACTTGAACACGCGGACAACGGCTTATTGTCCGTCTTCGAAAGAACTAGGCACTTGATCCCACTTATCTTGACAGAAGGTATCCGATCGACACGCTCCAAGTGGGGAAAGTAAACTGTTCATGTTCTTTGTTTCAAATAAAAGGAACGAACACAATCTGCGACTGGAAGAAAAACTACGCCTGCAGCGCTCGTCTAACGACTACTCCTTTTCATCGTCGCTCTTAAAATAAGTAAAGTAATCTTGTGCTGTGGACTGCAGTAAACATTTTTTATCTCCAGGTCGTACTCTCTCTTCTAGTCATAACTCTCTTGGTCAAACGGTGAGATAGATCTCGACCAGTTGTGGTTCACCAACTATGATGCAAGCAACAAACTGCTCGCTGACTGTTTTCAGCGCAGGTTCTGGTGCACGTTTTCACACGTCCATTCAACTCACTTAGGGCACTGACGTATCACTTGATACCAAATATCGATCACATTCCATTTCACGGTTTTCCCAGGCATAACTTGCTGGCTTCCAACCATCGATCACCAGCCGTCTCTGTCACCATTCAAGTGAGACAATAACATAAAAATGCATCACATCAAACGGATGTCATTGCCTGAGGCGGTGAAGAAAAAAAATTAGAAATACTACCTAGACGATGTTCTAACAACGATCCAACACTGAATCAGTCCTATTATATGGCAGTGAAACATAGAAAACAATATAAATGACAATCACGAAGATACCGACCTTCATTACTGGATGCTTGAGCAGAATAAAAAGATGGAAATGGCAAGATAAAATCACTATCCTATAACTATGGGAAAGTACAAGTCAAATACCAGTGGATAAAGAGATACAACGAAGACGATGACGCTGCATAGGACACACACTGCGGAAGCCAAATGAGAGTATTACACGACAGGCCCTTTTTTTGAATCCTCGGGGAAGAGACTAAGAGGAACACCAAAATATTCTTGGAGAAGACTGGTGGAAGCAGAGATGAAGATGATGGGGTAGACATGGAACGATCTTAAAAGAATGGCAAGAAACATAACGGCTTGGAAGTGTTTGTTGAAGACATATGCTCCACAGGGAGCTGAAAGGTGGAAGAAGAAGACCAATCAAAAGTGAAGCGACTATAATATAGAAATGTTAATTTACTAAAGAAATGTATGGATGCGAATCATGGACATTGAACTAAAACTTCGTGACATATCTTATGATTTCTGAGGACATTTTTAGTTTAAATGTGATCTTTCTAGCGTTGCCTCGACGTTGACAGTCCACCCTTAAAAGGAAGTAAAGTGTGGCACTTTGGTTTATGGGAAAAACTTTGTTACTTTCGGCCCAACATATCCGACTTCATCTTCGCATTTGTAAATATTCTCTTGCTTCTCCTTCTCGATCCCTACACACATGGCCAGACTGGTTAGTCTGTCCTAGAGGTACCGCGTGGAGGTGGAGCAGGTCTTAGTTGCTGCTGCCAATGATCATGGCAAAAAACAATCACCTATGAGTCACTAACCATATACAGCCCTGACACTATTGAGGCGTCTTGACCTCCGAAAATGGCTTTAAACACAATACTGATTTATGGACGAGAATCATGGACACTGGACAGATTATTCCAGAGATATCTTTAGATTGTAATGCAAATACTGTTCTTTTTTCTTATGTAAACAAATAAGGCAAGAACCGCTTGGCTATTTCAATGACAAAAATTGCAAATGGAGATTATTTTAAAAGAGCTGGAGAAACCAGAAATAGCATCAGAATCAATAGGAAAAAAAAACATCTACATTTATTAGGCATGTGATGCGAAAATAGACATAAGGAATAATATAACCACAGGAATAATGAATGGAAAGAAGTTGCCGAGGAAAACCAAGAGAAAGAAATATTGAACAGCTTATCCAAATGGCATAATGATGTGTGTGCACGAAGTCCGTAGCACGACCTGAGATCCACTGAGCCGGTGTGGTTATGCGGACAACTTTCCCCGGCAGCTGTCACACTTTATGGCCAACTCTTTTCGATTTTAACGGTTTGGTTATGCGGACAACTTTCCCCGGCGGCTGTCACACTTTATGGCCAACTCTTTTCGATTTTAACAACCAAGGGTTCATTAACGTGCGCGAGTGCACACGGGACCTCCTGTTATTCTAGATCACTAAACATCGGATCTCACACATCAGGAGAAGGTCACGTCATAAAGACATTACGGAGTACCGTTTCCTACTTTTTGACAAATCTCCTGTGTGGGTTTTGAAGCAACTAGTTTACATACAAAAATGACAAACACTAAAGCTTTAACAAACATTCCTCTTGGACCGAAGACATCACGTGGGGCAAGCCTCCAACACTAATGTCCAACAGTAATGTCACCTCCGTGACTGTGATGGACAAGCCTCCAACACTAATGTCCAACAGTAATGCCACCTCCGTGACTGTGATGGACTGATCCAACACTAATGTCCAACAGTAATGCCACCTCCCTGACTGTGATGGACTGATCCAACACTAATGTCCAATAGTAATGCCACCTCCGTGGCTGTGATGGACTGATCCAACACTAATGTCCAATAGTAATGCCACCTCCGTGGCTGTGATGGACTGATCCAACACTAATGTCCAACAGTAATGCCACCTCCGTGGCTGTGATGGACTGATCCAACACTAATGTCCAACAGTAATGCCACCTCCGTGACTGTCACGTGCTGGTTTTCCCTTCCATATTCTCCTATAGCTGCAATTTTATCTTCCGCGAATGCTGGACCTGAGGGAGGAGAATCATCCACACTAGTGACGCAATTTTTGACCGTCCCAATCCACTCATACACCTGTCACTGACTCATACACCTGTCACTAACTCATACACCTGTCATTGACTCATACACCTGTCACTGACTCATACACCTGTCACTGACTCATACACCTGTCACTAACTCATACAACTATCACCGACTCATACACCTGTCACTAACTCATACAACTATTACCGATTCATACACCTGTCACTGACTATAACAACTATCACTGGCTCATACAACTATCACCGACTCATACACCTGTCACTGACTCATACACCTGTCACTGACACATACAACTATCACTGACACATACACCTGTCACTGACACATACAACTATCACTGACTCATACAACTATCACTGACTCATACACCTGTCACCGACTCATACACCCGTCACCGACTGAATTCTCGTCCAGTAATGAAACTCTACAGGTGTCATCCCTTTGTTCAACAAATATCGCACAACACTTCGGTGCTCTTGATTTGTGCAATATTGCAAGGGAGCAGCCATCTTGTCAAACTGATTCCCAGGCTCCTATGCAAGCCGCAGGAGAAATAACGGCCACCGATTAGTAGCTCAGGGTCACCACCTCCGCATACCAGACGCACATACAATCGATTGTACACGCGATTTTTAATCCATCGTATCCAGTTTCCCACAGAACGAGCCTTGTATTTCTAACATAAAATGCAGCTTCCCTGTTACCTGGCCAATTATGTGTGCTGGCTCGCGTTGGTACACTATCCGTAACAAACTGTATTCATTCCAAAGTTATGCAAATACCGAGTTTCATCACAGCGATACAGTTGACGAGACTTATCACATAAAAGCTCACTATTCAGATCAGCTACTTTAGGCTGGTCGATACTGGCTTCCCCTGGCTTATTTTTTCTACCTACATCAGGCGCGCTGACAGGTCTTCGTATGTTAATGAGACTGTTAAGTTTTTAGCTGAAAAGTCACGAGGAAAAACACGCGTCCCACCTACATAACAAGACGACATAGAGAGGGTTAGTCGAGATTTATTGGGCGGATTGAAAGGCTACAGTACCCCCCCCCCCTCTTCCTAAATCACTGTTTTCCTCCGCTCCTCCAAACACAACACTTTCTCCCCATCTCTCACGCCAACGACAAGACATTCTCTGCTTGTCTTGCCTCAACTATAACACTTTCTCCCTATGTCTTGCCTCAACTACACACTTTCTCCCTATGTCTTTGCCTCAACTACAACACTTTCTCCCTATGTCTTGCCTCAACTACAACACTTTCTCCCTATGCCTTGCCTCAACTATAACACTTTTTCACCATCCTCCCCACCTCACCGTCTCCCCATCCATCTTCACAACACTGTCTCCCCATCCTTCCCCACAACATTGTCTCCCCATCATTCTCCACAACACTGTCTCCCCATCCTTCCCCACAATACTGTCTCCTCATCCTTCCCCAAAACACTGTCTCCCAAACCCTCCCCACAACACTGTCTCCCCATCCATCCCCAAAACACTGTCTCCCAAACCCTCCCCACAATACTGTCTCCTCATCCTTCCCCAAAACACTGTCTCCCAAACCCTCCCCACAACACTGTCTCCCCATCCATCCCCACTACAGCACTCCCCCCCCACTACAGCACTCTCATCCCCCTTCCCCGCCAGCTACAACATTGCGCCCCCCCCACTACAGCACTCTCCCCGCCAGCTACAACACTGCGCCCCCCCACTGCAGCACTCTTCCCCGCCAGTTACAACACTGCGCCCCCCACTGCAGCACTCTTCCCCGCCAGTTACAACATTACGCTACCCCCCCCACTACAGCACTCTTTCCCGCCAGCTACAACACTGCGCCCCCCTCCCCCCACTACAGCACTCTTCCCCGCCAGCTACAACACTGCGCCCCCCCTTCCCACTGCAGCACTCTTCCCCGCCAGCTACAACACTGCGCCCCCCCCCACTGCAGCACTCTTCCCCGCCAGTTACAACACTGCGCCCCCCCCAGCTACAACACCGCGCACCCCCCCCCCCCCCCTTACACAACTGTCACTAGGACCACACCTCCAACTACGACTTTGGCAGCACTACTGGACCTTGCATGATTTCAACATTTAGGGAATCAGCAGCTATCCAAGCATGAACGCTTGCATAAACACACACCAGATACGGTTTGCTACTTAGCATATGTGTGTTGCTTGTATGTGCCTTCATGTGCTATAAATGTAGGAAGTAAAATGAATAAACTGGAAGTTGATTCCTTCTAATTTCATATATTATGTCATTTTGATATATAATTATTAGATAGCTGTGAAATGTTAATTGTATTTACTTACATATGTGATTGCATTTACTTACATATGTGTGTTGTTCCTGCTGAAGGCATAATCAGCCGCAACGTCGTTCGACATTGTGTTTGTCCATAACTTACGTAAAGCTGTATCATAGAATTATTTTCCCCTCTCTAACTGTAGCGTGGTATATGTGACCGATGTGTTTCACACGTGTATTGTACCGTGTTTATTATGTGTCATCCCATGTACATATTTGTAGATCTATCTTCTGACATCAGAATTTCTCTCCATAACTTTCTTTGGACTAGTACGTGATGAGGCTCAATCTCTTTCACGGTGGTCTGCCATATTCGTCTTTCATGTCCTGAATATGCCTCATGTGTACCACACATTTTTCTGTTTTCGCTTTCTGGGCCGTTGATCATTTCTGATTCTTTCCGCGCCATCCACCGTCACTCACAGACTTTGTACATTATGGATGGACATTTCCGCTAGGCGCCATTGTTGTCAACAATAGATATTTGCCTGTCGAACCGCCAACACACGTCGATAACAATGCGGAGAGATGCGAAACTGCTGTAAAGCTAATGATAATAATGACAATTTAAAAAAAGACTTTACTAGTACCACATCACTGCTACTCAATGTTTGTATATCGTCCTATACGTTTACACTAGAACTTCATTCTGTAGAATCATTATATATTTTTATGTTGTTTATTGTTCCATCTGAAGGCCTACTTGGCCGAAACGTCGTTCGACATTTTCTTTGTTTCTCACCTACGTAAAGCTGTTACCATACAACGTTTTTTTCTCTTTTAATGCATGGGGGGGTGGGAACTATTTCTGTCCATCTTCCGAAAAACGTGTACCATCTGTGCTGATGAGGTCGGGTTTGACGAAACGTTTGTCACGCCCCTATCACAAGTTGACTGAAAGAGCTTATTACCTTGGCAGGCTTATATTGACGGTAGAGATTAGATTAGATCTGACTTGTCAACAGTCAAATTGCCGTGGATGGTAAAGCCATACCTCATCGTTTGAGTAACACATGAAGACACGGATCTAACAACGAGCAAGGATTCAGTGAGGAAACAGCTGCTTGGTCTCAAGCCTGTATTTGAGTTCTATTGCTACAACTGTTGCTACATGTAGAAATGAAGATATCAAGAGGAAACTACGTTCCACACCTCAACTTGATTTGCTATTTTATTGGAGTGGTTCAAACTTGTGACACTGTACACAAATAGGAATGTTCTAGAATAGTTTCATTTGTGTGCTAAAGAAAAGTTGCTCCAATGGCGTTTACGAGAATACGTATTTCAACATTTGATTAATTTGACTCTTTCTGGTGTAAAATAACCATAATTTAACCACAAACATTGTAACAATTTACGTTACAGTATTTGTTATGGTCATTTTTAATAAACTAGAGTTAATTCTGACCTGTAGAAGCGAATGATGTACATAAGACAAACAGACGAAAAAACGGTTACAGGCCACAGAGAGGGGATTTCTCAGAAAAACGTTGAAAGTTCCCTGGACAGCTAAAAAGACCAATGAGGAAATTCTCAAAGAGGCCAACACAAAAAGGGAGCTCCCAAGAAACATCAGAAATAAGCAATCAACATTTTTCGGGCACATCATGAGAAGAGGAAAGTTAAAATACTTGGTTTCACCCGTCAAAATACAGGGAAAGAGAGATCGCGGATGACAAAGAGAGAAATACTCGATAGCTTGGTGTCATGGAACGGTAAATAGTCAACAACAGAGCTGATACGATGCACTGTGGATAGAATATTGTGGAAGGACATGATCGCTTACGCCAACCAGTATGGCACATGATGATGATGATGATAGCTGAATTCTACTCAAGTCCTGTCTCACAACATTGACCAAGACTATTAAAATATCATTAACAAACTGTTATGGAGGGCGCAAGACCGAATCGAGGGGAGTAATGAAGGGAGAAGGGGGCTTAGGTGGAGGGAGGGAAGATGGAGAGGAAAGAGAAAGTAGGAGTGAAAGAGTGTGATAGTGAAAACAGAGATGAGAAGGAAAGAGTGAAGTAAATAGTCGCATTAAGAACGAATGAGGGAGAGAGAGATAAAAGACTACAGAGAGAGAGAGACAGTATGTGAGAGAGATTACGTGATAGTAATGTAAGTCTCTGTCTGCGATCAAGACTCAATCAGAGTAGGATTCCAGACTCTCTCATGAAGTCAGCTGTCTGTTTAAGCGATTCGATTGCCCCATATATCATAATTAGTGTCTGTTTGATCCATTCTGATTGAATACCTGTTAAAACGTTGTACTGTGTTCTGCGCCAGTGGCCTAGTGCATCCGATTTCAGCCAGCATTTCATTCAGGTTTGCTTTCCTTAGCCTTTGATTGTCCCCAATCTTCCTGCAAGGCAGCAGATTGTCTTTTCTGTATGGGCATTCTGTCCTTAGATGGTCGGCCCTCCCAGGTTTACGAGCACCATCTGCCAGTTAGATGTAGTTATTAGTTGGACTTCCGTTTCCAAACATGGTGGAATGAGGTCACGTTCGTTGGACCGCTGCAGACGTTACATTAGGGAACTGATTAGCATCGGCTCTACGGTGTCATTTTCTGCGTCTGAGCTAATCACCTGATCCAGTTAGCAAAGTTCGCCGATGATGACAGATTGTACTCACCTCAATGTTCCTCATTGTCAAGTCAAACGTTTGTGAATACGACCTTCCCCTGCCCAGCGTTATATGTGAGTTCTCTAGGAATGTAAGTGAGAGAAAGAGAGTGTGAATGTGTGAGTAAGAGAGGATGTGAGAGGAAGATAAGGAACTAAAGGGAGATGAGATAGTGAGTGAGAGAGATTATGTGATAGGAATGTAAGTGAGAGAAAGAGAGAGAGAGAGAGAGAATAAGTGAGTGACCTTCAGAGAGAGAGAGAGAGAGAGAGAGAGAGAGAGAGAGAGAGAGAGAGAGAGAGAGAGAGAAATAAATTACCAACCGTTAAGAAAATATATTGAAGGTCAATAAAATGAAATCCCCACGATGTCGGTTCTAACTAGTTAGTCTCAGGCGGGAATGAACACCGGGGATATATTCTGGTTATGTTGATTGGCCGGTGGGTTTACTGCCCACCAAAGTCTGGTAGCAAAAGAAATGTCGTGACACACATCCACAATGGAGCTCTGAAATACACATGTATTTGTAGTGCAACTGCTGACGCAGTTACAATCTAGTCTACCATAGAAGACAGAATCTGTAAATAACTTATCATCATCATCATCATCAAGTACCGGGCCTGCAGGCGTAGGTAATCATGTCTCTCCACAACTTTCGATCTTGACAGTTATTTATCATTTCTGTTGTTGACCTTCTGCCAAGCCATTCACTTAAGCTGTCTGGTATCATTTCTCTTGCTTCCCTCTATTTCTTCGACCTACAACTTTCCCAGTTGTCACAATAAATTCCAGCTGTTCTCTTCTCATTATATGGCCAAAAAATTATAATTGTTAGAAAAAAATGGAAATTGCGAGTTCTCATTGCTTTGGTCTCTTTCAGAACGTTTTTATTACTCTTCTTAGCTGTCCATGGTATTCTCAACATTCTTCTGTAAAACATTTCTACAGACTCCAGTGATTTTCTTGTCTGTTGTCCTATTGTCCATGATTCACATCCATATGTTATTAGGGCTCTACATAACATTTAAGAACTCTTGTCTTTCTTCTATTGTAAAAAAATGGATTGCACAGTATCGTCCTCATTTTTTTGGAAAGCTGTTTTCCCCTGAACTATTCTGAATCTTATCTCTGTTGTAAATGGAAAAGGGAAAATACAGATCAACAACAGTAGCAAACATAAATATTCTTCTTCTTCTTCGTCTTCTTCATCCCATAACCCGGGGATCGTTGGCTCACATACTTTGTTAATTTTCGACATTTCTATCTAGCACAACTGTTTGTTCTTGATACTTTAGTTGACTTGCTGATTTGAACATTTCCATGAAAGTAGAACACACACGCCTCTTCAATTTACACATTCAGAGTGATTAGAACAGAGATGAGCAACTTACGGCATGCGGGCCAGAACCGGCCCGTCAAGCTATTTTAACCGGCCCTTTTGCTTCATTTGAAAATTACTATACACTATATTCCCTGAGATTTGTACATTACAATCGCTTGTGAATGCAAATTAGGCAATCAATATAAGGGCTTCACTAGGTGATGGTATATGGGCCTCGTCGACTTCATAGTTTTTAGATCCTGCCTTGAGACAATTCAAGGTTGCCCGCCCCTGGATTAGTTCCCTGGAAAGCTGTCTCTTAAAATAAAATAAAAAACTTGTTGGTTAAAAATAGAATTGTGCATCTCTCAAAGCTCTGAGATTGACCAACCTTTCAACTGAAGCTGCAAGTATTGTTCTACTAAAACATCATCCATAAACATTCACTTTAGCTAGAAGATTTCATCTCGCGTGTGTGGTCTCACAAACTGAGACCACTGCCATCAAATATCACATTTTAGAACGAGTGGGATCTACTAGACTTCATCTATAAATATGATGTACACAGAAGAAGAAGAAGAGGAGGAGGAGGAGGAGAAGTAGAAGGAGAAGAACAAGAGGAGGAGGAGGAGGAGAAGCAGAAGGAGAAGAACAAGAGGAGGAGGAGGAGAAGCAGAAGGAGAAGAGGAAGCAGAAGAAGAGGAGGAGGAGGAGAAGCAGAAGGAGAAGAGGAAGAAGAAGAAGAGGAGGAGGAGGAGAAGCAGAAGGAGAAGAGGAAGAAGAACAAGAGGAGGAGGAGGAGAAGCAGAAGGAGAAGAGGAAGAAGAACAAGAGGAGGAGGAGAAGAAGCAGAAGGAGAAGAAGAAGAAGAGGAGGAGGGAGAAGGAGAAGAAGAAGAGGAGGAGGAGGAGCAGAAGAAGAGAAGAAGAAGAGGAGGAGGAGCAGAAGAAGAAGAAGAGGAGAAGGAGAAGAAGAAGAGGAGGAGGAGGAGAAGGAGAAGAAGAGGAGGAGGAGCAGAAGAAGGAGAGAAGAAAGAGGAGAGGAGCAGAGGAAGAGGAGGAGGAGGAGGAGAAGGAGAAGAAGAGAGGAGGAGGAGAAGGAGAAGAAGCAGAGGAGGAGGAGGAGAAGAAGAAGAGGAGGAGGAGAAGAAGGAGAAGAAGAAGAAGAGGAGAGAGGAGAAGAAGAAGAGAGGAGGAGAAGGAGCAGAAAAAAAGAAGAGAAGGAGAAGAAGATGGAGAGAAGAGGAGGAGGAGGAGGAGGAGAAGGAGAAAGAAGAAGAGGAGGAGGAGAAGGAGCAGAAGAAGGAGAAGAAGAAGAAGAGGAGAAGGAGATGAAGGAGAGAAGGAGAAGAGAAGAAGAGGAGGAGGAGGAGGAGAAGGAGAAGAAGGAGAAGAAGAGGAGGAGGAGCAGAAGAAGGAGAAGAGGAGGAGGAGGAGGAGAAGAAGAAGAGGAGGAGGGGGAGAAGGAGAAGAAGAAGAAGAAGGAGAAGAAGAAGAGGAGGAGGAGCAGAAGGAGAAGAAGAAGAAGAGGAGGAGGAGCAGAAGAAGAAGAAGAAGAAGAGGAAGTGGAGCAGAAGGAGAAGAGGAGGAGGGGGAGAAGGAGAAGAAGAAGAAGAAGAAGAGGAGGAGGAGAAGGAGAAGAAGAAGAAGAAGGAGAAGAAGAAGAGGAGGAGGAGAAGGAGCAGAAGAAGGAGAAGAAGATGAAGGGGAAGAAAAAGCAGATGATTGTAACAGAGTAAGCTAGTGAAATAATGGGTAGTTAAATTAACCCGGTACCCATTTATTAATAGACTCAAGCAGTAGCATATGATGGCGATCATCAGTGTTAGGACAGAATACAAGTTTAGGAAATTTCCAGGCAAAATAACAAGTTAGGGGATAACGCAAAGTTCATAGGGGTAGGGACATCCACCGAAAGATAATACTCGACATAACAAGTTATTGGAATAGAAAGTTCATAGGGGTAGGGACATCTACCGAAAGATAATACTCGGACATAACAAGTTATGGGAATAGAAAGTTCATAGGGGGTAGTGGACACGCAGAAAGTGGGGAGAAAGGAAAGGCAGAATTATACTGGACATAATAGTTTAATGGAAATTTCCACGAAAGCAAGTTGTGGAAATGGGGATATAAATAAGCGCATGACAATACGCGCATGATTTGGGCGCATGACTTTACTGTCCGGTAAACATCTACCAGGACAGCTCAGGGCATGAAGTAATCATTGTTTTGAGGCTAAGAGAGGTCAAAAGTGACCGTCACAAACAGTTTATTTTGACAATTTTGAGTCATAGGTCAAATTTTGGCCAGAAGGATGAGAGTTGTGGACTCCATGATTGATCAGAAAGGTTGCAAGTTGTCACTTTGCGACAATTTCATTGGATGAAGATATTCCACGCACAGAAGTGTGGTGGAGTATTTAAACTTCAACACAATAGGTTTAGGACAATTAGAACAAGAATTAGAACTAGAAGAAGAACTAGAAATAAGAACTAAAAGAAGGTGAAGATTAGAAGTTCAAGAACTAGAAGAAGGTGAAGATTAGAAGTTCAAGAACTAGAAGAAGGTGAAGATTAGAAGTTCAAGAACTAGAAGAAGGTGAAGATTAGAAGTTCAAGAACTAGAAGAAGGTGAAGATTAGAAGTTCAAGAACTAGAAGAAATGTAGACAGAGAAAGTTAGAACCAGGACAGAAGTTTAGTCAAGAAAGTTTAGTCAGGAAGAGTAGTTAGTAATCTTCAAGTAAAGTTAGAATTCTCCAAGTAGTAGACACAAGATTCAAGTAGTTAGGGATCTTTAAATTAGTTGACAAGTAAATAATGAACATATAAGCAATTAATTGAGCCATCATGAACGGTTATAAGTAAAATAACAGAACAATAGGAATTTAGTTGTGAAATTGTGATTCAAGTTTCCAAGAACTGTGCTTCATATTGCTTATCGTAAGTAGAATGATAGAGAGATTAAATGTGGAATGTATAATACACACTTATGGACATGACATAATCACCGGTGGTAACTATGCCCAAGAATAAAGAACACTTCATTCTAAAGAAGTGCAACCACTATAGATCAATCATGTGCCAAGAAGTAATAGAAGTTAATCAACTTGATTATGATTTATGTATTCAGCAAAACAGTCTGTCATGATTAACGTTGTGATCAATGTAATGTGATGTGCTGTCAATGAGCATTAATATCGAGACAAATAAATAAGATAAAATAATTACAACTCGTTTACAATGATGATGATGATGATGATGATGATGATGAAGAAGAAGGAGTAGAAGAAGATGTTGATGATGAAGAAAAAGCTGCAAAACTTCCAATGTAGAACTAAAATTCTTCTTTAGGAGCAAACAAAGAGCTGTGCTTCACTCATTCTTTGGGACGTATTTGCTATTTCAGTGTACCTACGTCACCACGCGCACGTGACCACAAGTTGGAAGTTCAAGACAAAAGGATCAACCACTTCAACACGCAGTTCAGTGACAAACATCTTTACTGTTATACAACCTGAGCCAGGCTTTGAACCCGTACCCTCTGGCACAGCGCCCTACCGGCAGAGTTAAGTTGGCTAACGTAAACTGACAACTCGCTACCTTAAAGATACAGCCATGGATAGTTTTACTAAGTCCTGCTGGCTGAGAGGAAAATCCGGAAATCCCCCAAAGCTGGTGTCGTCTTTAGCTAAATACAATTTCTTTTTACTCACAACCGCCCATGGTCGCAGAGCTGAAAACGTCACAAACTCTTGGTGATTCCTTTCAGACAGCGGGCCTTATTACAACTATAGATGGTTGTGCTTAGAAACAAGAAAATTGGTTGAGGAATTTATTTATAGCTACACGCGGCATTCTTCATGACGTCACGCAGCCTTAGATTACTTCTTTCTCTTTTTCAGCTCCCTGTGGAGCCTAGGTCTTCAATACACGCTTTCCAAGCCGTTCTATTTCTTGCCATTCTTTTAACATCATTCCATGTCTTCCCCATTATCTTCATCTCTTCTTCCACCTGTCTTCTCCAAGAATATTTGGTTTTCCTCTTTGTCGTTTCCCCTGGGGATTTCCAAAATGGGCCTGTTGTGTAATACTCACAGTTGGCTTCCGCAGAGTGTGCCCTATCCAGCGCCATTATCTTCGTTGTATTTCTTTGTCTACTGGTATTTGACTGCTACTTTCCCATAGTTCTAAGTTAATGATTTTGTCCTGTCATTTCCATCCTTTTATTCTTCACAGGCATCCATTAATGAAGGTCTATATCTTCATTATTGTCATTTTTTTTCTCTCCATGTTTCACAGCCATATAATCGGACTGATTTAACACTGGAGTTGAAAGTTTTTACTTTTGTATTTAACCTGATTCCTGTGGATTTCCACAAGTTTCCCAGTGCAACGAAGGATCATCTTGCTTTTAGTATCCTTATTTTGATAGCATTCTCTGTTACTCATTCATTGTCTGCATTACGGTCTAAATTTATGTAGGATTTTACGTCTAGTAGAGGTATTTCTCCTATTGTTATTTGGTTATTGCAACTACATTAATTCTCACGATTTGGTACTGAGATTGCCTAATCTCATATAAAGTCTTTATCGCTTCGGAGTTTCGTCAAAATAATAAACATTAATTTTCATTACCTCCCTTGTCAACATGTACGCACACAGAGCGAGATATATATATATATATATATATATATATATATATATAGAGAGAGAGAGAGAGAGGTGAGGTAGGGGTACGCGCAATCACTCAGAGCACAGGCATGAACTTATCTTGTGCCATGATGTCATAGCTACCCCTCCATTATGAGACTGGACAAACGAGTCAAGCGCGCATGATGACAAGACTTGAACGCAGAAGGGCATACCAGTGTCATAGGTATTGTGTTTGAGGGGGTATGGGTGTGCCATCATGGTCTGAAAGCGGTCAGCGACTCAGAACGGGCTGTTGGCTTGAGGATATATTTTAGCCTATGCTTTTTTCACAATATGCTGATATCTACCGAGTAAGGAGCGCGGGGAAGAAATTCTTGCGAGGGTTATAGAATAATGGCCGCAAACGTCTGTGACGTATTCACGAGATGCACACACCGATGAAATATTTTTTTTTCGCTCCCAGACAGAAAATAAACAAACCGTGTTTTTGCCCGTCGAGGTTGGCCCCAGCGTAAACATTCATTTGTGAACACCAACTCTTGAATCCACTTGGCTATCCGCTCTCCTTCGCCAGGGTCAATGAAATACAACTGATATCCTCTTCCTGTGATATCCTTGAAAACGTATATTAGTTTCCCCTTGTAGCTAATACTGGAGCTTACCAACATTCGTGATCGTATAGCCAGAAGATATCTCATTTAGAATTAAATGTCTTCAGTGCCGATGTAGCGATGTAGCAAAACCGAAGTAATGGCAATAGCGAGAAAGAATGAAAAACTAAACATCATAATAGATAATACACCTCCGAAGCAAGAAGACAATTTTAAATATCTGGGTAACACGTTAATACAAGACAATAACCAAGAGACAGAGATAGATGTAATGTGTACAAAGCATGGCAAGTTATAGGCCAAGTATCAACATTATTGAAAAACAAAGCAATAACTACGGAAGCAAAAAGGACAATATACAAATCAATTTTTCTACCAACTCTGTGCTATCAGTGCCAGAATTGGACGCTGGACGCTAGAACAATAAGAAAGATAACGACCACCGAAATGAAATGTGTCAGAAGAATGACAGGAAACAGCTTAAGGGACAGAGTAAGAAACACTGACCTGAGGAAGAAACTCGAAATTGAACCAGCCATCGAATACATAAAGAAACAACAGATAAATTGGTTCCACCACATAACAAGACAAAAAGAACTAACAATGACTCAAAGAGCCATAAACAAACGCTACAAAAACGCCAGATTAAGAGGAAGACCGAGAAAGAGATGGATAAAGGGAATACTAGAGTCACTAGGAGGAATAACATCAGAAGAGGCCAACAGAAGAGCAAAGAATCGCAGATTGTTTCTCCACTCGACGCCAACGGCAGCAGAGAAAGGATAGAAGAAGAAGAAAAAAAAAAAAACCGATGTAGCGATTACCCGATGTTCGTCTTTCAAAACAAAATATCTGGACTGGTTCTGTTTACTGTCCACAGATGGACAGTCTTCGATTGTTGCATTGACTCGAGAAGGGCAGCGTTCGGTTCTCGCTTAGTTCTGTGAAGAACAATTTTTGCTTGCTGTTTTGCTCCAAGCAGGAGAGTCTTAGGTTCTTGCTTTCCTCTTAGAAGATTAGCTCTTTAGTTTTTTATTTAAATTTCACCCGTGAAGAACAGTCGTTGATTGTTGTTATGTCCCAAGGACAGTCGTTGATTGTTGATATGTCCCAAAGACAGTCGCTAATTGTTGATATGTCCCAAGGACAGTCGTTGATTGTTGATATGTCCCAAAGACACTCATTGATTGTTGATATGTCCCAAGGACATTCGCTAATTGTTGATATGTCCCAAAGACAGTCGCTAATTGTTGATATGTCCCAAAAACATTCGCTAATTGTTGATATGTCCCAAAGACAGTCGCTAATTGTTGATATGTCCCAAGGACAGTCGTTGATTGTTGATATGTCCCAAAGACAGTCATTGATTGTTGATATGTCCCAAGGACATTCGCTAATTGTTGATATGTCCCAAAGACAGTCGCTAATTGTTGATATGTCCCAAGGACAGTCGTTGATTGTTGATATGTCCCAAAGACAGTCGCTAATTGTTGATATGTCCCAAGGACAGTCGTTGATTGTTGATATGTCCCAAAGACAGTCGTTGATTGTTGATATGTCCCAAGGACAGTCGCTAATTGTTGATATGTCCCAAAGACAGTCGTTGATTGTTGATATGTCCCAAGGACAGTCGCTAATTGTTGATATGTCCTAAAGACAGTCGCTAATTGTCGATATGTCCCAAAGACTGTCACTGATTGTTGGTATGTCCCAAAGACAGTTGCTGATTGTTATGTCCCAAGACAGTCACTGATTGTTGATATGTACCGAGAACAGTAGATAAGTGTTGCTATGTCCCAAGAATAGTCGTTGATTGTTGATATGTCCAAAAAATAATCGTTTGTTGTTGATATGTCCAAAAAATAATCGTTTGTTGTTGATATGTCCAAAAAATAATCGTTTGTTGTTGATATGTCCCAAGAATAATCGTTTATTGTTGATATGTCCCAAGAATAATCGTTTATTGTTGATATGTCCCAAGAATAGTCCTTGCTTGTTGATATGTCCCAAGAATAATCGTTTATTGTTGATATGTCCCAAGAATAGTCGTTGCTTGTTGATATGTCCCAAGGGCAGTTGTTGATATGCCCCAAGGGCAGTTGTTGATATGTCCCAAGAACAGTCGTTGGTTACTGATATGCCCCAAGGGCAGTTGTTGATATGCCCCAAGGGCAGTTGTTGCTTGTTGATATGTCCAAAGAAGTAACCAATGGTTGTTGATTTGTCCCAAGCAACAGTCGCTGGTTGTTGATTTGTCCCAAGCAACAGTTGCTGGTTGGTGATTTGTCCCAAGCAACAGTTGCTGGTTGTTGATTTGTCTCAAGCAACAGTTGCTGCTTGTTGATTTGTCTCAAGCAACAGTTGCTGGTTGGTGATTTGTCTCAAGCAACAGTTGCTGCTTGTTGATTTGTCTCAAGCAACAGTTGCTGCTTGTTGATTTGTCCCAAGCAACAGTCGCTGCTTGTTGATTTGTCCCAAGCAACAGTTGCTGGTTGTTGATTTGTCTCAAGCAACAGTTGCTGCTTGTTGATTTGTCTCAAGCAACAGTTGCTGCTTGTTGATTTGTCCCAAGCAACAGTTGCTGCTTGTTGATTTGTCTCAAGCAACAAATGCTGCTTGTTGATTTGTCCCAAGCAACAGTTGCTGCTTGTTGATTTGTCCCAAGCAACAGTTGCTGGTTGGTGATTTGTCTCAAGCAACAGTTGTGGTTGATGATTTGTCCCAACCAACAGTTGCTGGTTGGTGATTTGTCCCAAGCAACAGTCGCTGCTTGTTGATTTGTCTCAGCAACAGTTGCTGGTTGGTGATTTGTCTCAAGCAACAGTTGCTGGTTGGTGATTTGTCCCAAGCAACAGTTGCTGGTTGGTGATTTATCTCAAGTAACAGTCGATGGTTGTTGATTTGTCTCAAGCAACAGTCGCTGCTTGTTGATTTGTCTCAAGCAGCAGTTGCTGGTTGGTGATTTGTCCCAAGCAACAGTTGCTGGTTGGTGATTTGTCCCAAGCAACAGTCGATGGTTGTTGATTTGTCCCAAGCAACAGTTGCTGGTTGTTGATTTGTCCAAGCAACAGTCGATGGTTGTTGATTTGCCGTATAAAACAGTGGCTGATCTTTACAATAACCACTTTCTGTTTCTCAAGAAGACTTACCATAGACAAGCTATAGCTTATAACAAGTTAGCTCCAACTGACCCTAGACAGCTTTAGCTTACAACAAGTTAGCTCCAACTGACCCTAGACAAGCTTTAGCTTATAACAAGTTAGCTCCAACTGACCCTACACAAGCTTTAGCTTTTAACAAGTTAGCTCCAACTGACCCTACACAAGCTTTAGCTTATAACAAGTTAGCTCCAACTGACCCTACACAAGCTTTAGCTTATAACAAGTTAGCTCAAACTGACCCTACACAAGCTGTATCTTACAAGTTAGCTCCAACTGACCCTACACAAGCTTTAGCTTATAACAAGTTAGCTCCAACTGACCCTAGACAAGCTTTATCTTATAACAAGTTAGCTCCAACTGACCCTACACAGCTTTAGCTTATAACAAGTTAGCTCCAACTGACCCTAGACAAGCTTTAGCTTATGACAAGTTAGCTCCAACTGACCCTACACAAGCTTTAGCTTATGACAAGTTAGCTCAAAACTGACCCTACACAAGCTTTAGCTTATAACAAGTTAGCTCCAACTGACCCTAGACAAGCTTTAGCTTATGACAAGTTAGCTCCAACTGACCCTAGACATGCTTTAGCTTATGACAAGTTAGCTCCAACTGACCCTAGACAAGCTTTAGCTTATGACAAGTTAGCTCCAACTGACCCTACACAAGCTTTAGCTTATAACAAGTTAGCTCCAACTGACCCTAGACAAGCTTTAGCTTATAACAAGTTAGCTCCAACTGACCCTACATAAGCTTTAGCTTATAACAAGTTAGCTCCAACTGACCCTAGACAAGCTTTAGCTTATGACAAGTTAGCTCCAACTGACCCTAGACATGCTTTAGCTTATGACAAGTTAGCTCCAACTGACCCTACACAAGCTTTAGCTTATAACAAGTTAGCTCCAACTGACCCTAGACAAGCTTTAGCTTATGACAAGTTAGCTCCAACTGACCCTAGACATGCTTTAGCTTATGACAAGTTAGCTCCAACTGACCCTAGACAAGCTTTAGCTTATGACAAGTTAGCTCCAACTGACCCTAGACAAGCTTTAGCTTATGACAAGTTAGCTCCAACTGACCCTAGACATGCTTTAGCTTATGACAAGTTAGCTCCAACTGACCCTAGACAAGCTTTAGCTTATGACAAGTTAGCTCCAACTGACCCTACACAAGCTTTAGCTTATAACAAGTTAGCTCCAACTGACCCTAGACAAGCTTTAGCTTATAACAAGTTAGCTCCAACTGACCCTAGACATGCTTTATCTTATAACAAGTTAGCTCCAACTGACCCTACACAAGCTTTATCTTATAACAAGTTAGCTCCAACTGACCCTAGACATGCCCATCAACTTTACAAGAGAACATAGATCAGCTCTAGCAATACACGTTACCTCAGTGCTTCATTTCAATGGAATATTCAAAACCTGACACATGATGCCACAACTATCGTTGGTTCTCAAGCCTCTCTGCACATCATGACAGGTGCCGCGCCTTGCATCTAAGAAGCCAGTAGTGGGGTATGCACTCAAAGCTATAGTGACAGCTTTACAAAAAAGGAACACAACAAAATACTATAGCATCTTAAGGTCGGTAAATAAAACTGTTCCTTGCACCTAACCATGGTCGGTTGGTTTGTCAAAGGCCCCGGTATCACTGTAAACGAATTCCATAATTGCTCAATCGCCCGTGTCAGTGGAACCATCCGAATTAAATTCATCTCATTAAAGGATCCAAACAAAGAAAGGCAGCTGCAGTCCCCATCCAGCTACAGCACACGCCAAAGACGTAAGGCCAAGCACCGTAAGTGAACGCAGCTGAACTGTCATTCGTCATTCGATATCATCATTCATCGTATGCAATCGAAATATCGAAACACGATCCGGATGAAAAACACAGCTCACGGTGTGCACAGAGCACTAAACTCAGTAGCTCCGATAACAAGCCGGACTCGGAATATAAGAAAACTGCAACAAGGAACACTTTTCAGACAGAGCCTCAACGGTTCCTGACGCCGATATATTCTGTAACAACATTTCAACTCACAGTTTTATCTCTTCAATTATCGATGTATTTGCTGCCTGTGTTTTCCGATAAGCAAATCAATGTTAGAGAGATAAAAACACTCATCAACGAATGGAAGTTCTTGTCTTGCCAAAGACAAACTCTCGCTACATGTAGACTCCATCACATAACGTACTCGTTACACGAACATCTCTCTGACTGGCTCATTTAGTGGCTGCACTAAAAGCAAATTTGTTAGTGTTCGGATTAATGACGACATACAATGCATGGAAGTTCTTGTCTTGCCAAAGACAAACTCTCGCTACATGTAGACTACATCACATAACGTACTCGTTACACGAACATCTCTCTGACTGGCTCATTTAGTGGCTGCACTAAAAGCAAATTTGTTAGTGTTCGGATTAATGACGACATACAATGCATGGAAGTTCTTGTCTTGCCAAAGACAAACTCTCGCTACATGTAGACTCCATCACATAACGTACTCGTTACACGAACATCTCTCTGACTGGCTCATTTAGTGGCTGCACTAAAAGCAAATTTGTTAGTGTTCGGATTAATGACGACATACAATGCATGGAAGTTCTTGTCTTGCCAAAGACAAACTCTCGCTACATGTAGACTACATCACATACGTACTCGTTACACGAACATCTCTCTGACTGGCTCATTTAGTGGCTGCACTAAAAGCAAATTTGTTAGTGTTCGGATTAATGACGACATACAATGCATGGAAGTTCTTGTCTTGCCAAAGACAAACTCTCGCTACATGTAGACTACATCACATAACGTACTCGTTACACGAACATCTCTCTGACTGGCTCATTTAGTGGCTGCACTAAAAGCAAATTTGTTAGTGTTCGGATTAATGACGACATACAATGCATGGAAGTTCTTGTCTTGCCAAAGACAAACTCTCGCTACATGTAGACTCCATCACATAACGTACTCGTTACACGAACATCTCTCTGACTGGCTCATTTAGTGGCTGCACTAATAGCAAATTCGTTAGTGCTCGGATTAATGACGACATACAATGCATGGAAGTTCTTGTCTTGCCAAAGACAAACTCTCGCTACATGTAGACTCCATCACATAACGTACTCGTTACACGAACATCTCTCTGACTGGCTCATTTAGTGGCTGCACTAAAAGCAAATTTGTTAGTGCTCGGATTAATGACGACATACAATGCATGGAAGTTCTTGTCTTGCCAAAGACAAACTCTCGCTACATGTAGACTCCATCACATAACGTACTCGTTTACACGAACATCTCTCTGACTGGCTCATTTAGTGGCTGCACTAAAAGCAAATTTGTTAGTGTTCGGATTAATGACGACATACAATGCATGGAAGTTCTTGTCTTGCCAAAGACAAACTCTCGCTACATGTAGACTACATCACATAACGTACTCGTTACACGAACATCTCTCTGACTGGCTCATTTAGTGGCTGCACTAATAGCAAATTCGTTAGTGCTCGGATTAATGACGACATACAATGCATGGAAGTTCTTGCCTTCCTTAATACATTACCTATCTATTTGTAGATTCCATCATTTGATGTGCTTGTTACATGACCATCTTTCTTCATTGACTGATTTTGTAGAGGCTTGCACTAATGGCAAACCGCTGAACTAGCATGCTCCTCCTATGTGGATTTGTAACTGTGCAAACAACCCCCCCCCCACACACACACACACACACACCTTTACTATGCTGGCATGTGTTTTCTGATCAATGACAACCACACAACCCAACGAAGCTGACGTCTCTCAAAGAAAAGAACTTGACATCTCGTGGACTTTATCTCTTATCTTATTGTTACCTCATCATTTCCCATATTAGCTTACTTCAGATTTTCAAAACAAATTCTATGACACTATTGGCAAACCAATAGGTACTCTATCCAACTCAAAATAATGCGCTAACTAAGCACACTTATTTCAAGTTATTTTCTGGTTGCACACTTTTAGCCTGCACTACACATTAATTTATCCAGCTTTGTACTCGATGCCCGGAAACTCCGAATTGTGTAGATGAACTATCCTTGACTGATGTTGCATTTCCTTATTGGTTGATCTGAGACAGATATGGATTCGCCGAGTTCATTTTCAAACGTTTCAAAAAAAGGGTCAAATTGTATGTAACATAATCAATATACAATAATATCACACGTCACAACGGTCTTCAAGGTTTCTGTCAAGACACACAGAGATCTCCTAACATGATGGTTCCTATATATAATGAAACATAATCACTTTGCTGGGACTATGTCCATTAGCAATGCAATCTTTCGCCTTACACAGGGAGAAGTCAGCACATAGCACGAACACCGTTGCAAAGGCGCCGGTGCCAACTTCTGGTCAGTATTTACACAAACCTCGTAGAAGACATGTTCAATGTGTGAATGTAATACTTACTACGTTTTGTAGAACCGAACTTATCATCAATTAACAGCTGATGTGTCCGTTATTTCAATTAAAAACTAACAGACTCTGGGAATACTCAAAGGATTCTGCCAGTCCAGTAAAGTAGGTAATTCATACATATGACATATCACGACATACACAACACAATGTCAATTCATACATATGACATATCACAACATACAAAAACATAATGTCATTCATACATATGACATATCACACATACAAAACATAATGTCAATTCATACATATGACATATCACAACATACAAAACATAATGTCAATTCATACATATGACATATCACAACATACAAAACATAATGTCAATTCATACATATGACATATCACAACATACAAAACATAATGTCAATTCATACATATGACATATCACAACATACAAAACATAATGTCAATTCATACATATGACATATCACAACATACAAAACATAATGTCAATTCATACATATGACATATCACAACATACAAAACATAATGTCATCATCATCGAGTGCCGTCTCCGAAACGAAGGTTGGCTACCATGGATCGCCATTCTACTCTGTTTCTTGCTTTGATGGTACAGGTTTGTCATAGATTGACTTGTCCATCTTTTGATGTTACTCGTCCATGTTAGTCTTGGTCTGCCTCTTTTACCTTGTATTTTCCCTTCTAATATTACTTTTAGTAGGCTATTGTGTCTTTTAACGTGTCCCAAAAATTGCATTTGTCTTGTCTTAATTGTATTTAGTGTAACACATAATCTATTAAACAACAACGTGATATAGGTTATGTGTCCCCTGAATGGACGGGCCGAGATTAAATCGACAAAAATAAAAAGCGGCTAGAAATAAATAGAAGCTAACATTTCTACAACATAATGCTTAGAGTCTAGACATAAATTGTCTCCTTTAACAAGAACAACGAGAAATAAAAAAAAAACAACCCAGGGATTTTAACTCAGAAAAAGGAATATTCTTCATACACGGCTAGGTCTATCTGCAAGCTGATATGATAAGGGTCGTAATCCAATATTTTAATCCAGCAGTTTTATCTCAGTTATGTCCCCATTAAAGTCCACTAGTTTAGAGAAACTACTTGCAGTCAACCTCGAATGATATCTGTAGTAGTCCCTATATCCAGAACGTGTTGGAATTATTCACTACACTACACTACGCTACGCTATACTACATAACTTTACTCTAAACTACGCTACACTATACTACATAATGTTACTCTAAACTACGCTACACTATACTACACAACGTTACTCTAAACTACGCTACACTATACCTCACAACGTTACTCTAAACTACGCTACACTATACGACACAACGTTACTCTAAACTACGCTACACTATACGACACAACGTTACTCTAAACTACGCTACACTATACGACACAACGTTTCTCTAAACTACGCTACACTATACTACATAACGTTACTCTAAACTACGCTACACTATACTACACAATGTTACTCTAAACTACGCTACACTATACTACACAATGTTACTCTAAACTACGCTACACTATACTACACAATGTTACTCTAACTACGCTACACTATACTACACAATGTTACTCTAAACTACGCTACACTATACGACACAACGTTACTCTAAACTACGCTACACTATACTACACAACGTTACTCTAAACTACGCTACACTATACTACACAACGTTACTCTAAACTACGCTACACTATACTACACAATGTTACTCTAAACTACGCTACACTATACTACATAACGTTACTCTAAACTACACTACACTATACTACACAACGTTACTCTAAACTACGCTACACTATACTACACAACGTTACTCTAAACTACGCTACACTATACTACACAACGTTACTCTAAACTACACTACACTATACTACACAACGTTACTCTAAACTACACTACACTATACTACACAACGTTACTCTAAACTACGCTGCACTATACTACACAACGTTACTCTAAACTACGCTATACTATACTACACAACGTTACTCTAACCTACTCTACACTATACTACACAACGTTACTCTAAACTACACTACACAACGTTACTCTAACCTACGCTACACTATACAACACAACATTACTCTAAACTACACTACACTACACAACGTTACTCTAAACTACGCTACACTATACTACATAACGTTACTCTAAACTACACTACACAACGTTACTCTAACCTACGCTACACTATACTACACAACGTTACTCTAAACTACACTACACTACACAACGTTACTCTAAACTACGCTACACTATACTACATAACGTTACTCTAAAACTACGCTACACTATACTAAACAACGTTACTCTAAACTACGCTACACTATACTACACAACGTTACTCTAAACTACGCTACGCTATACTACACAATGTTACTCTAAACTACACTACACTACACAACGTACTTTATACTACGCTACACTATACTACATAACGTTACTCTAAACTACACTACACTACACAACGTTACTCTAAACTACGCTACACTATACTACACAACGTACTCTAAACTACGCTACACTATACTACACAACGTTACTCTAAACTACGCTACACTACACAACGTTACTCTAAACTACGCTACACTATACTACACAATGTACTCTAAAACTACACTACACTACACAACGTTACTCTAAACTACGCTACACTATACTACACAACGTTACTCTAAACTACGCTACACTATACCTCACAACGTTACTCTAAACTACGCTACACTATACTACACAACGTTACTCTAAACTACGCTACACTATACTACACAACGTTACTCTAAACTACGCTACACTATACTACACAACGTTACTCTAAACTACGCTACACTATACTACACAACGTTACTCTAAACTACGCTACACTATACTACACAACGTTACTCTAAACTACGCTACACTATACTACACAACGTTACTCTAAACTACGCTACACTATACTACACAACGTTACTCTAAACTACGCTACACTATACTACACAACGTTACTCTAAACTACACTACATAGTTTTTTGACTGAGTGTGAGCTAGAGAAATGGAGGAGAAACAGATGGACAGAGACGCCTCACAGAAGCAAGACAGAGAGGAACTTACAGTTTTCTTGAAGCACTTTTGAGGCTATCCATGGATCTGTGGAGAGTATGACAGTGATTTTGTAAAATAATGTTCGCATTGAAGATATCGCAGGCAACATGATAGGTCGTGTGAATGTATAGATTATATATAGACTTTGTGAATGTATAGATTTTATATAGACTTTGTGAATGTATAGATTATATATAGACTTTGTGAATGTATAGATTTTATATAGACTTTGTGAATGTATAGATTATATATAGACTTTGTGAATGTATAGATTATATATAGACTTTATGAAAGTATAGATTATATATAGACTTTGTGAATGTATAGATTATATATAGACTTTGTGAATGTATATATATATTATATAGACTTTGTGAATGTATAGATAATATATAGACTGTGTAATTAATACTACCGGACAAGTGTAGGGGAGGCTGAGACATAAAGACAGTTAGACAGACAGATGGCGAGACTGAGACATAAAGACAGATAGACAGACAGATGGCGAGACTGAGACATAAAGACAGGTAGACTGCCAGATGGGGAGACTGAGACTAAATACAGGTAGACTGCCAGATGGTGAAACTGAGATATAAAGACAGATAGACAGACAGATGGCGAGACTGAGAAATAAAGACAGTTAGACAGACGGATGGGGAGACTGAGATATAAAGATAGATAGACAGACAGATGGGGAGACTGAGACATAAAGACAGATAGACAGACAGATGGCGAGACTGTGACATAAAGACAGTTAGACAAACAGATGGCGAGACTGAGACATAAACACAGTTAGACAGACAGATGGTGAGACTGAGACAAAAGACATATAGATAGACAGATGGGGAGACTGAGACATAAAGATATATAGATAGACAGATGAGGAGACTGAGACATAAAGACGCGTAGACAGACAGATGGGGAGTTAAGACATAAAGACAGGTAGACAGACAAGACAGATATTTATAACTATAGTCTGGCAGACAAATACATGCAGTCAGAGAGATTGAAATGATTGTTGATAGACAAACAAACAGATAGACAAAGAAAGAGATAGACAAACAAACAGATAGACAAAGAAACAGATAGACAAAGAAACAGATAGACAAAGAAACAGATAGACACACAAACAGATAGACAAAGAAACAGATAGACAAACAAACAGATAGACAAGAAACAGATAGACAAACAAACAGATAGACAAAGAAACAGATAGACAAAGAAACATGGAGACAGGCAGGCAGGGAGACATGCATGCGCACAGATATATAACAGATAAACATGTATGACAAACAAATACACAGATATATAAACAGATAAACATGTATGACAAACAAATACACAGATATATAAACAGATAAACATGTATGACAAACAAATACACAGATATATAAACAGATAAACATGTATGACAAACAATACACAGATATATAAACAGATAAACTTTTTTTCCGGTGTCATGGCGGCTTCGTGTAGTCGATTTTTATAATTCGGCTCTTGCTGATATATTTAAATGATTTACGCGACAGTCTAGTTGTGAAACTATGTGTTGCTATTCTCCCGTTTGGTGTATGTTTTACTTCTAACGTGGGGATGGACTGTGATTGCCGATATTTAAGTGAATATGATTTATTCTTCTTTGTGTTGTGTGTTCGCGGTTCGATAGGCAAGCACATGGTTTGACAAAAATGTCAACGGAAAAACGGGTATGTTCAACCCTTATGTGAAAAGTCTGTGACGGTGGATGGAGGCGGAGGAATCAAGAATGATCAACGGCCCAGAAAGCGAAAACAGCAAAGTGTGTGGTACACAAGAGGCATGTTCAGAACACGAAAGACGAACATGGCTGACCACCGTGAAAGAGATTGGAGCCTCATCACGTACCAGTCCAGAGGAAGCCATGGAGAGTCGAGAAATTCGAACTTATGTCGGAGGAAAGATCTTAAAATAAGTACTTGGAATGTTAGGACTCTATATCAACAAGGGAAATTGGAAAATCTAATTCAAGAAGCAGAACGAATAAATATAGATATTTTAGGCATATCAGAGACTAGATGGAAGGAATGTGGGTACATTGAAGACGAAAAA
This sequence comes from Megaustenia siamemsis, assembly GCA_032433765.1. NCBI lineage: Eukaryota > Metazoa > Mollusca > Gastropoda > Stylommatophora > Ariophantidae > Megaustenia > Megaustenia siamemsis. The sequence continues at coordinate 74,386,040 of JAVIAB010000059.1, read as the reverse complement.
TATACATTTATATACTCAGGGAACACAACAGAACATCAAAGGGGGGTAGGAATACTGATAAAAAGAGAGCTACAAAAATATATAAGTACCCACTGGACATACAGTGATAGGATTATACTACTCAAGTTGAAAGCAAAACCATTCGACATAGCAATAATACAGACATATGCACCTACTCAAGACTACACAGATGAACAAATAGAGGCATACTATGAAGACCTAAATAAAGTTATGAAGCAAGTGAAATCTTCAGACATCTTGATTGTAATGGGTGACATGAATGCTAAAGTAGGAAAAGGTAGATATAAGACAATTATAGGAAATCATGGTTTAGGAAAAAGAAATGACAGAGGAGAAAGATTAATACATTCTGTGAAGAAAACAGGCTGATAATATGTAACACCTACTTTGAGCAAGAGAAAAGGAAACTATACACATGGAAAAGCCCTGGAGATAGGAAGAGGAATCAAATAGATTACATAATGATAAAGAAAGGTTCCGTAACAGCGTAAATAAAGCCAAAACCTACCCAGGAGCAGATATTAATTCTGATCACAATCCTGTAATGATTAAAATGAAAATCAAACTAAAGAGAAACAAGCAAAAATCTGATTCATCAACAAACCCACTCGACATAACAGCTTTAAATCAAAAGATATTAAAGATACCTATACAATACAAGTAAAGAACACATACCAGAAGCTGCTAGAGGAAGGAATTGAACAATACAGAAGAGAAAATCCTGATGAAAAAGTAACAACCAAATGGCAATGCATAAAGAAAAGCATACAAAAAGCCTGCGACACCTTACCCAAAAGAGAAAAGAACAAAAAACAAAAATGGATAACTAACACCATCTTAGAAAAAATGGAAGAAAGGAGACAAGCGAAGAACACTGCCCAATACAATAAAATAGATAATGAGATACGCAAAATGTGCAAAAAGGCAAAAGAAGACTGGCTCAGCCAAAAATGTAGAGAAATAGAAACTATGGAAAGCAAACAAGACCTAAGAGGAATGCACACAGAAATAAAGAGAATGACTAATAAAAATAAAAAAGCCACAGAAGGTGGATGCATTGCAGACAAAAAAGGAAAAATGCTAACAGACAATAAGGATATCATAGATAGATGGCAGGAATATATAACATAACTATTTCATGATCAAAGGGACAAGAAACCAGTTATAAAATGTACATCAGGCTATAAAATCTTAAAATCTGAGGTGGAAAAAGCTATAAAAACAATGAAAAGGGGAAAAGCAGCAGGACCTGAAAGCATACAGATAGAGATGATACAGGCACTTGAAGATTTTTGGCATTGAAGTGATTACAGACATATGCAACGACATATACCACACAGGATACATACCAAATGAACTAAAAACATCAACTTTCATTGCATTGCCTAAAAAGAATGGTGCAGTTGAATGCAGTGACTTTAGAACAATAAGCCTAATGAGCCATGTTACAAAATCTTGCTAAAAGTTATACAAGGAAGGATTCAGAATAAAATCAATACTGATTAGATGAGCAGCAATTTGGATTTAGGAAAAATAGCGGGACAAAAGAAGCCATATTCTGCATGAGAACATTAATCGAAAAATACACAGAAGTAAACAAACCAATATATGCCTGCTTCATAGACTACACCAAAGCTTTTGATAGAGTACACCACAAACAACTTATAGAATGCCTAAAAGAGATACATCTAGATGACATGGATATACGACTAATATGCAATCTATACTGGGAGCAAACAGCAATAATAAAATATAACAAAGAGTTCTCTACACCCATTGATATAAAAAGAGGAGTAAGACAAGGATGCATCCTATCACCAAGCTTGTTCAATCTATACACTGAGCAAATCTTTAAAAACATCATAGAGATGCCAGGCCTACAAATTAATGGAAAGATAATCAATAACCTAAGATATGCTGACGATACCGTACTACTAGCAGAAAATCCTAAAGACCTACAACAATTACTTAATGTAATAAACACGACAAGCAAAAAATATGGACTAGATATGAATATCAAAAGACTAAAACTATGATCATAAACAAAGAAAATACTCAAAACCCACAAGTGGATATCAAGTTGAAGGAATAGACCTTGAGACAGTTCAGAACTATAACTACCTTGGACATACTATAACCAGTGATGGAAAATGTACAACTGAAATAAACAAAAGAATAGGAATGGCAAAAAGTAATTTTAATGTCATGAAGGACATACTAACATCAAAACAAATAACACCAGAGCTAAAACTAAGAATAGCAAAATGTTACATCTTCTCAATATTCCTATATGGTGCTGAAACATGGACATTAGACAAGAAAACAGAACAGAGAATTGAAGCCTTTGAAATGTGGATATATAGAAGAATAGGTAGAATTGGATGGAAGGAAAAGAAACAAATGACAAAGTCTTAAAACAACTAAAATGAAAAGAGAACTTCTGAACACAATTAGAACAAGACAAATGCGATTCTTAGGCCATGTTAAAAGACACAACAGCCTACTGAAAGTGATCCTGGAGGGGAAAATACAAGGTAAAAGAGGCAGAGGCAGACCAAGATTAACATGGACGAGTAACATCAAAGATGGACAAATCACCGATGACAACCTGCACCATCAAAGCAAGAGATAGAGCAAAATGGCGCTCCATGGTAGCCAACCTTCGTTGCGGAGACGGCACTCAATGATGATGAAACATGTATGACAAACAATACACAGATATTTAAACAGATAAACATGTATGACAACAAATACACAGATATTTAAACAGATAAACATGTATGACAAACAAATACACAGATATATAAACAGATAACATGTATGACAAACAAATACACAGATATATAAACAGATAAACATGTATGACAAACAAATACACAGATATATAAACAGATAAACATGTATGACAAACAAATACACAGATATATAAACAGATAAACATGTATGACAAACAATACACAGATATATAAACAGATAAACATGTATGACAAACAAATACACAGATATATAAACAGACAATCTGGCAGACAAAGGCATCCACATGGAAACAGACATAACTAAAAATAAGGAAAACAAACAGACAGTCTGTTAGCAGACACATTTACAGGGTTGAGAGACAGAGAAATGGAGAGGTTGGGAGAAAGAGAAATAGAGAGGTTGTGAGAGACTTAAAGATAATGTTCACACAAACACAAATCCACACAGACATGAGTAGAAAGGTGTGCTCGTTTGCTGGTATCACAAACAAAACGGTACTGGTGTGTACATCTTGAGGCCCAGTGCATCCGTTTCCAGCAATAATTATTTGTTAATACGGCGCCTGTACTTATTTAAACTTGACAACCTTTCTGCAAGGCAGCAGCTGTTTGTGTTTACAGTTACCTCTTCCAACAAGAAACAGTCTTACCAGATTAACGAATATTTCACAATCAACTTTCTTTCTTCCCAATTATATCCGCCAGAACTATCGCGCTCCTCCTGCGTGGATTTGTAAGAAGGTTGCCCCCCCCCCCAACCACTCCCCCACTTTTGCTTTACTGACTTGTGTTTATGTTGATAATTTTGAGGCTAGCACTGATAGTACTAGACCTTGTGTGAGTTAGCCACGCAGTCATTGAGGTTAAATCCTTGTTTTCCGCTCACTTCTTTGCTGCCTGAAATTATACACCAGAGGCAAACTCGCCTCACAGCAGCAGAGCTGGAAGCTGTCAGCGACCCACAGTTGATGCATTGCGCCGGATCGGTGAACGAGAACCATCCAGACCCTATTCCACCTCTTCGCGATGTCTCCAAAACAGAGTAACTTGCCTAGTCAGGCCAAGTGATTAGGAATCAAAGAGGGAAGAACCCGGTGCTCAAAAACAGAGGAACTTGCCTAGTCAGGCCAAGTGATTAGGAATCAAAGAGGGAAGACAACCCGTACTCAAAAACAGAGGAACTTGCCTAGTCAGGCCAAGTGATTAGGAATCAAAGAGGGAAGACAACCCGGTGCTCAAAACAGAGGAACTTGCCTAGTCAGGCCAAGTGATTAGGAATCAAAGAGGGAAGACAACCCGGTGCTCAAAAAACAGAGGAACTTGCCTAGTCAGGCCAAGTGATTAGGAATCAAAGAGGGAAGACAACCCGGTGCTCAAAAAACAAGGAACTTGCCTAGTCAGGCCAAGTGATTAGGAATCAAAGAGGGAAGACAACCCGGTGCTCAAAAAACAGAGGAACTTGCCTAGTCAGGCCAAGTGATTAGGAATCAAAGAGGGAAGACAACCCGGTGCTCAAAAACAGAGGAACTTGCCTAGTCAGGCCAAGTGATTAGGAATCAAAGAGGGAAGACAACCCGGTACTCAAAAACAGAGGAACTTGCCTAGTCAGCCAAGTGATTAGGAATCAAAGAGGGAAGACAACCCGGTGCTCAAAACAGAGTAACTTGCCTAGTCAGGCAAGTGATTAGGAATCAAAGAGGGAAGACACCCGGTGCTCAAAAACAGAGGAACTTGCCTAGTCAGGCCAAGTGATTAGGAATCAAAGAGGGAAGACAACCCGGTGCTCAAAAACAGAGGAACTTGCCTAGTCAGGCCAAGTGATTAGGAATCAAAGAGGGAAGACAACCCGGTACTCAAAAAACAGAGGAACTTGCCTAGTCAGCCAAGTGATTAGGAATCAAAGAGGGAAGACAACCCGGTGCTCAAAACAGAGTAACTTGCCTAGTCAGGCCAAGTGATTAGGAATCAAAGAGGGAAGACAACCCGGTGCTCAAAAACAGAGGAACTTGCCTAGTCAGGCCAAGTGATTAGGAATCAAAGAGGGAAGACAACCCGGTGCTCAAAAACAGAGGAACTTGCCTAGTCAGGCCAAGTGATTAGGAATCAAGAGGGAAGACAACCCGGTGCTCAAAAACAGAGGAACTTGCCTAGTCAGGCCAAGTGATTAGGAATCAAAGAGGGAAGACAACCCGGTGCTCAAAAACAGAGTAACTTGCCTAGTCAGGCCAAGTGATTAGGAATCAAAGAGGGAAGACAACCGGTACTCAAAAAACAGAGGAACTTGCCTAGTCAGGCCAAGTGATTAGGAATCAAAGAGGGAAGACAACCCGGTGCTCAAAAACAGAGGAACTTGCCTAGTCAGGCCAAGTGATTAGGAATCAAAGAGGGAAGACAACCCGGTGCTCAAAAACAGAGTAACTTGCCTAGTCAGGCCAAGTGATTAGGAATCAAAGAGGGAAGACAACCCGGTGCTAAAAAAACAGAGGAACTTGCCTAGTCAGGCCAAGTGATTAGGAATCAAAGAGGGAAGACAACCCGGTACTCAAAAACAGAGGAACTTGCCTAGTCAGGCCAAGTGATTAGGAATCAAAGAGGGAAGACAACCCGGTGCTCAAAAACAGAGTAACTTGCCTAGTCAGGCCAAGTGATTAGGAATCAAAGAGGGAAGACAACCCGGTGCTCAAAAACAGAGTAACTTGCCTAGTCAGGCCAAGTGATTAGGAATCAAAGAGGGAAGACAACCCGGTACTCAAAAAACAGAGTAACTTGCCTAGTCAGGCCAAGTGATTAGGAATCAAAGAGGGAAGACAACCCGGTGCTCAAAAACAGCAAGCTGAAGTCGCATGTGTTGACGCAAATATCACAGTTCTAACTCCAAACTACAACACAACGTATCTACGTCAACTTAACGTCCTTCTAAGGGCGGATGCGGACACTCAATTCCTGTAGTTGTCATCGAGTGAACGACATAACTAAAGAAGGAATTATACACTAACGCAATCATTAACACTTACATTTTATCTTTTTATTTTCATTGATGATGCTAGTAGATTCTTGTTGAAATGCCATGTTTTTTATTTCTCAGGAAGCCAATTATTTTCAGCGAGAAATAGCGCTCCGTGTAACTTCTTTGTTTGTGCCGCCGTGTGTGTGAAGTAAGCGTGACTGGAGTATTTATTAGAAACGGATAGTTAATCGTGAAGTGAGCATAATCAATCTAGGATTTGTCTACCTGTCACGATAAACGTCCGTGATCTTGGCGTGACGGTTCTAGTTGATCTCGACTATGTTCCATAGAACAACGAAATGCTGACGGCAGCTACTCTGTTGTCCTTTTTTTACAGAAATTGTTATGAGGCAGTTATAAAGCTCATTACTCCGACGGCTTGGTGCCTCATGAATGACGGGAGGCTGAGATTAAGTAGACGGGAACACTATTTAACCTGCATGACGTCCAGGCAATGGCGACGACAATAACTAGCACGTCTGTGTGTGACAAGTCACACATCTCACCAAGAGCGGTTTTACGCTTTTGTCTTCAAATATTACCTACGCTGTCTCTTTAGACATAAAGAAATAAAGACAGAAAAAAAGAAAGAAAGAAAGAAGGAAAGAAAGAAAGAAAAAGAAAGAGAAAAAAAAGGTTAGTAGAATCTTGAGAGGTTCAATTAATTGAGGTAGGTTTTCACAGCTATGAAAGCACTAGCCAACACCCCCCCCCCCCCCCATATTCTAGTAGATTGAAGTGTATGATTTCTCTCCCCTATGATATCTTTTCTTTCTGTCGTTCACCCGATGCCTACTAAAGGAACTGATTTCCCTCTTCATCATCCGTCCTTAAAAGGACGTTAAGTTGACGTATATAATCGTGTTGTAGTTTGCAGTAGAACTGTGATATTTGCTCCTTTCGGCCCAACACGTCCGACTTCAGTACACCATTTTTGAGTATTTTTTGGGCTGCCTTCCCTCTTCGATTACTACTTGAGTGGCCAGACCGGTCAGGTTAGTCTGTTTCTAGAAGGCAGCTCGAAGAGATGGAGTAGGGCTTGTATGTTTCTGGTTGGCCGATCCTGGGGGTGCCCACCTCTGAGACACCTATGTCTCCCGAGAAGAGAAAACGTTGTGAGAACTCCCCTACGGTATTATATGTTAGGAAACACATTTTACTTCTCCATTATGCACAAGTTGGTTAACATAGCACATACGCTGCACATACATTCGGACTAATCTTCCCGTTATTTGTTACTTGAGTTATGGATATTTGAACCTTGACTACATTTCAACTGAAGCCTCGGTGTCTGAGTGGTTAGTGTACTCGCTTCCTAAACAGAAGGGTCTGAATTAGATCCCTAGAAGTTGTTTTTTTTTCGGACCAACAAGGCTTCGAGGTTCACCCAGCTCTAAAAATGGGTACTAGAGGTTTTTCTTGAATTAAAGGCGGCCTGGCGTGATACCGACAACATCACCCCCAAATGTGCCGTGGTCATAGAAAAATCTGGACACTAACACCATATTTCCCTAAATGTCTATCAAGGCAAGGGAGGGAACCTTGACTTGTAACGTTTCATAGCGTGGTTTTAGAGGCAAACTGTCAGGCATCCATGTGGAAATCATGTGGTAAAAGAAAACAAGTCAGACCAAGAGAATCGCTACACTGAATAATTACTAGAGAAGGCTCAACATGGGACTAAGAAACAACCAAGAACTAGCAGCTGATCGTCAATCATGGAGAACTACGACTTCCATCTTATGTGACGTCTTCGGCCCGAGAGTAAATGAATGAAAATACCTAGACTGATAAGTGTCCGACAGTCAAATGTATCTTGACAATTACTGTTCTGTAATTTCTCACTGTTTTACCCATAACACCAACTGTTTTAACAGACTGAAGTTAGCTACATACTCCAATTTCCAAATGTCCTACACCCATAACACCAACTGTTTTAACAGACTGAAGTTAGCTACCTACTCCTATGTCCAAATGTCCTACACCCATAACACCAACTATTTTAACAGACTGAAGTTAGCTACCTACTCCTATGTCCAAATGTCCTACATCCATAACACCAACTGTTTTAACAGACTGAAGTTAGCTACCTACTCCTATGCCCAACTGTCCTACACCCATAACACCAACTGTTTTAACAGACTGAAGTTAGCTACCTACTCCTATGTCCAAATGTCCTACACCCATAACACCAACTATTTTAACAGACTGAAGTTAGCTACCTACTCCTATGTCCAAATGTCCTACACCCATAACACCAACTATTTTAACAGACTGAGTTAGCTACCTACTCCTATGTCCAACTGTCCTACACCCATAACACCAACTGTTTTAACAGACTGAAGTTAGCTACCTACTCCTATGTCCAAATGTCCTACACCCATAACACCAACTATTTTAACAGACTGAAGTTAGCTACCTACTCATATGTCCAACTGTCCTACACCCATAACACCAACTGTTTTAACAGACTGAAGTTAGCTACCTACTCCTATGTCCAAATGTCCTACACCCATAACACCAACTGTTTTAACAGACTGAAGTTAGCTACCTACTCCTATGTCCAACTGTCCCACATCGATAACACCAACTGTTTTAACAGACTGAAGTTAGCTACCTACTCCTATGTCCAACTGTCCCACATCGATAACACCAACTGTTTTAACAGACTGAAGTTAGCTACCTACTCCTATGTCCAAATGTCCTACACCCATAACACCAACTATTTTAACAGACTGAAGTTAGCTACCTACTCCTATGTCCAAATGTCCTACACCCATAACACCAACTATTTTAACAGACTGAAGTTAGCTACCTACTCATATGTCCAACTGTCCTACACCCATAACACCAACTGTTTTAACAGACTGAAGTTAGCTACCTACTCCTATGTCCAAATGTCCTACACCCATAACACCAACTATTTTAACAGACTGAAGTTAGCTACCTACTCCTATGTCCAAATGTCCTACACCCATAACACCAACTGTTTTAACAGACTGAAGTTAGCTACCTACTCCTATGTCTAAATGTCCTACACCCATAACACCAACTACTTTAACAGACTGAAGTTAGCTACCTACTCCTATGTCCAAATGTCCTACACCCATAACACCAACTGTTTTAACAGACTGAAGTTAGCTACCTACTCCTATGTCTAAATGTCCTACACCCATAACACCAACTACTTTAACAGACTGAAGTTAGCTACCTACTCCTATGTCCTACACCCATAACACCAACTACTTTAACAGACTGAAGTTAGCTACCTACTCCTATGTCCAAATGTCCTACACCCATAACACCAACTACTTTAACAGACTGAAGTTAGCTACCTACTCCTATGTCCAAATGTCCTACACCCATAACACCAACTGTTTTAACAGACTGAAGTTAGCTACCTACTCCTATGTCCAAATGTCCTACACCCATAACACCAACTACTTTAACAGACTGAAGTTAGCTACCTACTCATATGTCCAACTGTCCCACATCGATATCACCAACTGTTTTAACAGACTGAAGTTAGCTACCTACTCATATGTCCAACTGTCTCACATCGATATCACCAACTGTTTTAACAGACTGAAGTTACGCTACCTACTCATATGTCCAACTGTCCCACATCGATATCACCAACTGTTTTAACAGACTGAAGTTAGCTACCTACTCATATGTCCAACTGTCCCACATCGATATCACCAACTGTTTTAACAGACTGAAGTTAGCTACCTACTCATATGTCCAACTGTCCTACACCCATAACACCAACTGTTTTAACAGACTGAAGTTAGCTACCTACTCATATGTCCAACTGTCCTACACCCATAACACCAACTGTTTTAACAGACTGAAGTTAGCTACCTACTCATATGTCCAACTGTCCTACACCCATAACACCAACTGTTTTAACAGACTGAAGTTAGCTACCTACTCCTATGTCCAAATGTCCTACACCCATAACACCAACTGTTTTAACAGACTGAAGTTAGCTACCTACTCCTATGTCCAAATGTCCTACACCCATAACACCAACTGTTTTAACAGACTGAAGTTAGCTACCTACTCATATGTCCAACTGTCCTACACCCATAACACCAACTGTTTTAACAGACTGAAGTTAGCTACCTACTCATATGTCCAACTGTCCCACATCGATATCACCAACTGTTTTAACAGACTGAAGTTAGCTACCTACTCATATGTCCAACTGTCCTACACCCATAACACCAACTGTTTTAACAGACTGAAGTTATCTACCTACTCATATGTCCAACTGTCCTACACCCATAACACCAACTGTTTTAACAGACTGAAGTTAGCTACCTACTCCTATGTCCAAATGTCCTACACCCATAACACCAACTGTTTTAACAGACTGAAGTTAGCTACCTACTCCTATGTCCAACTGTCCCACATCGATATCACCAACTGTTTTAACAGACTGAAGTTAGCTACCTACTCCTATGTCCAACTGTCCCACATCGATATCACCAACTGTTTTAACAGACTGAAGTTAGCTACCTACTCCTATGTCCAACTGTCCCACATCGATAACACCAACTGTTTTAACAGACTGAAGTTAGCTACCTACTCCTATGTCCAACTGTCCCACATCGATAACACCAACTGTTTTAACAGACTGAAGTTAGCTACCTACTCCTATGTCCAACTGTCCCACATCGATAACACCAACTGTTTTAACAGACTGAAGTTAGCTACCTACTCAAATGTTCCACATCGTTAACACAACTGTTTTAACAGACTGAAGTTAGCTACCTACTCCTATGTCCAACTGTCCTACACCCATAACACCAACTGTTTTAACAGACTGAAGTTAGCTACCTACTCCTATGTCCAAATGTCCTACACCCATAACACCAACTGTTTTAACAGACTGAAGTTAGCTACCTACTCCTATGTCCAAATGTCCTACACCCATAACACCAACTGTTTTAACAGACTGAAGTTAGCTACCTACTCCTATGTCCAACTGTCCTACACCCATAACACCAACTGTTTTAACAGACTGAAGTTAGCTACCTACTCCTATGTCCAACTGTCCCACATCGATAACACCAACTGTTTTAACAGACTGAAGTTAGCTACCTACTCAAATGTTCCACATCGTTAACACAACTGTTTTAACAGACTGAACTTACCCCATATCCCTATTTGCACATGTCACCTACGGATGTCAGATGTGAACACTAACCCTGGCAGCTGACAGGAAAATGTCGTCACCTCAGATGATGTGCTACAGAAGAAGCCTCCAAAAATCTTGGGCAGAGAAATGGGCCAACGAAAGTATCGTTCATAAACCAAGAGAATATACACAACTGTCGTGTTAAGTTTAGTTGACAGATCACCTTCATTACACAATGGACAACTCCACATTGCTCAGATACCCTCCTCAGCATGTTCCCCAGTAAGAAGCTTGGACACCACACGCTAGCGAAAACACTAAAGATGTCTTCAGCTCAGATACACAATTGTCTTGGTAATTTAATTAGGAACATATTTACATATTGTGGCAATTAAAAACTCCTTAATGGTTCTGACAGAGCATTAATGGAGGGTACGGTTCATAGATAACACAGAAGTAATCGACAAGACTAACAAGAAAATGGGGCCAAGAAAGCAAGCATTACCGACAGCCTTCATTCACTGAAGCAGGAAACGCAACTAAAGAAGGAGAAACATTCAAACAGGCAGTGAAAACAATCATTCATTCCAACATTGTGCTACTAATGCAAGACATGGACTCTATCAAGAACAAGAGAAATAACCTCTACTGAGATGTAATATGCCAGACCTGGACTCTATCAAGAACAAGAGATAACCTCTACTGAGATGAAATATGCCAGACGAATGACAGGAAACAGTCTGAGAGATATGGTCAGAAATGAAGAACTGAGAAAAAAGCTAGGAATAATTCCTGCCATAAAATACATAAAGAAACAACAAACAAAATGGTTTGGCCAAGTGATATGGCAGAAAGATCAACACACCGAGCCTTCAATAAACGTTGCGAGAACACCAGACTCAAGAGTCGACCACAAAAAGGGAGGTTTGCTTGAATATCAGAAACACTAGGAAATATCACAGCAACAGAGGCCAACAACAACAAAAAAGACTGGAAATTATATCTCCCCTGGACGCTGAAAGGCAAATGAGGAAGGAAAGAAGAAGAGTGAAAACAGAATCGTCTCCTCGAACACGCTACATGATAATGATGTGGACATTCACGGAGAGATTTTTCTGGAACGAATATAACATTTCATGAGAGCACTGCAATCATTGCTAAAGTATAACAGGCTCCAAGAGCTGCATCCGGTTAGCTTTCATTGTTTATTATTCATGAGAGAGAGAGAGAGAGAGAGTGTTAAACTAGATCCGACACTCTCACAGCAATGCGGTATGTAGGCGTTGTAGCTTCGGCTCCATTTAGCCAACAATGGTCTGGCATGAACGTCATCAACAAAGGAAACTCACATTTTCTACAGACCAGAAAGGACAAATACTCTACACAGCTGCTTAACTGCATCTAAAAGTGGCATTTTAGTTACAATCGTGGAACATGGCTACAGTTTGTGGATAAAAATCGTCTGAGTCTAGTACATGCTCCTTATTTTTAACATTGATATTGTATAAGAGTGGTTTCAGTTTGTGACAGCAGACACAACAACTAAGATCGCTAGCGAAAGTCAATATTTATGTCTGATACTGTAGAAGTCAATGCTCATAACAAGAAGATCAAAGATTGGCAGATCTGAGAGTTTCAGGGCGATGCAATATTTAAACCACACACCAGTTTGTAAATATTCAGACACAGCTTCTTGCAATCACTTTGAATGTTTTATAGAAGTTTGTGTGTTTGATCTTCATGGAAAGTCACAACTAAGCTAATCAGCTAAAGTATCGATGATAAACAGCTGTGAAGGGTGGCTTATGCCAGAACTAATATAGAAGATACTAACAATGAATTACACAGCTGTTTGTTTTCATATCAAAACAGCACTTTACTTCTAATCTTGGAAATTGTACAGCACTTTACTTAACAAAACAGCACTTTACTTCTAATATTGGAAATTGTACAGCACTTTACTTAACAAAACAGCACTTTACTTCTAATATTGGAAATTGTACAGCATTTATGGATAACGATGTCTAGTACATTCCACTCATTCTTAAAATGTAGTTTTTATGGAAGTGGTTTCAATTTGTGATAGCCCACAATTGTTCATATTTATTGGTGAACGATATTTTAGTAGTCAACGCTCGTTACAAGAAGATGACAGATCGGCAAATCTGGGAGAATGCTCAGTTTGTTACCATCACAACATGTCTAAATGTTCACATCAAGCTTCTTGCAATCACTTTGAATGTATGAAGGAGCATGTGTATGTTATACAGCTAGAAGGACACGAATGATTAATTAATGTGTCCGTGACGAACAACTGTGACTAATGCGGTAAACTAATGTACAACGTACAAACAGTAAACTTATACAGAACATACAAACAGTAAACTAATGCACAACAATCAAAAAGAAAACTAATGCACAACATACAAATAGTAAACTTTTGGAGAACATACAAACAACAAACAGTAAACTTATACAGAACATACAAACAGTAAACTTATGGAGAACATACAAACAGTAAACTTATACAGAACATACAAACAGTAAACTTATGGAGAACATACAAACAGTAAACTTATACAGAACATACAAACAGTAAACTTATGGAGAACATACAAACAGTAAACTTATACAGAACATACAAACAGTAAACGTATGGAGAACTTACAAACAGTAAACGTATACAGAACATACAAACAGTAAACTTATACAGAACATATACAAACAGTAAACTTATGGAGAACATACAAACAGTAAACTTATGGAGAACACACAAACAGTAAACTTATACAGAACATACAAATAGTAAACTTATGGAGAACATACAAACAGTAAACTTATGGAGAACACACAAACAGTAAACTTATACAGAACATACAAATAGTAAACGTATGCACAACATACAAACAGCAAACTTATGGAGAATATACAAACAGTAAAGTTATGGAGAACATACAAACAGTAAACTTATGGAGAATATACAAACAGTAAACTTATGGAGAACATACGAACAGTAAACTTATGGAGAATATACAAACAGTAAACTTATGGCCAAGTAAGTGGTGATAGAAGAGGGAATGCAATACGGCGCTAAAAAATGCCGTACTGAAGTCGGATGTATTAGGACAAAAATAAAGCACAACAGAACGCATATATACCCACTTAACGTCATTTTAAAGGAAGAAGACGGGGAGAACTATGAACTCCTGTAGTAGTCATCGTGTGAACACCAGAAAAAAGAGGTGTCTTGATTGAACTGTTCAACTACATCAAAGTATATGAGATCGGATGTCTGGTAGTATCGAAGACAAACGATAAAGCGCAGATTCCGTGCTCAAAATATGCTCAGCAAAAGAAGTTATGAAATGTTAAACAGGAAACAAAGCAGGCTACAGCAGCTGCCAGGGATAACTTTCCAAAAGTAGAATTCTCGTCATCATTACAGCAACAGGATGCAGGTTCTTGAAGGTATTCAAGCAACACACCCAGTGATACAGGACTTGTGTGCTGTGATGAGATCATGCTGTGTGGTCTGGAAACAGGACTTGTGTGCTGCGATGAGATCATGCTGTGTGGTCTGGAAACAGGACTTGTGTTCTGTGATGAGATCATGCTGTGTGGTCTGGAAACAGGACTTGTGTGCTGCGATGAGATCATGCTGTGTGGTCTGGAAACAGGATTTGTGTGCTGTGATGAGATCATGCTGTGTAGTCTGGAAACAGGACTTGTGTGTTGTGATGAGATCATGCTGTGTAGTCTGGAAACAGGACTTGTGTTCTGTGATGAGATCATGCTGTGTAGTCTGGAAACAGGACTTGTGTGTTGTGATGAGATCATGCTGTGTGGTCTGGAAACATGACCTGTGCGCTGTGATGAGATCACGCTGTGTGGTCTGGAAAGAGCTTCTAGTACTAATGGACATTGTTTGAGTACAATGATCCTTCTATCCATCCTTCCTCTCTTCATTCCCCCCTCTCCCCTTCTTCTTCCCTCCCTCCCTCTCTCACTCGCACCTTCCTTCCTTTCATTGCCACATACAAGCAAAACAGTCAATGACTTATACGTCCAGTAGAATCTTGCCGACCAGTAGAAAACTTCATCCACCTTACAGGGTTCTCCACGTCTGGCCCACACTAATAACCTCTGTTTCCAGTGTCCTCTGCTGGACTGCTCTAGGTCTCCCCTCCCACTGACAGGTCAGTTCCAGTGACTGTTTCCATCTGCCACGAGTTCATGGCCTAGCTAGCTACAGCCTGTGCCAGTTATCGCTGTGCCCGCGATGATGACAACCAAACTAACGAGCTCTTGTACACGTAGATGTGCACAAGTAGACTACCAACACAAGACACCTATGACCCGAACGCGACAGATCTGTCACAACATACCAGATTTGTTTAATATTTCTACGGAACTCATTTTTGACGCGGATTTGTCAAAATTAGGCGATGAGAAGATAAACAACATTAATACTTCACGGTTATCATTTTCTGGTTTAGATTGTAGAACTATATCAGCACTGCAGCGACATCTAACCAAAAGTGGCATTAAAGTTCTTGCTTTATCAATGAGAGCCTCGACGTATGAGTGGTTAGTCATTGTGTCAATATCCTGTCAAAAAATGTATGCACACGGCTGCCACGGAAAAACGGATTAACACGCAAAATTCAGTTCCTAGTCTCTAGGGACTTCGCCAGCGGTGAAAGCTGGCGAAAGCAAAGTGGAATTTTTTGGGATGGCAATTGCGGTCCAATAGAACATGAAAGTCTGAGTCTAAGGTTGAACAAGCCGTGCCTCGCCAAGTAAGAGGCAAAGCCTGCAAGACAACAACAACAAAGGGTGGTTAGTGTGTTCGTTTTCTGATCAGACAGGTTCGAGTTCGATACCCAAAAGCGGCTGATATTTGTTTGTCGGGCCGACAAAGCTCTGGAGTTCATGCAGTCTCTACAAATAGGTACCAGACGTTTTTCTGGGAAGTAAAGGCGGTCTGTTGTAATACCGACCACATCATCCAAAAAATGTGCCGTGCTCATGGGAAGAAAAGTGTCTCTAACACGATATTGCCTACACGCCGGCAGGGATTGGAGGGAACCATTTTATTATGCCTGGAGCTACAGTAGAGCAGCATTTAGTGAACTGATCGTTCTGGTATTAAATTACCTATACACTAAGTAGAAAGTCTGTGATCACATCAAGTGATATATTAAATTACCTATACACTAAGTAGAAAGTCTGTGATCACATCAAGTGATATATTAAATTACCTATACACTAAGTAGAAAGTCGGAGGAGAAAGTAGGAGGAGAAGAAGGAGAAGGAGAAGAGGTAGAAGGAGAAGGAGAAGAAGGAGAAGGAGAAGAGGTAGAAGGAGAAGGAGAAGAAGGAGAAGGAGAAGAAGGCGGAGAAGGAGAAGAAGGCGGAGAAGGAGAAGAAGGAGAAGGAGAAGAAGGCGGAGAAGGAGAAGAAGGAGAAGGAGAAGAAGGCGGAGAAGGAGAAGAAGAAGAAGGCGGAGAAGGAGAAGGAGAAGAAGGAGAAGGAGAAGAAGAAGAAGGCGGAGAAGGAGAAGAAGAAGAAGGCGGAGAAGGAGAAGAAGGAGAAGGAGAAGAAGGCGGAGAAGGAGAAGAAGAAGAAGGCGGAGAAGGAGAAGGAGAAGAAGGCGGAGAAGGAGAAGAAGAAGAAGGCGGAGAAGGAGAAGAAGAAGAAGGCGGAGAAGGAGAAGAAGGAGAAGGCGGAGAAGGAGAAGAAGAAGAAGGCGGAGAAGGAGAAGAAGAAGAAGGCGGAGAAGGAGAAGAAGAAGAAGGCGGAGAAGGAGAAGAAGAAGAAGGCGGAGAAGGAGAAGAAGAAGAAGGCGGAGAAGGAGAAGAAGAAGAAGGCGGAGAAGGAGAAGAAGAAGAAGGCGGAGAAGGAGAAGAAGAAGAAGGCGGAGAAGGAGAAGAAGAAGAAGGCGGAGAAGGAGAAGGAGAAGAAGGCGGAGAAGGAGAAGAAGAAGAAGGCGGAGAAGGAGAAGAAGAAGAAGGCGGAGAAGGAGAAGAAGAAGAAGGCGGAGAAGGAGAAGAAGAAGAAGGCGGAGAAGGAGAAGGAGAAGAAGGCGGAGAAGGAGAAGAAGGAGAAGGAGAAGAAGGCGGAGAAGGAGAAGAAGAAGAAGGCGGAGAAGGAGAAGGAGAAGAAGGCGGAGAAGGAGAAGAAGGAGAAGGAGAAGAAGGCGGAGAAGGAGAAGAAGAAGAAGGCGGAGAAGGAGAAGGAGAAGAAGGCGGAGAAGGAGAAGAAGAAGAAGGCGGAGAAGGAGAAGGAGAAGAAGGCGGAGAAGGAGAAGGAGAAGAAGGCGGAGAAGGAGAAGAAGAAGAAGGCGGAGAAGGAGAAGGAGAAGAAGGCGGAGAAGGAGAAGAAGAAGAAGGCGGAGAAGGAGAAGGAGAAGAAGGCGGAGAAGGAGAAGGAGAAGAAGGCGGAGAAGGAGAAGGAGAAGAAGGCGGAGAAGGAGAAGAAGAAGAAGGCGGAGAAGGAGAAGGAGAAGAAGGCGGAGGAGAAGGAGAAGAAGGCGGAGAAGGAGAAGGAGAAGAAGGCGGAGAAGGAGAAGGAGAAGAAGGCGGAGAAGGAGAAGGAGAAGAAGGCGGAGAAGGAGAAGGAGAAGAAGGCGGAGAAGGAGAAGGAGAAGAAGGCGGAGAAGGAGAAGGAGAAGAAGGCGGAGAAGGAGAAGAAGGAGAAGGAGAAGGAGGAGAAGAGGGAGAAGGAGGAGAAGGAGAAGAAGAAGAAGGCGGAGAAGGAGAAGAAGGAGAAGGAGAAGGAGGAGAAGAGGGAGAAGAAGTAGAAGGAGAAGGAGTAGAAGAAGAAGTAGACGGAGAAGAAGAAGTAGAAGAAGAAGTAGACGGAGAAGAAGAAGTAGAAGAAGAAGGAGTAGAAGAAGAAGTAGACGGAAAAGAAGAAGTAGAAGAAGAAGGAGTAGAAGAAGAAGTAGAAGGAGAAGAAGTAGAAGGAGAAGAGGAAGAAGAAGTAGAAAGAGAAGAGGAAGAAAGAGAAGAAGTAGAAGGAGAAAAAGAAGGAGAAGGAGAAGAAGAAGTAGAAGGAGAAGAAGAAGTAGACGGAAAAGAAGAAGGAGAAGGAGAAGAAGAAGTAGACGGAAAAGAAGAAGGAGAAGAAGAAGAATTAGATGAAAAGAAGAAGGTGAAGAAGAAGAAGAAGTAGACGGAAAAGAAGCAGGAGAAGAAGAAGAAGTAGACGGAAAAGAAGCAGGAGAAGAAGAAGAAGAAGAATTAGACGGAAAAGAAGCAGGAGAAGAAGAAGTAGACGGAAAAGAAGCAGGAGAAGAAGAAGTAGACGGAAAAGAAGCAGGAGAAGAAGAAGTAGACGGAAAAGAAGCAGGAGAAGAAGAAGTAGACGAAAAGAAGCAGGAGAAGAAGAAGTAGACGGAAAAGAAGCAGGAGAAGAAGAAGTAGACGGAAAAGAAGCAGGAGAAGAAGAAGAACAACAAGATAAAGTAGAAGAAAGTCTATGATCACTGCAGGAGATACGATGAAGGATTCTATTGCCCGAGTTGCCAATTAAACTTCCGGAACAACTACCTGTTTTGTTCCTTAGTAGCAGTTGCTGCCAGCTTTACCGCAGCACTTCAATTACTTGCTGTTCCCTGCTTACCTAATAGCGCTGCTACTTCATGTTTCTCTAACATCATCCATGTTTCTGTGTTCTAGCCTCAAATCGTGAATTCTAATGAAATACTCAAAGAATACCATCTTCACTCTTTCTATTTTAGTTATCAAATGACTAGTAAACGCCGTGAAGTGGATTAGCTGACGGCAGTGTTTGACCCACAGCTGGCTGCTAGTGTCAGTGAACCATAACTGACAGAGACATCCCCTCGTGGTGGTGGTCGCAGTACAAGGAACTTGGCCAGGTGAGTACATCAGGTAAACATTTAACTAAGACAACAAATGTTGGTCGTATATGTCGTAGAGAAATGTGTATATATATTATAGCCTGCAACAAGTAACGACATAAGGCAAAGTACGCCTGTTCCATTTTATGATGATACAAGTAACGACATAACGCAAAGTACGCCTGTTCCACTTTATGATGATACAAGTAACGACATAAGGCAAAGTACGCCTGTTCCATTTTATGATGATACAAGTAACGACATAACGCAAAGTACGCCTGTTCCACTTTATGATGATACAAGTAACGACATAACGCAAAGTACGCCTGTTCCACTTTATGATGATACAAGTAACGACATAAGGCAAAGTACGCCTGTTCCACTTTATGATGATACAAGTAACGACATAAGGCAAAGTACGCCTGTTCCACTTTATGATGATACAAGTAACGACATAAGGCAAAGTACGCCTGTTCCACTTTATGATGATACAAGTAACGACATAAGGCAAAGTACGCCTGTTCCACTTTATGATGATACAAGTAACGACATAACGCAAAGTACGTCTGTTCCACTTTATGAGGATACAAGTAACGACATAAGGCAAAGTACGCCTGTTCCACTTTATGATGATACAAGTAACGACATAACGCAAAGTACGCCTGTTCCACTTTATGATGATACAAGTAACGACATAACGCAAAGTACGCCTGTTCCACTTTATGATGATACAAGTAACGACATAAGGCAAAGTACGCCTGTTCCACTTTATGATGATACAAGTAACGACATAAGGCAAAGTACGCCTGTTCCACTTTATGATGATACAAGTAACGACATAACGCAAAGTACGCCTGTTCCACTCACTTTTTAACGCGGCCGAGGCGGAGCAGCAATTGATAGGACAAACTTCAAGAAGCAACAAACTTATCACATTTATTTAACTATAAGTTGTATACAACAAACTTATCACATTTATTTAACTATAAGTTGTATACAACAAACTTATCACATTTATTTAACTATAAGTTGTATACAACCAACTTATCACATTTATGTAACTATAAGTTGTATACAACAAACTTATCACATTTATTTAACTATAAGTTGTATACAACAAACTTATCACATTTATTTAACTATAGGTTGTATACAACAACTTATCACATTTATTTAACTATACAGTGTTTACAACAAACTTGTCACATCTATTTAACTATAGGTTGTATACAACAAACTTATCACACTTATTTAACTATAAGTTGTATACAACAAACTTATCACATTTATTTAACTATAAGTTGTATAAAACAAACTTATCACATTTATTTAACTATAAGTTGTATACAACAAACGTATCACATTTATTTAACTATAAGTTGTATACAACAAACTTATCACATTTATGTAACTATAAGTTGTATACAACAAACTTATCACATTTATTTAACTATACAGTGTATACAACAAACGTATCACATTTATTTAACTATATAATATATTTAAGTTAATATAAGTATATTTGAATAATACCATTTATTTTACAATTTGTGTGACGCATTAGTTAACCGCATTTCTGGTGACGTTTTTTCTTCCGAGAGTAGAAATTCACTGCACTGCAACTTTAAAAACACCCTGTATATATATAGACTATCATATTTGCACATTTCACCTATCCTCCAACATGTAGCACATATCTCTCTCTCATTTCATCATCTCATCTCTTATCCCTCTGTCTACTTCTCCTTAACTTACCCGTCCCAATCATCCTTGATGTAGTCATATTTATCTGTGCCACATCGTGTGTTGCTGTTGTTATCGTTTTACGAAGTAGCCCGCATTTCGGCCTTAACGTCATTATTTTGTTGTGTCCATATTCTGTAAAGCTGTCACCATACCTTATATATGGGTACGTTGCACCCACTACTGGCTACTTATTTATTGATCACGCTTATTCTCGTGCATCTATTGACCATAATTAACGTCTATAAAGCAGAGTGGGATGTAGCATTTTTCTGTAACAAGTCTCAGGAAACGGGATGCATCTTACAAGTGGCGCTGCGTAATTGACAACAGGTTTCTAGAGAGCTAGGAATTCCCAGCACACAGCTGTAAACCTTCAATAAAGCGAGCATCTACCACGCAGCGGGGTATGTTTGTAGTTTGGCGAGCTGGATGCAAACGGAAACCCGGCGATTGCCAAAAATTCTGCCTCTGCAGTCGATCATTTCTGTTGTTTTAGGAGAAGTAGTCAGTGGCTTTTCATCATCATCAAGTGTCATACAGGCGAAGACGATCATGGCCTTCAACAATTCTATATCCACAGGGCATCGTATCATCGTTTTCCATGCCATGACACCAAGCTATCTAATATCTTCTCTCTTTGTCGTCCAAGATTTCTCTTTCCTTATATTTTACACATTTCTAACCAAGTATTTCAACTTCCCTCTGCTCTTGATGTACCCGAAAAATGTCGATTGTTTCTTGTTGGTGTTTCTTAGGAGTTCCCTTTTTGTGTTGGCCTCTTTGAGAATTTCCTCATTGGCCTTTTTAGCTGTCCAGGGAACTTTCAACATTCATCTGAGAAATCCCATCTCTGTGGTCTCTAATCGTCTTTTCGCTTGTTTGTCTACTGTCCTTGGTTCGCTTCCACAGGTCAGAACTGGCTTTATACAGCACCGATGAACTCTCTTACTTCCATTGACACAGACTTGTTGCACAAGACATTTTTCGTTTTCTCAAATGCTATTTTGGCCTGAGCTATTGTTTTTTTTTTTTTTATTTATTTCTGTAGTGCATCTTCCATCTGATGTCATTATTGTGCCCAAGTACTTGACTCGTTGCACTTGTTTCATGTTTGTCCTGTTTATTTTTATGCTGCATGATGGTGATGATTGTTTCTTCGATAAGACCATTACTTCTGTTTTCTTACTATTCAAAGACCTTTCTTGCTTTCCTTCACTATTATGTCTATCATTTCTTGAAGTTTTCACTCCCTCTCTGCTACCTAAGACAGTGTCATCCGCATATCGCAGGTTGTTTGACGTCGTTGACATCAATTCCTTTTTTATCAGCTGTTGATCTCATAACAGCAGCGACTCATAGTTGACAAATTGCGCTATGGTGGGGATTCTGAAGTGCCTAGATCCTACTTCACATCGATGTCCACAGAAAGAGGCTAAACAGTCGAGCCCAGTCAGCAGGCATCGAGGATAAGACAACCCGGCACTCAAACAAAGTGAACTACGGACCAAGAATACAATTCGCTTTCTCGATCTGGTCTGTAAACGAACCAACGACATGGGGACTGGGTGGTCTAGATGTAGGACGTCCGTTTCTGGACAAAGAATACAATTCGCTTTCTCGATCTGCTCTGTAAACCAACGACATGGGGACTGGGTGGTCTAGATGTAGGACGTCCGTTTCTGGACAAAGAATACAATTCGCTTTCTCGATCTGGTCTGTAAACGAACCAACGACATGGGGACTGGGTGGTCTAGACGTAGGACGTCCGCTTCTGGACAAAAATACCCGGGTTCGATTCTCATCATAGGCGGTGGTTTTTTTTTTCAAGAATCGAATCAGTGGTTTCTTGGTGGCTTTACCCTTGCCTGGTTCTCTGGGTAGCGAGATCAGATGGCTAGTCTAGATAACGGCAGGAAAAAAAACCTGAAATCTCGTGTGCATTATGCGCACGTTAAAGAACCCTTGGCAGCGGAAATCTAAAAGTTCCGTTGCTCGGGCAAAAGTTATAGGAAAAAATATGCGCCCAAAATGTGAAAACTCTCGAGGATAAAAAAAGAGTACTTCTGAAGTCAGAAAATATCTGCCTATACAGCGGGGAACACCTGAGCACACGGCTATCGGTTTCAAAAATAGGAAAGGGTGATATTCTCGAACAATTCATTTCCTCGGAGCTTCGTTAGAGATATAAAAGTTGGAGTACACAGAGAAAGAGCAATACCAACCACGGAGGTCTACAGGAACACAGAGCATGTTAGATCAGGGCTGACTCGCTTCATTGTCATCACTGACAATGTCGTCTCAGCATCGAAGGTTGGCTACCATGGACCGCCATTCCATTCTGTCTCTTGCTTTGATAGTGCACGTTGTCTTAGGCTGATTTGTCCATCTTTTGATGTTACTCGTTCATGTTAGTCATGGTCTGCCTCTGCCTCTTTTACCTTGCATTTTCCCTTCCAAAATTACTTTTAGTAGGCTGTTGTGTCTTTTAACATGACCCAAAAATTTGTCTTGTATGAATTATATTTAGTAGATTCTCTTTTCCTTTTAGTTGTTTAAGATTTCATCATTTCTTTCTTTTCTTTCCATCCAAATTGTTCTATTCTTCTATCAATCCACATTTCAAAGGCTTCAACTTTCTGCTCTATTTTCTCGTCTAATGTACATATCTCAGCACCATATAGGAATCGTGGGAAGAGATAACATTTTGCTAGTATTAGTTTTAGCCATGGTGTTGTTTGTTTTCATGTTAGTATACTTTTCATGACATTAAAACTGAGTTGAGCTATTTGCGGGTCATCATCATTGCACTCCGAACATGTCCATAGGTGCTCAGATCTCCTCCTCAGCAAGTCTCGTAGTTTCTGGCTGTGCCCATCTTAACTCCCATCTCTATCATCCGAAGAAATGACGTGGATCTGTGTTTGTCGAAGTCCTGTGCTCTTCCCACATCTCGGAGGGCATTGATGATGTCGCCCGATCCATCGGTTGACCGTCCTCAACGACAGCGAAGCTAGCCAACCTGTCCGCTCTTTCATTTCCCCGTACTCCGCATGTCCAGAGACA
The DNA here is from genome assembly GCA_032433765.1 of Megaustenia siamemsis. Lineage (NCBI taxonomy): Eukaryota > Metazoa > Mollusca > Gastropoda > Stylommatophora > Ariophantidae > Megaustenia > Megaustenia siamemsis. Next base: position 74,362,434 of record JAVIAB010000059.1, on the reverse strand, counting down.
TAGACAAATGTGACCTTACGTATTATTGACATCTGCAATGACTATCCATTGCATGCGTACAGAGCCCGCCTCCACTTTTTTTTATTATGGACATTAAAATTACTTTTGCCATCCTATTTTTTATTTATTTATTTATTTCAATTTTATATTTTCCATCACTGGTTATATTATGTCCAAGGTAGTTGTAGCTCTGAACTGTCTCCAGGTCTATTCCTTCAACTTTAATATCCACATGTAGGTTTTGAGTATTTTCTTTGTTTATGATCATAGTTTTAGACTTTTTTTTATATTCATATCTAGTCCATATTTTTTGCTTGTCATGTTTATTTCATTAAGTAATTGTTGTAGATCTTTATGATTTTCTGCTAGTAGTACAGTATCATCAGCATATCTTAGGTTATTGATTATCTTTCCATTAATGTTTAGGCCTGGCATCTCTATGATGTTTTTAAAGATTTGTTCAGTGTATGGATTGAACAATCTTAGTGACTCACTTAATGTTATTATTATGATAAAGATATACGTTTTTTTTTATTTTGTTCAATGATGATTTATATCACCAACCTTGAGCTGACAAACGCTGTCCTTGAACTCATCAACATCGACGTCTAGAGGTGTGTCCATCATCTCTACCAAAGCAGGACAAGTTGTATAGAGATGTCACCAACCTTGAGCTGACCAACGCTGTCCTTGAACTCATCAACATCGACGTCTAGAGGTGTGTCCATCATCTCTACCAAAGCAGGACAAGTTGTATAGAGATGTCACCAACCTTGAGCTGACCAACGCTGTTCTTGAACTCATCAACATCGACGTCTAGAGGTGTGTCCATCATCTCTACCAAAGCAGGACAAGTTGTATAGAGATGTCACCAACCTTGAGCTGACCACGCTGTCCTTGAACTCATCAACATCGACGTCTAGAGGTGTGTCCATCATCTCTACCAAAGCAGGACAAGTTGTATAGAGATGTCACCAACCTTGAGCTGACCAACGCTGTCCTTGAACTCATCAACATCGACGTCTAGAGGTGTGTCCATCATCTCTACCAAAGCAGGACAAGTTGTATAGAGATGTCACCAATCTTGAGCTGACCAACGCTGTCCTTGAACTCATCAACATCGACGTCTAGAGGTGTGTCCATCATCTCTACCAAAGCAGGACAAGTTGTATAGAGATGTCACCAACCTTGAGCTGACCAACGCTGTCCTTGAACTCATCAACATCGACGTCTAGAGGTGTGTCCATCATCTCTACCAAAGCAGGACAAGTTGTATAGAGATGTCACCAACCTTGAGCTGACCAACGCTGTCCTTGAACTCATCAACATCGACGTCTAGAGTTTTACGCTGAATAATAATCCGGTACTTTGTGGCCAACAGCCAACGCTCTACTCATTCAGCCACCGCAGTTTTATGTTCATAATTAGGAGTGTAAGATTCACCGCACTCAGTCGTATAACGCTGATGCCCCTTACTCAGTCGTATAACGCTGATGCCCCGTACTCAGTCGTATAACGCTGATGCCCCGTATTCAGTCGTATAACGCTGATGCCCCGTACTCAGTCGTATAACGCTGATGCCCCGTCTGTGTTGTCCTTGTCTTCTACACAACACTAGTGACATTGACTATGGTGGGGGGACGGTCAATCTGTCCTGCTGATGAGGAATTGCTTTCATTGTTCCTTGTAACAGAGGTGGTACAACTCACGGGGACGAGCTATCATTGTTCCTTGTAACAGAGGTGGTACAACTCACGGGGACGAGCTTTCATTGCTCCTTATAACAGAGGAGGTACAACTCACGGGGACGAGCTTTCATTGTTCCTTGTAACAGAGGTGGTACAACTCACGGGGACGAGCTTTCATTGCTCCTTGTAACAGAGGTGGTACAACTCACGGGGACGAGCTTTCATTGTTCCTTGTAACAGAGGTGGTACAACTCACGGGGACGAGCTTTCATTGTTCCTTATAACAGAGGTGGTACAACTCACGGGGACGAGCTTTCATTGTTCCTTGTAACAGAGAAGGTACAACTCACGGGGACGAGCTTTCATTGTTCCTTATAACAGAGGTGGTACAACTCACGGGGACGAGCTTTCATTGTTCCTTGTAACAGAGAAGGTACAACTCACGGGGGCGAGCTTTCATTGCTCCTTGTAACAGAGGTGGTACAACTCACGGGGATGAGCTTTCATTGTTCCTTGTAACAGAGAAGGTACAACTCACGGGGGCGAGCTTTCATTGTTCCTTATAACAGAGGCGGTACAACTCACGGGGACGAGCTTCCATTGTTCCTTATAACAGAGGTGGTACAACTCACGGGGACGAGCTTTCATTGTTCCTTATAACAGAGGTGGTACAACTCAGGGACGAGCTTTCATTGTTCCTTATAACAGAGGCGGTACAACTCACGGGGACGAGCTTTCATTGTTCCTTATAACAGAGGTGGTACAACTCACGGGGACGAGCTTTCATCATCTTTCAGGAATTATTAATTCTCATCATCATCATTGGGTGCCGTCCGCGTCCAAGTTGGCTACCATTCCGCTCTGTCTCTTCCTTTGATGGCGCAGATTGCCATAGGCTGGCTTGTCTGTCTTTTGATATTACTCGTCCATGTTACTCTTGGTCTGCCTCTGCCTCTTTTACCTTGTATTTTCCCTTCCAATATTACTTTTAGTAGGCTGGTGTGTCTTTTAACACGCCCCCAAAATTGTATTCATATTAATTCTAAGGGGCGATTTAGCAAGAGACGAGGATGAGCTCACACAAGTGAGGGGCGGTGAGGGCGAGTTTATTAAATCATGAGAACAATGAACAAGCTTAGATGTTTTCTGTTTTTGTTCTGTTGGTGTGTTCGTCTGAAGACTACCCCCCTTCAACATCCGCCCTAAAAGGATGATTAAATGAGAGCAGATGATGCATTGTCTTGTAATCTACAGCGATGCCTACACTACTTCCTGCCGTTGTTTCCTATTTCTGGCACCGAGTTATCTTTCTCTTAATTCCCTACTCGTTCGGCCTGACTGCTAAGTTCGTTTTCAGATCTATAGGGAGAAAGCTAAGTGCAATCTTCATTACTAGTGTCCCACTGATCCTGACTCAGTCAGCTATAAGTCGCGGGAGAATTTCCACCCTGTTAGGCCGCGTTAGGCGCCTTGGGCACACTGTTAGATAGAAACATGCGTCTTGGACAGTATTATGTAGAAACAAGGGAAAGATAATCACCAACAATCTGTGAGGCTCTTTTCTACATGGTCTCCAAGACTAAGGGCAGACAACTGGCGAGACAATAAAACCGAACAAGGAAGAGAATGTTGTCTCTATAAATAACATTAACGACACATGTTCGGTACCGGGAGTCGACGTGCGCTCGGTCTGTGACCTGCCCTCTCGTGAAACGCGCGGCAACTCAGCTGGGGAGCAGCTCATGGTACACACAAGAGGACAAAACGCTACAAGAAACTCTGAAAAGTTATTATCTCTATCCATTATAGTTCATTTAACTAGCCTTATTTATTGATTGGTGACTGAGTTGGCCAATACTCAAAGGAGGTTAATACCGGTCCTCTAGATTTTTAAAGAGGTTAAAGAGGTCATTTCCGGACCGGACCATCGTGTGGCGACGGTACATTCGATTGACCAAAGTCACATGGACACCAGCAATGATAGCTGAATTGGTTGTTACTGTTGTTCTATCTTTTCTTTTTTAAGGCTCTCTTCTATTTGTCTGACACCAGCAATGATAGCTGAATTGGTTGTTACTGTTGTTCTATCTTTTCTTTTTTAAGGCTCTCTTCTATTTGTCTGACACCAGCAATGATAGCTGAATTGGTTGTTACTGTTGTTCTATCTTTTCTTTTTAAGGCTCTCTTCTATTTGTCTGACACCAGCAATGATAGCTGAATTGGTTGTTACTGTTGTTCTATCTTTTCTTTTTTAAGGCTCTCTTCTATTTGTCTGACACCAGCAATGATAGCTGAATTGGTTGTTTCTGTTGTTCTATCTTTTCTTTTTTAAGGCTCTCTTCTATTTGTCTGACACCAGCAATGATAGCTGAATTGGTTGTTACTGTTGTTCTATCTTTTCTTTTTTAAGGCTCTCTTCTATTTGTCTGACACCAGCAATGATAGCTGAATTGGTTGTTACTGTTGTTCTATCTTTTCTTTTTTAAGGCTCTCTTCTATTTGTCTGACACCAGCAATGATAGCTGAATTGGTTGTTACTGTTGTTCTATCTTTTCTTTTTTAAGGCTCTCTTCTATTTGTCTGACACCAGCAATGATAGCTGAATTGGTTGTTACTGTTGTTCTATCTTTTCTTTTTTAAGGCTCTCTTCTATTTGTCTGACACCAGCAATGATAGCTGAATTGGTTGTTACTGTTGTTCTATCTTTTCTTTTTAAGGCTCTCTTCTATTTGTCTGACACCAGCAATGATAGCTGAATTGGTTGTTACTGTTGTTCTATCTTTTCTTTTTAAGGCTCTCTTCTATTTGTCTGACACCAGCAATGATAGCTGAATTGGTTGTTACTGTTGTTCTATCTTTTCTTTTTTAAGGCTCTCTTCTATTTGTCTGACACCAGCAATGATAGCTGAATTGGTTGTTACTGTTGTTCTATCTTTTCTTTTTTAAGGCTCTCTTCTATTTGTCTGACACCAGCAATGATAGCTGAATTGGTTGTTACTGTTGTTCTATCTTTTCTTTTTTAAGGCTCTCTTCTATTTGTCTGACACCAGCAATGATAGCTGAATTGGTTGTTACTGTTGTTCTATCTTTTCTTTTTTAAGGCTCTCTTCTATTTGTCTGACACCAGCAATGATAGCTGAATTGGTTGTTACTGTTGTTCTATCTTTTCTTTTTTAAGGCTCTCTTCTATTTGTCTGACACCAGCAATGATAGCTGAATTGGTTGTTACTGTTGTTCTATCTTTTCTTTTTAAGGCTCTCTTCTATTTGTCTGACACCAGCAATGATAGCTGAATTGGTTGTTACTGTTGTTCTATCTTTTCTTTTTTAAGGCTCTCTTCTATTTGTCTGACACCAGCAATGATAGCTGAATTGGTTGTTACTGTTGTTCTATCTTTTCTTTTTTAAGGCTCTCTTCTATTTGTCTGACACCAGCAATGATAGCTGAATTGGTTGTTACTGTTGTTCTATCTTTCTTTTTAAGGCTCTCTTCTATTTGTCTGACACCAGCAATGATAGCTGAATTGGTTGTTACTGTTGTTCTATCTTTTCTTTTTTAAGGCTCTCTTCTATTTGTCTGACACCAGCAATGATAGCTGAATTGGTTGTTACTGTTGTTCTATCTTTTCTTTTTTAAGGCTCTCTTCTATTTGTCTGACACCAGCAATGATAGCTGAATTGGTTGTTACTGTTGTTCTATCTTTTCTTTTTAAGGCTCTCTTCTATTTGTCTGACACCAGCAATGATAGCTGAATTGGTTGTTACTGTTGTTCTATCTTTTCTTTTTTAAGGCTCTCTTCTATTTGTCTGACACCAGCAATGATAGCTGAATTGGTTGTTACTGTTGTTCTATCTTTTCTTTTTTAAGGCTCTCTTCTATTTGTCTGACACCAGCAATGATAGCTGAATTGGTTGTTACTGTTGTTCTATCTTTTCTTTTTTAAGGCTCTCTTCTATTTGTCTGACACCAGCAATGATAGCTGAATTGGTTGTTACTGTTGTTCTATCTTTTCTTTTTTAAGGCTCTCTTCTATTTGTCTGACACCAGCAATGATAGCTGAATTGGTTGTTACTGTTGTTCTATCTTTTCTTTTTTAAGGCTCTCTTCTATTTGTCTGACACCAGCAATGATAGCTGAATTGGTTGTTACTGTTGTTCTATCTTTTCTTTTTTAAGGCTCTCTTCTATTTGTCTGACACCAGCAATGATAGCTGAATTGGTTGTTTCTGTTGTTCTATCTTTTCTTTTTTAAGGCTCTCTTCTATTTGTCTGACACCAGCAATGATAGCTGAATTGGTTGTTTCTGTTGTTCTATCTTTTCTTTTTTAAGGCTCTCTTCTATTTGTCTGACACCAGCAATGATAGCTGAATTGGTTGTTACTGTTGTTCTATCTTTTCTTTTTAAGGCTCTCTTCTATTTGTCTGACACCAGCAATGATAGCTGAATTGGTTGTTTCTGTTGTTCTATCTTTTCTTTTTAAGGCTCTCTTCTATTTGTCTGACACCAGCAATGATAGCTGAATTGGTTGTTACTGTTGTTCTATCTTTTCTTTTTTAAGGCTCTCTTCTATTTGTCTGACACCAGCAATGATAGCTGAATTGGTTGTTACTGTTGTTCTATCTTTTCTTTTTAAGGCTCTCTTCTATTTGTCTGACACCAGCAATGATAGCTGAATTGGTTGTTACTGTTGTTCTATCTTTTCTTTTTTAAGGCTCTCTTCTATTTGTCTGACACCAGCAATGATAGCTGAATTGGTTGTTACTGTTGTTCTATCTTTTCTTTTTTAAGGCTCTCTTCTATTTGTCTGACACCAGCAATGATAGCTGAATTGGTTGTTACTGTTGTTCTATCTTTTCTTTTTTAAGGCTCTCTTCTATTTGTCTGACACCAGCAATGATAGCTGAATTGGTTGTTACTGTTGTTCTATCTTTTCTTTTTTAAGGCTCTCTTCTATTTGTCTGACACCAGCAATGATAGCTGAATTGGTTGTTACTGTTGTTCTATCTTTTCTTTTTAAGGCTCTCTTCTATTTGTCTGACACCAGCAATGATAGCTGAATTGGTTGTTACTGTTGTTCTATCTTTTCTTTTTTAAGGCTCTCTTCTATTTGTCTGACACCAGCAATGATAGCTGAATTGGTTGTTACTGTTGTTCTATCTTTTCTTTTTTAAGGCTCTCTTCTATTTGTCTGACACCAGCAATGATAGCTGAATTGGTTGTTACTGTTGTTCTATCTTTTCTTTTTTAAGGCTCTCTTCTATTTGTCTGACACCAGCAATGATAGCTGAATTGGTTGTTACTGTTGTTCTATCTTTTCTTTTTTAAGGCTCTCTTCTATTTGTCTGACACCAGCAATGATAGCTGAATTGGTTGTTACTGTTGTTCTATCTTTTCTTTTTTAAGGCTCTCTTCTATTTGTCTGACACCAGCAATGATAGCTGAATTGGTTGTTACTGTTGTTTTATCTTTTCTTTTTTAAGGCTCTCTTCTATTTGTCTGACACCAGCAATGATAGCTGAATTGGTTGTTACTGTTGTTCTATCTTTTCTTTTTTAAGGCTCTCTTCTATTTGTCTGACACCAGCAATGATAGCTGAATTGGTTGTTACTGTTGTTCTATCTTTTCTTTTTTAAGGCTCTCTTCTATTTGTCTGACACCAGCAATGATAGCTGAATTGGTTGTTACTGTTGTTCTATCTTTTCTTTTTTAAGGCTCTCTTCTATTTGTCTGACACCAGCAATGATAGCTGAATTGGTTGTTACTGTTGTTCTATCTTTTCTTTTTTAAGGCTCTCTTCTATTTGTCTGACACCAGCAATGATAGCTGAATTGGTTGTTACTGTTGTTCTATCTTTTCTTTTTTAAGGCTCTCTTCTATTTGTCTGACACCAGCAATGATAGCTGAATTGGTTGTTTCTGTTGTTCTATCTTTTCTTTTTTAAGGCTCTCTTCTATTTGTCTGACACCAGCAATGATAGCTGAATTGGTTGTTTCTGTTGTTCTATCTTTTCTTTTTTAAGGCTCTCTTCTATTTGTCTGACACCAGCAATGATAGCTGAATTGGTTGTTACTGTTGTTCTATCTTTTCTTTTTTAAGGCTCTCTTCTATTTGTCTGACACCAGCAATGATAGCTGAATTGGTTGTTACTGTTGTTCTATCTTTTCTTTTTTAAGGCTCTCTTCTATTTGTCTGACACCAGCAATGATAGCTGAATTGGTTGTTACTGTTGTTCTATCTTTTCTTTTTTAAGGCTCTCTTCTATTTGTCTGACACCAGCAATGATAGCTGAATTGGTTGTTACTGTTGTTCTATCTTTTCTTTTTTAAGGCTCTCTTCTATTTGTCTGACACCAGCAATGATAGCTGAATTGGTTGTTACTGTTGTTCTATCTTTTCTTTTTTAAGGCTCTCTTCTATTTGTCTGACACCAGCAATGATAGCTGAATTGGTTGTTACTGTTGTTCTATCTTTTCTTTTTAAGGCTCTCTTCTATTTGTCTGACACCAGCAATGATAGCTGAATTGGTTGTTACTGTTGTTCTATCTTTTCTTTTTTAAGGCTCTCTTCTATTTGTCTGACACCAGCAATGATAGCTGAATTGGTTGTTACTGTTGTTCTATCTTTTCTTTTTTAAGGCTCTCTTCTATTTGTCTGACACCAGCAATGATAGCTGAATTGGTTGTTACTGTTGTTCTATCTTTTCTTTTTTAAGGCTCTCTTCTATTTGTCTGACACCAGCAATGATAGCTGAATTGGTTGTTACTGTTGTTCTATCTTTTCTTTTTTAAGGCTCTTTTCTATTTGTCTGACACCAGCAATGATAGCTGAATTGGTTGTTACTGTTGTTCTATCTTTTCTTTTTTAAGGCTCTCTTCTATTTGTCTGACACCAGCAATGATAGCTGAATTGGTTGTTACTGTTGTTCTATCTTTTCTTTTTAAGGCTCTCTTCTATTTGTCTAAAAGTTCTTTAAAAAAATTGTGTCTAACCAATGTGTTTGATAATGTTTGTCATTATGTACGCCAAAGTTTTGTCAAGGTTTTCATTATTTAGACTAAAGTTTCGATATGGTTTCTCATTATTTAGACCAAAGTTTCGATATGGTTTCTCATTATTTAGACCAAAGTTTCGATATGGTTTCTCATTATTTAGACCAAAGTTTCGATATGGTTTCTCATTATTTAGACCAAAGTTTCTATATGATTTCTCATTATTTAGTCCAAAGTTTCGATATGGTTTCTCATTATTTAGACCAAAGTTTCGATATGGTTTCTCATTATTTACACCAAAGTTTCGATATGGTTTCTCATTATTTAATCCAAAGTTTCGATAAGGTTTTCATTATTTAATCCAAAGTTTCGTTAAGGTTTCTCATTATTTAGATCAAAGTTTCGTCATCGTTTCTCATTATTTATACCAAAGTTTCGTTAAGATCTCTCATTATTTAGTCCAAAGTTTCGTTAAGAGTTCACATTATTTAGTCCAAAGTTTAGATAAGGCTTCTCATTATTTAGACCTACATGTTCATGTATGTCATCACTTAAAAGCTGAAACAAAAACGATGGTTATATTTTCTATCTAGCATTACTTAATACGTCGTAGCTCTCTTCTTTCCTCATAACATCACTGATATTTCTCATCGACTGATGACAACCACATTAAGCTTCCAAAAACGTATGAGAGAGAGAGAGAGAGAGGGAGAGAGAGAGAAAGAGAGAGAAAGAGAGGGGTGTCTGATGTAATTAATCTAATTATACACACAGACACGGGGAAACCAATTACCACTGGGCAGACAATTACAAGCTGGGAATGGTAAAATCTGTTGTTTTTGTCTGCTAGCGCTGTTACCTCACTACCCACACTGTAGCAGCCCATATCCTGATGAATATCATTGTGGCGGGAATCTACCGAGGCGATAGATGAGTCAAGGCAAGAGCTATGTTTACAGAATTGAGATAGAAATATCCACAAATAATCTATAGAAACAAACACAGATCCACTTCACTTCTTCGGATGAAAGAGATGGGAGTTAAGATGGACACAGCCAGAAATGAGAAACTTAGTGGTCGTGTAAGAAGACTTAACAACCAACTCAGAACTGGAGTCGTTAGTCGCTGGACACTGAGGGAATTGCTGAGAAGGGGATCTGAGTACCTATGGACATGTTTGGAGTACAGTGATGATGACCCGCAAATAACTCAATAACTCAAACACAAAAAATCAATAACAGAAACAAACACAAATAATCAACAACAGAAACAAACACAAATAATCAACAACAGTAACAAACACAAATAATCAACAACAGAAACAAACACAAATACTCAACAACAGAAACAAACACAAATAATGAACAACAGAAACAAACACAAATAATGAACAATAGAAACAAACACAAATAATCAACAACAGAAACAAAAACAATCAACAAAAGAAAAAAAACAAAAGACAGCCCGATGCAGGATCCAAACCGTACTCCCCGACCCTTGCTACGAGAAAGAAACGCTAGAGTACACGGCCAACTAAGCAACCCGAACACTGTAGCAGGGCACTCTGTGATGGAAGATAGCAGTGAGACGTGCCAGCGTGCCCTGAATATAACTGAGGAGAGGCTCAAATCTGCCAGAACTGTTACCAGTTAGTCTCAAATTGAAGATCATTGCTGTGGTCGATCAATCGACAAGAAAATATCTCTTTCTCCTCTTCCTCGTTTCTACTTAATGTATCTTTCCCTCATCCTCAATATTCTGATTTTCTCTGTCTCTTTCACTCTCTTTATGAGGTTCAACAGGCACACAACTAGATACACCAGTTACATACCATCATAAGAAACAGATAATCAAATCAATCAGAGGACCACATGCCCCCAAATCAGGATGCCTTTCATAATATGAATAGATATGAACAAGTTATCATTATACGCCTCAGAGCAGGACACAATCGACTCCACGGTCACATGTATACAAAATTCAAGATCGGCACCTCAACTACTTGTACATGTGGACAGGCACCCCAGACTGCTTAACACATACTTCAAGACTGCACTGAATATAGTAGACTGAGGAAAATCCATTGGCCCATAGATACAACACTACAGGCAAAACTATATGGGCCACTGCAAGAATTACAAAAGACAGTAACATTTATACAGGAAACGACATTGCAGATATAGACAATACTTCGAGCGAACGAAAGATAGACTCTCTTTATGCTTTCTTCGTTCCGTTTATACACTTCTATCTCCACTCCCTATTTCTCCCTTCGTCTTTCCCCCTTGTCGTTCCCTCTAACCTTCACAATGTCCCTATCCTCCCAATGATGTCCCTATTTCATCACCAGTTTGTCTCTTTCTTTATCTTCCTACCCATTTCTTCCACCCTCACGCCTTATCCTTTCTTCTCCACCTTCTCTCATTTTATCCCGCTTCCTCTGCCTTTCTCACTCTCTCTCTATTCCTCTTTAATTCCACCTCCCTTTACTCTATATTCCTCCTCTATCTCACTCTCTCTATTCCTCTTTAATTCCACCCCTTTTGCTCTATATTCTCCTCCTCTTTCTTGCTCTCTCCATCTTTCTCAAATTCCTGCCTCTAAACATACCACCTGTTAATCCCTCTTTCCCCTCACTCTTCTCCACCCTCTCTACCAACCCTCCCATGATTCATTAAATATAATTGACAGCTCTTAGATATAAAAACAGCACTAATAAACCAGTGAATGTCCTTTTTATCCCTTGAAAAAAGAGATCTGTGTAGTGTTATATGCAAGAACAGGAACCCGTCAAGCTTCTAGCGGTGGTTCTGTCTAGAATACATCACCACACAGAACACATCAACAAGAAACAGAAACAAGAAAGCATCATTACTTAGTCTTTTTTTTTTGTATGCAAAATAACTATAACGTTTTAAAAAAGTAGGGGGATGTGGGGGGGGGGGGGACGGTTGGGTGATCTAGAGGTAAGACGTTAGCTTCTGTACAAGAAAGTTTCGGGTTCAGTTCCCAACACAGCCTGTTGAATTTTCATTTTTTTTGTTATCGAATCCATGGTTTCTTCGTGGAGTTACCCGCCCCTGGTCTCTGTGTAGTGAGATCCCATGTGTAGTACTCTCTGTGTAGTGAGATCCGATGTCTAGCCCTCTCTGTGTAGTGAGATCCGATGTGTAGTCCTCTCTGTGTAGTGAGATCCGATGTCTAGTCCTCTCTGTCTAGTGAGATCCGATGTGTAGTCCTCTCTGGGTAGTGAGATCCGATGTCTAGTCCTCTCTGGGTAGTGAGATCCGATGTCTAGTCCTCTCTGGGTAGTGATATCCGATGTCTAGTCCTCTCTGTGTAGTGAGATCCGATGTCTAGTCCTCTCTGGGTAGTGAGATCCGATGTCTAGTCCTCTCTGTGTAGTGAGATCCGATGTGTTGTCCTCTCTGTGTAGTGAGATCCGATGTGTAGTCCTCTCTGTGTAGTGAGATCCGATGTCTAGTCCTCTCTGTCTAGTGAGATCCGATGTGTAGTCCTCTCTGGGTAGTGAGATCCTATGTCTAGTCCTCTCTGGGTAGTGAGATCCGATGTCTAGTCCTCTCTGGGTAGTGAGATCCGATGTCTAGTCCTCTCTGGGTAGTGAGATCCGATGTCTAGTCCTCTCTGGGAAGTAGATTCGATGTGTAGTCCTCTCTGGGTAGTGAGATCCGATGTCTAGTCCTCTCTGGGTAGTGAGATCAGATGTCTAGTCCTCTCTGGGAAGTAGATTCGATGAGTAGCCCTCTCTGGGTAGTGAGATCCGATGTCTAGTCCTCTCTGGGTAGTGATATCCGATGTCTAGTCCTCTCTGGGAAGTAGATTCGATGAGTAGCCCTCTCTGGGTAGTGAGATCTGATGTATAGCCCTCTCTGGGTAGTGAGATCCGATGTCTAGTCCTCTCTGGGTAGTGAGATCCGATGTCTAGTCCTCTCTGGGTAATGAGATCTGATGTGTAGTCCTCTCTGGGTAGTGAGATCCGATGTCTAGTCCTCTCTGGGTAGTGAGATCCGATGTGTAGTCCTCTCTGGGTAGTGAGATCTGATGTCAAGTCCTCTCTGGGTAGTGAGATCCGATGTCTAGTCCTCTCTGGGTAGTGAGATCCGATGTGTAGTCCTCTCTGGGTAGTGAGATCCGATGTCTAGTCCTCTCTGGGTAGTGAGATCTGATGTATAGCCCTCTCTGGGTAGTGAGATCCGATGTCTAGTCCTCTCTGGGTAGTGAGATCCGATGTCTAGTCCTCTCTGGGAAGTAGATTCGATGTGTAGTCCTCTCTGTGTAGTGAGATCCGATGTCTAGTCCTCTCTGGGTAGTGAGATCCGATGTGTAGTCCTCTCTGGGTAGTGATATCCGATGTCTAGTCCTCTCTGGGAAGTAGATTCGATGAGTAGCCCTCTCTGTGTAGTGAGATCCGATGTGTAGCCCTCTCTGTGTAGTGAGATTCGATGAGTAGCCCTCTCTGGGTAGTGAGATCCGATGTATAGCCCTCTCTGGGTAGTGAGATCTGATGTCTAGTCCCCTCTGGGTAGTGAGATTCGATGAGAAGCCCTCTCTGGAGAGTGAGATCTAATGTCTAGTCCTTTCTGGGTAGTAAGATCCGAGGTCTAGTCCCCTCTGGATAGTGAGATCCGATGTCTAGTCCTTTCTGGGTAGTGAGATCGAAGGTCTAGTCCCCTCTGGGTAGTGAGATCTGATGTCTAGTCCTTTCTAAGTAGTAAGATCCGAGGTCTAGTCCCCTCTGGGTAGTGAGATCCGATGTCTATTCCTCTCTGGGTAGTGAGATCTGATGTATAGCCCCTCTGGGTAGTGAGATCCAATGTCTAGCTCTCTCTGAGTAGTGAGATCCGATGTCTAGTCCCCTCTGGGTAGTGAGATCCGATGTCTAGTCCCCTCTGGGTAGTGAGATCCGATGTCTAGTCGTCTCTGGGTAGTGAGATCTGATTCTAGTCCTCTCTGGGTAGTGAGATCAGATTCTAGTCCTCTTTGGGTAGTGAGATCCGATATCTGGTCCTCTCTGGGTCGTGAGATCCGATGTCTAGTCCTCTCTGGGTAGTGAGATCCGATGTCTAGTCCTCTCTGGGTCGCGAGATCCAATTCTAGTACTCTCTGGGTAGTGAGATCCGAATCTAGTCATCTCTGGGTAGTGAGATCCGATGTCTAGCCCTCTCTGGGTAGTGAGATCCGATGTTTAGTCCTCCTGGGTTGCGAGATCCGATGTCTAGTCCTCTCTGGGTATTGAGATCTGATTCTAGTCCTCTCTGGGTAGTGAGATCCGATGTCTAGTCCTTTCTGGGTAGTGATATCTGATGTCTAGTCCTCTCTGGGTAGTGAGATCAGATTCTAGTCCTCTCTGGGTAGTGAGATCCGATGTCTAGTCCTCTCTGGGTAGTGAGATCTGATTCTAGTCCTCTCTGGGTAGTGATATCTGATGTCTAGTCCTCTCTGGGTAGTGAGATCTGATTCTAGTCCTCTCTGGGCAGTGAGATCCGATGTCTAGTCCTTTCTGGGTAGTGATATCTGATGTCTAGTCCTCTCTGGGTAGTGAGATCAGATTCTAGTCCTCTTTGGGTAGTGAGATCCGATGTCTAGTCCTCTCTGGGTCGTGAGATCCGATGTCTAGTCCTCTCTGGGTAGTGAGGTCCGATGTCTTGTTCTCTCTGGGTAGTGAGATCCGATGTCTAGTTCTCTCTGGGTAGTGAGATCCGATGTCTAGTTCTCTCTGGGTAGCGAGGAAGGAAGGAAGGAAGGAAGGAAGGAAGGAAGGAAGGAAGGAAGGAAGGAAGGAAGAAGGAAGGAAGGAAGGAAGGAAGGAAGGAAAGAAAGAAGGAAGGGTCGGACCCTCCTGATCAGGAAGCGAGCACACTAACCACACTGCCACCCTTTAATTACTACAGTATTAATTTGGGTAAAATCAACAGCAGCTAAGAGCCACAACTCCACTCCCCACCGTGTCCCAAAAGTCATAGTTCCCATATAGCGAATGTCAACTCCCTCACGTCAACCTTCAATAGATCTATTAATAATTCACACATCGATCCAGCTATATTCCAGCGATGAGCATAAAGCGAACCATCAGAAAAGAGAACTAATTTTTAGATCTATATATTTCCCTGGAACTCGGCGTCGGCTCCTGGCTTATCCCAAACGAGGGTTAGCAGAGTGACGGCGACGCGTTTATTTCAGGTCCAGAACTATATTTTAGGAGGCCACACCGAGTTTCGATTTTCTTCTCAACCAAATACGAGTGACTGGGGCCTGATTATATTTTGGGGGATGCGTGCTGAACTATTGAATCTCTCACTCAGCATAAGCATTAAGGGTAACTATTTGCCTGCATTTATCTCGTTATCTAAACTGGAGGCTGAATCGAGGGCTTTAATCAAATGTGAGACTAACGTGGCGTTTGTTATTTGTGTTTAATGTAACGTTAAGATGTCGCAGAATTAATGAGTCTATGCCTGTCAACTTTGCTTCTCTTATATATGTTCTTTTTAGTGTCTCTCTAGGTCTCGATAGACGCACTCGTTTTGTAGAAAGCTGCCTAAGTTCATAAGAGTTAACAGACCACAACTCGGTGCTGGGGTCATTGTCCGCAACCCATAGCTGACCAATTCCCTAATCCATCTCCATGTGATGGACCTGAGAGCTTGCAGCCTCTCATAACCAATCCCCCCTTCTCTCTCTGGGGTTCACCCGATGGCTCCTCAAGGAATTAATTCTCCTCTCCGCCATCCACTCTTAAAATGACGTTCAGAGAGTGTTGACGCCTTGTGTTGTGATTTCTTTGTTCCTTTAGGCCTAACACATTCGACTTCAGCACAGCATTCTGGAGTACCGGGTTGCCTTTCCTTTTCGATCCCAATTCGCTTTGACCAGACTATCGTATATCGTCTCTGTTGTTATCTCTTTGTCCACCCCACCTCCCAGGAGCTAATCCAAATAACTTTTCCCTCCACCTTTTCATCCTCTTGTGTGTTCGTTCCGCGGCAATTCTTTCATCGTTTCAGTTAAAATGGCGTAGTTGCGCTGTTCTTTGTTATCATCATCATCATCATCGCACACCGAATGAACCCATAGGTGCTCCGATATCTGAGTCAAGAATCTCGAGAGAATCCGAGGAGAATCCTGACACACGTGCACGAACTCCTGTGATTCACAGTTCTGCTGACAATTTTGTCCGGTCAGTGGCCTACCCTTTTCGATCTTACCCGCAAAAAGATACTTTAACGTCCATGACTGCACACGGGATCTCCTGTTTAATGCCGTTATCAGAGAGGGCAAGACATCGGATCTCACTACCTAAGAGATCATAGGAGGGTAACGTCATAAAGAAACCATGGATTAATATCCATTTTTTTTATACCACCGCTTCTGGTGGGCTTTTAGTCCAGGTTCTTTCTGTCCTAAGATCGACGTTGTAGCTCTAGACCACCCAGCCTCCAGCCATGTTGTGGTCTATACCTAGCAGCAGTACCTGCATCTCCAGCCATGTTGTGGTCTATACCTAGCCGAGTACCTGCATCTCCAGCCGTGTTGTGGTCTATACCTAGCCGAGTACCTGCATCTCCAGCCGTGTTGTGGTCTATACCTAGCCGAGTACCTGCATCTCCAGCCGTGTTGTGGTCTATACCTAGCCGAGTACCTGCATCTCCAGCCGTGTTGTGGTCTATACCTAGTCGAGTACCTGCATCTCCAACCGTGTTGTGGTCTATACCTAGCCGAGTACTTGCATCTCCAGCCGTGTTGTGGTCTATACCTAGCCGCAGTACCTGCATCTCCAGCCGTGTTGTGGTCAATACCTAGCCGAGTACCTGCATCTCCAGCCGTGTTGTGGTCTATACCTAGCCGCAGTACCTGCATCTCCAGCCGTGTTGTGGTCTATACCTAGCCGCAGTACCTGCATCTCCAGCCATGTTGTGGTCTATACCTAGCCGCAGTACGTGCATCTCCAGCCGTGTTGTGGTCTATACCTAGCCGCAGTACCTGCATCTCCAGCCGTGTTGTGGTCTATATCTAGCCGCAGTACCTGCATCTCCAGCCGTGTGTGGTCTATACCTAGCCGCAGTACCTGCATCTCCAGCCGTGTTGTGGTCTATACCTAGCCGCAGTACCTGCATCTCCAGCCGTGTTGTGGTCTATACCTAGCCGCAGTACCTGCATCTCCAGCCGTGTTGTGGTCTATACCTAGCCGCAGTACCTGCATCTCCAGCCGTGTTGTGGTCTATACCTAGCCGCAGTACCTGCATCTCAAGCCGTGTTGTGGTCTATATCTAGCCGCAGTACCTGCATCTCCAGCCGTGTTGTGGTCTATACCTAGCCGCAGTACCT
The DNA here is from genome assembly GCA_032433765.1 of Megaustenia siamemsis. NCBI lineage: Eukaryota > Metazoa > Mollusca > Gastropoda > Stylommatophora > Ariophantidae > Megaustenia > Megaustenia siamemsis. The sequence goes on along the minus strand of JAVIAB010000059.1, from coordinate 74,345,412 downwards.
GCATCTCAAGCCGTGTTGTAGTCTATATCTAGCCGAAGCTTCATCTTTTGGCCTCGCGCCTCAAATTACAAAATTTGCATTTTTTAGAAGGCCGCATCTGTCCTTTATTGCTGCTATGATACTTTGTAGGAGTGTATGTTACAACTCACCACCTGTTCCCTGCTACCAGCTTTACCGCAGCAATGCATTTATTTGCCTGTTCCCTTCCATTTTTAGATACCGAGTTGTCTCCCATCTTCGACTTCTAACATGGCTTGGCTAGATTTGTTTGTCCTCTACTAGGCCAAGGTAAGATACTGTAAGGTCTTGGTCAGTTCCCGTTCACTTATTCTGACACTCACGTATGATTCGCTAGCCACTTTCAGCCCGATGTTGCTGGGCTGTTTGATATTATCAAGATAATGATGTGCTTTTGTTTTTTCTTCATCGTTGTCGATGAACACCATCCTGGTGCCGTTATAATTATTCTCTGCATGGCGGGTTCGGAAACGACTGATGAGGCCAGTGCAAGCCCTGAAGTTTGTATTACTATGGGGACGTGGACATGTTGAGTGTTGAACTGTAGTGGAAGATTAATTTGATCATGTGACTTCTTCGTGCCGCTCATCCGTTACGTGGGCGTGGATGCGTTGAGTCGCTAGCTTACGGCAAAGCAACAATATCTGCGCCTTTCGGCCCGACACATCCGTCCTCGGCACGGATGGCAAGATTTTGCTTAAAAATCATTGCTCGAACAGCGGTCATTTCTGGCCTACTCTTTTCGACTTTAAACTGCCAAAGGTTCTTTAACGTGCGCGAGTGCACAGGCAGTGGATGAGTGATTTTTTCCCAATTTTCTGAGAGGGCTAGAAATCGAATCCCACTACCCAGAGACCAGGGCAAGGGTACAGCCACGAAGACATCACGGGTTCGATTTTTCTAGTAAATTCCCACCGCCTATGGTGGGGGGTTAAGACAAATCAACACAAATGAATGCATACAAATGCGAAGTTGCAGTAAAGCTAAATGTGAGGGAGAATTGAGAAAATAAAATATAGAAAAAATGGTATGGTAAAGGCTTTACGTAACTGACAGACGACACAAATTAAGAACGACGTTTCGGCTCAATAGGCCTTCAGCAGGAACAAACAAACAACACACACACATATGTAAATAAATAAAACTAATCCTACATAGCTAACTAATAATGAAACATCCAAAACAAAATAATCGAAACTGGTTTTTAAAAAAAAATGTCTTCCCTGTGTCGTGGACCATGGCTGGAACGAGAAAGAGAGATTCGCGGGTGTGCGCTGTAATTACCCTGCTGGTCAGAGGGTCAAAACGTGTAAAGCGTTCTAAAATATGTGAGCGGTCGAAACACTGTCTAGGTTACCTCAACTACAAAGACACTGACAACGTCTATAAGTACATAAGGGCCCACACATACATGTATACACACACACACAAATACATATATACATAAATATATATACATACAAACATACATGCACATACATATATATATGTATGCCATATATATACACCTGGAATCGGACTCGGGATTTTGCTAGAGGAGAGGCCGACGTCTTGATGATGTGACGTATTTTGACTTCCGGATAGCATCAGTTTTATTGCCTTTTAATAACTTATTACTGTCTGCCGGTACGAGGCCAGGCACCATGAATACACCTTGTTCATTCTGTGATCAGGTTTGTCTATCCAACATTGGCAGACCCAGTCATGTGAGAAGCTGTTCAGCAAGACAACATCCAACATAAGACACCAATATTTTACCAATCTACTGACTTATCATGATTGCTTGCTACCAAGCATCGGTCAAGGCGTCAAAGGCTATATACAGTGAGCATGACTTTCCTAGGTAAGATAAAAAGACCAACGTACAACACAGCGAGCCTCCATCAAACTATATGAAAACCAGATCAAAGGTCGACCGTGAAAAAGATAGATTGATGGAATATTTTTTTTTGTTCGCCAGCGACTCTGACGAAGTCCCTAGAGACTAGGAACTGAATTTTGCGTGTTAATCCATTTTTCCCTGGCAGCCGTGTGCACAGGGGTCCCTCGCCGCACAGACAGATAACTCCGTCTTCGAAAGTACTCATATTTTTTTCCGTCGATGAGTAATTGACGTCTCAAGCCGGGCCTCGCTGCTGAGACCAGGGGTGGTTGCCGCAGAGAGAAATCATAAATAAAAATCCCAACTGGTGTAGCCGGGATTTGAACCCACAGCCTCTCTGTCTCGAGACCAACCAGTCTCCCATTGATACAATAGAAAAACTAGGAAACACAACAGGAGACGAAGCCAAAAGAAGAGCAATAGGCCGCAAACTGTATCTCTCCTCTACACTGAAAGGTAAATGTGGAAGGAAAGAATAAGATTACTTTCAGTCACAACAGTATTTCTGTCAATCATGTGTTATCAGTGTCGAACATGGACATTATCAATAGAAGAGAGAAGTAAAATGGCAACTATTAAACACGGATGTCGGGACTAGGTGGTCCAGAGGTGGGACGTCGGCCTCTCTAGACAAGAAGTTCCCAGGTTCGAGTCTAGTCACAGACAGTGGGAGTTTTATCACGTATAATCCATTGTTTCTTCGTGGCTTTACCCTCCCCCGGTCTGTGGTAGAGAGATCTACATCTCTAGGATAAAAGTTAACAACAGTAGGTCATGTGAGCACTCAACACAAATTACAGAACTCTTGGCAGTTGAGAATCGAAAAGAGTAGGCCCAAAATGGCCGCTGCCGGGGCCAAAATTGAAGGGAAACAAAACTACACAAGAATGTCAAAACTCTGGGCGATAAAAAAGGAAAGTACCTCTGAAGCCGGAGAATATCTGCCTGTATGGCAAGGGACAACAAGGGTGCTGGTGTTAAAAATATATTTAGAAAAAGAGACATTCATGCAAAATTCAGTTTTGGAACTTCGCCGGAGATATCAAACTGGCGTAGGCAAAACAAAACAGCAAACGTTGATGTCAGAGAGGTACACTGAATGAAACAAGAGGAGACAAAACATCAAACGTTGAGGTCAGAGAGGTACACTGAACGAAACAAGAGGAAACAAAACAACAAACGTTGATGTCAGAGAGGTACACTGAATGAAACAAGAGGAAACAAAGCATCAAATGTTGATGTCAGAGAGGTACACTGAACGAAACAAGAGGAAACAAAACAACAAACGTTGATGTCAGAGAGGTACACTGAACGAAACAAGAGGAAACAAAACAACAAACGTTGATGTCAGAGAGGTACACTGAATGAAACAAGAGGAGACAAAACATCAAACGTTGAGGTCAGAGAGGTACACTGAACGAAACAAGAGGAAACAAAACAACAAACGTTGATGTCAGAGAGGTACACTGAACGAAACAAGAGGAGACAAAGCATCAAATGTTGATGTCAGAGAGGTACACTGAACGAAACAAGAGGAAACAAAACAACAAACGTTGATGTCAGAGAGGTACACTGAACGAAACAAGAGGAGACAAAGCATCAAATGTTGATGTCAGAGAGGTACACTGAACGAAACAAGAGGAAACAAAACAACAAACGTTGATGTCAGAGAGGTACACTGAACGAAACAAGAGGAGACAAGCATCAAATGTTGATGTCAGAGAGGTACACTGAACGAAACAAGAGGAAACAAAACATCAAGAACACGGATATTAACAAAGGGGCCGGCCAATCTGAGACGGACCACACAAAAAAAAAAACAACCAATTAAATGGGCGGGCAAAGCCGGCCTGTCAATCAGAACATTAATAATATCCGGATCTTGATCCTTCTAGCGCCGCGTGACGTCACACAGGGCTTGTAGTGCTTTTCCCCACACATCTCTATTCTTGGCCAGATATTCGATCTTATCTCATGAGTTTATGCCTGTCAACTTTGCTTCTCTTATAAGTCTTCTTTTCAGTGCCTCTCTAGGTCTTCCTCTTTTTCTGTATCCTGAAGTTTCCCACAGAAGAGTCTTTTTCGAATTCTCTTGTTGTTTCTTCTCAACACATGTTCGACATATACCCATCTTCTCTTCCTAATTGTAGGTGAGATCGTTGGTTGCATGGCCATTTCTCTTATCTCTATATTAGTCTTGAATTCATTCCATTGTACACAGAGTATCCTTCTTAGGCATTTGTTTTCTAAAGCTTTTAGTTTTCTCTCAATCTCTTTTGTTGTTTTCCAGCTTTCACATGCATAGGAAATAGTTTGAGGAATTAATACATTTCAGTTGAATATTCTAAGTTTAGTTTCCTTGTTTAGTTTGTTTGATTTCCATACTCTGTCCAGATTTTTAAAATTCGCTGCTGCTTTTGCTATCCTGCTTCTAATCTCTGTCTGTGCTTCACAGAACATTTGTTTATCTCTCACAGTTCCCGTTCGTATTTTGAAACGCTCCATCCAGCAGCCTCTAGTGATCTTTGAAATGGACAACTAATCTGATGTGAAAGAACAAAGTCTGCGACGTTTCAAATGTGCAGCTTGCTTCAAGTTCAATCAAGAGTACCTCTTCAGACTTTAAGACGGACGCTAAGTGGGCGTGGGTGAGTTATGTCGCTAGTTTACAACGAACCGCCAAATCCGCGCTCCTTGTTTGATTCGACATATCCGTCTCCGATAAGAGTAAGTTGTTGGACAATTAACAATTGTCTGCCAAGGGAGACAGCCATTGTGAATTACTCTTTTCTACTTTCAAATGCCAAACATTTTAACGTTCGCAAAGTGCACACGGGGCATCCTATTTTTCGCCGATATCAGAGCGTGATATAAACTTGTTCTTACTACTCAGAGACTGTGGTAGAGTGAATCGACGAAGAAAACATGGATTTGATGTGGTCATTCTCGTCTAAGGCACGATTCAATATCCGGACCTTCTTGTCCAGAGGTCATCGTGTGACCTCTAGACCACCTATCCCTCACAAACAGTAGAACGTAAGGGCCACCTTAATAGGGAACACCTGTAATAGTACCCATGTCAACGACCAACGGTATATTTTATGCGTTAAGTGCTCAGTTACACGTCAGGCGGCCTTACATTACCATATGTCCATTTGCAGTGGCTGAGTGAACAAGAAGAGAAGGCAGAGAAAAAGTCAACACATAAGAAATGAACAAGTATCATTCTGGTTAGTGCTGACAGCACCAAACATTTTCAGCTTCTTTTAAATGAATTTCTGTATCCACTGTGCTCTACAAAGGAGAATTGATATTCAAGTGTCTGTGTCCACTGTGCTCTATAAAGGAGAATTGATAGTCAAGTGTTTGTGTTCACTGGGCTCTACAAAGGAAAATTGATAGTCAAGTGTCTGTGTCCACTGGGCTCTATAAAGGAGAATCGATAGTCAAGTGTCTGTGTCCACTGGGCTCTACAAAGGAGAATCGATAGTCAAGTGTCTGTAGCCACTGGACTTTACAAAGGAGAATCGATAGTCAAGTGCCTGTGTCCACTGGGCTCTATAAAGGAGAATCGATAGTCAAGTGTCTGTGGTCACTGGGCTCTATAAAGGAGAATCGATAGTCAAGTGTCTGTAGTCACTGGACTCTATAAAGGAGAATCGATAGTCAAGTATCTGTGTCCACTGGGCTCTACAAAGAGAATCGATAGTCAAGTCACTGGGCTCTACAAAGGAGAATCGATAGTCAAGTGTCTGTTGTCCACTGGGCTCAACAAAGGAGAATCGATAGTCAAGTCACTGGGCTCTACAAAGGAGAATCGATAGTCAAGTCACTGGGCTCTACAAAGGAGAATCGATAGTCAAGTGTCTGTTGTCACTGGGCTTAACAAAGGAGAATCGATAGACAAGTGTCTGTGGTCACTGGGCTCTATAGAGGAGAACTGATAGTCAAGTGTCTGTGTCCATTGGACTCTACAAAGGAGAATCGATAGTCAAGTGTCTGTGGTCACTGGGCTCAACAAAGGAGAATCGATAGTCAAGTGCCTGTGGTCACTGGGCTTAACAAAGGAGAATCGATAGACAAGTGTCTGTGGTCACTGGGCTCTATAGAGGAGAACTGATAGTCAAGTGTCTGTGTCCATTGGGCTCTACAAAGGAGAATCTTTAGTCAAGTGTCTGTGTCCACTTGGCTCTACAAAGGAGAATCTTTAGTCAAGTGTCTGTGTCCACTGGGCTTTACAAAGGAGAATTGATAGTAAAGTGTCTGTGGTCACTGGGCTCTAAAAGGAGAATCTATAGTCAAGTGTCTGTGTCCACTGGGCTCTACAAAGGAGAATCTTTAGTCAAGTGTGTGTGTCCACTTGGCTCTACAAAGGAGAATCTTTAGTCAAGTGTCTGTGTCCACTGGGCTTTACAAAGGAGAATTGATAGTAAAGTGCCTGTGGTCACTGGGCTCTAAAAAGGAGAATCTATAGTCAAGTGTCTGTGTCCACTGGGCTCTACAAAGGAGAATCGATAGCCACGTGTCTGTGCCCACTGGGCTCTATAGAGGAGAATTAATAGTCAAGTTTCTGTGACCAATGGGCTCTACAAAGGAGAATTGATAGACAAGTGTCTGTGGCCACTGGGCTCTACAAAGGAAAATCGATAGTCAAGTGTCTGTGTCCACTGGGCTCTACAAAGGAGAATCGATAGTCAAGTGTCTGTGTCCACTGGGCTCTAAAAAGGAAAATCGATAATCATGTGTCTGTGTCCACTGGGCTCTACAAAGGAGAATCGATAGTCAAGTGTCGGTTGCCTTTGGGCTCTACAAAGGAGAATCGATAGTCACGTGTCTGTAACCACTGTGCTCTACGAAGGAGAATCAATCGTCATGTGTATATGGTCACTATGTTCTACAATGGAGAATTGGATAGTCAAGTGTCTGTGGCCCTTGGGCTCTACAAAGAACCGATTGTCCCGTGTCTGTGACCTTTGAGCTCAACAAAGGAGAATTGATAGTCACGTGTCTGTGACCTTTGAGCTCAACAAAGGAGAATTGACAGTCACGTGTCTGTGACCTTTGAGCTCAACAGAGGAGAATTGATCGTCACGTGTGTGACCTTTGAGCTCAACAAAGGAGAATTTATCGTCACGTGTCTGTGATCTTTGGGCTCAACAAGGGATAATTGATGGTCACGTGTCTGTGACCTTTGGGCTCTACAAAGGAGAATTGATCGTCATGTGTCTGTGACCCATGGGCTCAACAAGGGATAATTGATGGTCACGTGTCTGTGACCTTTGGGCTCAAGAAAGAATAATCGATCGCCACGTATATATAAAGCTTGAATATGATGAGCTGGTGGCTGGCAGTGAGATAGTAGACGAGTTGGGGCCTGCAAGTGAAGTCGATTGTTTTTTGTTTAATCCAGTAGAGCTGGCGATATGTAAAACAGAAAGGTCAAAAGTGAGACTGCCTGCGAACTTCACTTGTGGATTGTTGATGATGAAGATTGTCTTCAATCATCTCGATTTCTCTACTGCGACATGGTGGGCCCCGACTATAACGTCTACTGGCGAGACAGCTTGTCATGCTATCGTCGGTTTTGAGAAAGCAACGGAACTATCGACTCGATTTGCCGCCATCTAGTCGAAATTCTCCCCACCAACAACTGCGTCAAATACGATTTGCCATATCCTGTTCTTTAGTGTTCCTTAATAACCAAAGATGGTTTCTACACACCTCCAAACACTCACTCTCTTTCTCTCTCTTCTTTTCTCTCTCTTTCTCTCTCTCTCTCTCTCTCGCTAGCTCGCACGCTCTTCATCAACCTTACATTGATCAATATATCCCCGATATTATAAATCAAGGTATTCAAATGTTTCTCTCGCTCATTTCCCAGTGAAAATATTCTATTCCCGCGAATCGATTTTTTGTTTAAATGAGAGAACGAGAAAGAATAGACAGACCCTGAAAATAAATACCCTGAAATGTCTGGGAATATCCAGTTCAGTTTGTTTATTCATTTTTTGTGAAGGTTTTAATTGTATTTGTCAACACAGGAGACGGAGAATGCACGCATTACTGAAACGTCCAATAAGAAAAGAATACACTTTAAACATGTGGTAAGCTTGGAGGCAAGGTCCAGGGTGCTGTTAGGGGGGAGCTGATAAGAAAGACGATGAATCACTAAGATCGCAAACTGCTCTATATAAAAGTTGTCATTTTCTGTTTGTTTGACATTATGTTACAACTTGTTGCAATACACATTATAATAGATTATTGGTGCGTGTATCTTTATCGTCAACGGCCGTTGCTTGAATCTGTTCACTTCCTGAGTTGTATGACTTGGCACGTAATCTAGTGACTGACTGGACAGACTTGTGGTTAACATGGAGACATCAAACACAGCGACTCGTGTGAAATCAAATGTTAGAAGACTGGCTCAAACACGTCCGGCTCTACCTGAGTTTATTCATGCAACAACATAACAACAGCAAATTCAAGATATCGTCAATCAAACAAGGTTACCTACTTTCATCCTTATGAATATCATGTATCTACAACAAATCCGCTAATAAGTTTCTATTTAAGTCTAACAAACCTCTGAGTTTATTAACATTGTCCAAGACGGACCAATGAATTATATTCTTCGCATTCTGTACTAGCTGCAATCTTGTATGTAATCATGGCTGCTATAATCTACAAGAGTCTATGTAAAACTATCCCGATCTAAGTCTCGATATTTTCAGTCTTCAAGTTAGTACCCATTCTCGCCAGTCAATCTTCCTATCTAACCCTGTGACTTTTCTCTCTTCAGTGGCTGGTGAGCAACTGTCTAGTCTCTAACCAAGACAGTGTCTTCTAGCCTTCATCACGTGACCAATCCCCGGACTCATGATTCTCACGGGATAACCAACCTTCAAATGACCACTGTTAGCCATTGCTTTGTCCTACAGTCTACCAGGTTATTGCCCTCTATATTGAAACTCTAAGAGGGAAACTCTGCTACAATTCTATAATAAAACTATTCCACTCTATCCATGGAACCAGTTTCATTAAAATCTGAAATTCCCCATATCCGTTCCAACATTTGTCACATCATTTACAAAAATGCATCGGTAAATTCATTTGAAAAGGTTGCTCCGTGCATTCCTACTATACTGCACATGCGACGATTTCAAAACTGCCAAGTCGCCTCTTGCGACATGCGTGGCAGGTAACAGTGGCTGTATTCTTTTCTCCCCCACATCGTGGGGCCATGGTAGCCACATGGACCGCTAATAAAGCGATAGACTAAGATGAGCACAACGCGCGCTAACATTTACATTGAAGAGTTTTTACCTCCACCACAGCCAACTACGGAAAAGGCATGAGCCCAAACCCACTTAGCGTGACGTTTTCACCATTACGAACAGTGGTGGCTGCAGGTAGGATTATGTCACCATCTCGTAAAGGTGAGCCTTGACCGATGACGTCATACTAGTGGGGTTGCGCTCAGGCCTTCATTACAGTTGGCTGTGCCACGACCATCCTCGATTTATAAATTATACCTACCTGTAAACTTGGCCTGTCACTACCTTGGATCACACACCTCGTGCAGGTGAGCAGTCTACATCCACTTTCAATCGTTAGAAATGAGGTCAGCTCTCTACAAACACTGCCGACAGCTGGCAGTGTTAGACGGCCATATAAAACACATGATAAATGTTTCACTTGATACATGTAAACTTTCTTATTCCCTTGTCCACACAACCTTGAAGAAACACATTGAGTTCTGTCCAACAGCCGTCATAAGTCACATTGTCTATCAAGCCAGTTTTAGGATTAATAAAACTGTGACACTCATTCTTTAGAAACGGAACCAAATAAATCAAGTATCTAGGATCCATTATCAATTACAGCTACTTCAACGTAATCATCGTTAATAGAACGACGCAGACAACAACCACATGAACAAGACTTTTGGCAAGATAAATAAATTAAAGTAAGGCTTAGGGCTATTGGTTGCATCAATATTCTGACTTAACTGTATAGGATATATTCAGGATATATGATCCTGAATGCAGAATTAAGAAATAGCTATTACCATACAAACTTTAAATTAGAGGCTGCATAACAAAGAGAAGTAGGTTTGTAGAATCATCACAGATCACTATGATGAATTCTACATTCATAAAAGATGGTGATAAAAGAATGTCATGCGATCTAACGGCCTGCTTAAGATCTTATGGAGAAACATCAAGGTAGAAAATGGAGAGGTAGAAAAGTAAGAAACGGATGGATGATATCCAGGACTGAATAGGGATAGTACTTGAAGAAAACAACAGTCTGGCGGGCATACAACAAGAGATATGGAGACAGATTGTCAACAAGTGATCACAGTGCTGCAGCAATGGGCGCCCACAAGAGTTGAGTGTTCGAGTACAGAAAGCCATCACGTCCACATGTACAGCACGCCGGACGACGCCACGACGTACGGGGAGGGGAGGGGTGGGGGGAGCTATGAAAACTTGGAAGACATGGAAAAAAAAAAGATGGGGAAACCAGGTGAGAGAAAGGACAGACCTTGCTTGGTCACCTGTCAATGAATATAAAACACGTGTGCGTGTAATTGTATTGTCAGCTCAACTAATAGGGAAACATGACAAAATATAATATTTCGGTTATAGCCTTCATCAGAAACAGACAATAGATAACAAGTAAACACGGTATGCTTCTTGTGTGTATTTGTTACCTGTTGTCTTGTATCTGACTTGTTTATTTGTTACTTGTTGTCCAAAAAGGTCAATTTTAAATTAACGATGAAGGCGTCATTCTGGCCAGAATAGAAGAAATGAGTTCCACTCGTAGGGTTAAAGAGATGACGTCATGCCATGAAACAGGTCCTCGCTAATCTGTCGACAATACGCTGATTACAGCTACTGCATCTGAAGAAATTAACTACCAACCGGGCAGTCTACACATTTCAAAACAAATTATTGACTAATTCATTAATCGTTATTTCAGATTCCAAAAATGTAACAAATTATCCACCGATTTGTTAACACATTTCAAAACAAATTATTGACTAATTCATTAATCGTTATTTCAGATTCCAAAATGTAACAAATTATCCACCGGTTTGTTAACACATTTCAACACAAATTATTGACTAATTCATTAATCGTTATTTCAGATTCCAAAATGTAACAAATTATCCACCAGTTTGTTAACACATTTCAACACAAATTATTGACTAATTCATTAATCGTTATTTCAGATTCCAAAATGTAACAAATTATCCACCGGTTTGTTAACACATTTCAACACAAATTATTGACTGAATGAATCATTGTACTAGTTCAGGAAAAACAACAAGTATCCATGATACGTATTGACGTCAACAACGCATTATAATTCAATCACAGAACTCATCCTTCAATTCGTATTTCTGTTGCCTAAAATGGAGAAGTTCATTTGTGTGACTGAGCCCTGTTATTGAATGGACACCCTCAAGACAGCGACCAAGCACTGAAATCTTTCTCAGAGACAATGAACCACATGTCCAGTGTGTGCAGCCTCCTGTTGTGACTTGATACATGTTGATGCAAGCACAAAACAACGCTCACAGAACCGTGACTAACTCCAGGCTGTAGATTCAACATCACGACCACCTATTGTACAAAATCTTCATCAGTGGTTCTCAAGAAGCTTTAAGCACACCACAGATTCCATGCCTACAAAGAATAATACATGAATATCATTACGGAGAGAAACTACCGAGACGATGGATCAGCGAATAACTTCAGGAGAAGAGCTATGTTTACAACACTCGGCAACACAATTCTACCTATCCGGGAGATATTTGTCTGAATAGAAAATAATGATATACAATTTATTGCCGAGTTGTGTTCGGACCCCCTAAGCTATAGTCATGAGTACACAAGACTTCGCCAATATAGCTACTTTTAAAGTTGCTTAGTTGGACGTGTGCTCTAGCGTTTGTTTTCTCGTGGCAAGTCGATGTGTCGAGGAGTATGAGTTCTGTTCTGCTTCTGGCGGTCTATTGTTCTTTGTTCTTGATTATTTGTGAATTTCATTTTCCTAGTGTTGTAGACATATCTTTGACCCTGAAATGATTCGCCTCAAACCCTTGACCTGAACTGGTCAGATCAAGTTTTTAATTGTAACACATGTCATAGATTGTAATCTTTATGTTTTAACTTTACCGTTCTCTCTCTCTCTCTCTCTCTCTCTCTCTCTCTCTCTCTCTCTCTCTCTCTCTCTCTCTCTCTAGTATTTGTGTGAACTGTTTATGACCCCCAAGAGAAATACTGTTAGGTAGCAACATTGGACAGTTTTATGACGTCTGTTTTCACAGTAAAAGCTTATTATTTCACAACGTCCATTTTTCCTAAGTGTTTTTTTTCTTCTTTCCTTCATATAACCATGTCGTGCACATCAACATCCCCCCGCCCATCCCCCAGACCAAACAACGACCGCCGTGTCGACCTCCCCCCACATAGATCAAACAACGACCGCCGTGTCGACCTCCCCCCACATAGATCAAACAACGACCGCCGTGTCGACCTCCCCCCACATAAATCAAACAACGACCGCCGTGTCGACCTCCCCCCACATAGATCAAACAACGACCGCCGTGTCGACCTCCTCCCACATAGATCAAACAACGACCGCCGTGTCGACCTCCCCCCACATAGATCAAACAACGACCGCCGTGTCGACCCCCTCTCACATAGATCAAACAACGACCGCCGTGTCGACCCCCTCCCACATAGATCAAACAACGACCGCCGTGTCGACCTCCCCCCACATAGATCAAACAACGACCGCCGTGTCGACCTCCTCCTACATAGATCAAACAACGACCGCCGTGTCGACCTCCCCCCACATAGATCAAACAACGACCGCCGTGTCAACCCCCCTCACATAGATCAAACAACGACCACCGTGTCGACCTCCTCCTACATAGATCAAACAACGACCGCCGTGTCGACCTCCCCCCACATAGATCAAACAACGACCGCCGTGTCAACCCCCTCCCACATAGACCAAACAACGACCACCGTGTCGACCTCCCCCCACATAGACCAAACAACGACCGCCGTGTCAACCCCCCCCCCCCCAACATAGATCAAACAACGACCACCGTGTCAACCCCCTCCCACATAGATCAAACAACGACCACCGTGTCAACCCCCTCCTACATAGATCAAACAACGACCACCGTGTCAACCCCCTCCTACATAGATCAAACAACGACCACCGTGTCAACCCCCTCCTACATAGATCAAACAACGACCACCGTGTCAACCCCCTCCCACACATAGATCAAACAACGACCACCGTGTCAACCCCCTCCCACATAGATCAAACAACGACCGCCGTGTCGACCTCCCCCCACATAGATTACACAACGACCACCGTGTCAACCCCCTCCTACATAGATCAAACAACGACCACCGTGTCAACCCCCTCCTACATAGATCAAACAACGACCACCGTGTCAACCCCCTCCCACATAGATCAAACAACGACCACCGTGTCGACCTTCTCCCACATAGATCAAACAACGACCACCATGTCGACCTTCTCCCACATAGATCAAACAACGACCACCGTGTCGACCTTCTCCCACATAGATCAAACAACGACCACCGTGTCGACCTTCTCCCACATAGATCAAACAACGACCACCGTGTCGACCTTCTCCCACATAGATCAAACAACGACCACCGTGTCGACCTTCTCCCACATAGATCAAACAACGACCACCGTGTCAACCCTCTCCCACATAGATCAAACAACGACCACCGTGTCAACCCTCTCCCACATAGATCGAACAACGACCACCGTGTCAACCCTCTCCCACATAGATCACACAACGACCACCGTGTCAACCCTCTCCCACATAGATCGAACAACGACCACCGTGTCAACCCTCTCCCACATAGATCAAACAACGACCACCGTGTCAACCCTCTCCCACATAGATCAAACAACGACCACCGTGTCAACCTCTCCCACATAGATCAAACAACGACCACCGTGTCAACCCTCTCCCACATAGATCACACAACGACCACCGTGTCGACCTTCTCCCACATAGATCAAACAACGACCACCGTGTCGACCTTCTCCCACATAGATCAAACAACGACCACCGTGTCGACCTTCTCCCACATAGATCAAACAACGACCACCGTGTCAACCCTCTCCCACATAGATCACACAACGACCACCGTGTCAACCCCCTCCTACATACATCAAACAACGACCGCCGTGTCGCCCCCCCCCCCCCAAGCAAACAACGACCGTCACGACGCAGCAACATCACTCCCCCGACAGTACAGCGACGTCTCAGCAACGACATCTCCCAACCCTTCAGCAGGTAAAGTCCCCGACGGAGACCACTTAAAATGATGACGGATAACAAGACGGTACTAAAAGCTGCCACTAACGCCTTCTCCAGACCGCTGTGAATGGTGGTTCCCTGATAGTCTTAATCAAAGGTCTGCAACGTTCAAGTCCTGCAGAACCCATCTAATTTCTACGGCACGCTACTATCTTCAACACACTGTATGAAAACTGACCCTCTGTACAAAACAATCAGAATTATTTCTACGTGTACACGACTCGCCACGTTGCCACAACCAGATTTCTAACACAAAAAAAAAACAAAACAAAACAAAACAAAAACCGAATCCCTAATAAAACATATGAAGTATCATATTATCTGACGATATTAAAAAGATGAAAGTGACAACTAACTCCATAAGTATAACTTATCAGAACTTCAAAAGATACGTTAAGAACAAACACATGAACAAATGGAGAACACAACAATTGGGGTTTTACAGCGGAAACAAGATTCTTACTACCAGCTCAGCAGAAAATAAACATTTTTTGTTTCAATTTTAGATTCGGAACAGAGCAGAAGAGATTGAAGTATCGTTTTATCTTTGAGAATAGGGACCTCTGATAGATGGCTGGCCAGCAACTTGGGTTTCTCTTCCCAATTTATTAAAGTGTCTGCGGAGAAGAAAGTGGAAGAGAAATTATGAGATAAGAGGGGGGAGGTGGTAGGCGGGATGGAAGGATGGAATGGAGGAAGAAAGGAAGGAAGGAAGAAGGAAGGAGGGGGAAGGAAGGAAGGAAGGGAGGGAGGGAGGAAGAAAGCAAGGAAGGAAGGAAGGAAGGAAGGAAGGAAGGAAGGAAGGAAGGAAGGAAGGGAGGGAGGGAGGGAGGAATTAGAAGTAAAAAAAAGAGTTCTATTACAAGTCGATAAGAAATGCCTTAGATGTGAAACATACTTTGAATAACGCTACATCCGTAGAAGAGCGAGCATCTTTATATCTCCAATCATGATGTTTTCTTGACGATTTGCCAAAGAAGAAGACATAATACTGGATCACTATTTGTGAACAGACTGGCACTTAATGGGCCTTACCGAAAGTATATTTGTTGGACTGGTCTCACAAGCTACCCATCTCTGTCAACGGTACAACGTAATTAGCGCCTTTGGAATGACAACGCTGACATTTACAACCGGTAATGTCTAAAATTTGGATTTCACTTTTTTTTTTTCGTTCGTCAGCTTTCACATCTGGCGAAGTCAATTTTCACCTCTGACGAAGTCAGCTTTTACCTCTGGTGAAGTCAGCTTTTACCTCTGACGAAGTCAGTTTTCACCTCTGACGATGTCAGCTTTTACCTCTGGTGAAGTCAGCTTTTACCTCTGGCGAAGTCAGCTTTTACCTCTGACAAAGTCAGCTTTCACCTCTGGCGAAGTCAGCTTTTACCTCTGACGAAGTCAGCTTTTACCTCTGGCGAAGTCAGCTTTTACCTCTGGCGAAGTCAGCTTTTACCTCTGATGAAGTCAGCTTTTACCTCTGGCGAAGTCAGTTTTCACCTCTGGCGAAGTCAGCTTTTACCTCTGACGAAGTCAGCTTTTACCTCTGGCGAAGTCAGCTTTTACCTCTGACAAAGTCAGCTTTTACCTCTGACAAAGTCAGCTTTCACCTCTGGCGAAGTAAGCTTTTACCTCTAACAAAGTCAGCTTTTACCTCTGACAAAGTCAGCTTTTACCTCTGGCGAAGACAACTTTTACCTCTGGCGAAGTCAGCTTTTACCTCTGGCGAAGTCAGCTTTTACCTCTGATGAAGTCAGCTTTTACCTCTGGCGAAGTCAGTTTTCACCTCTGGCGAAGTCAGCTTTTACCTCTGACGAAGTCAGCTTTTACCTCTGGCGAAGTCAGCTTTTACCTCTGACAAAGTCAGCTTTTACCTCTGACAAAGTCAGCTTTCACCTCTGGCGAAGTCAGCTTTTACCTCTGACAAAGTCAGCTTTTACCTCTGGCGAAGTCAGCTTTTACCTCTGACAAAGTCAGCTTTTACCTCTGGCGAAGTCAGCTTTTACCTCTGACAAAGTCAGCTTTTACCTCTGGCGAAGTCAGCTTTTACCTCTGGCGAAGTCAGCTTTTACCTCTGACAAAGTCAGCTTTCACCTCTGGCGAAGTCAGCTTTTACCTCTAACAAAGTCAGCTTTTACCTCTGACAAAGTCAGCTTTCACCTCTGACAAAGTCAGCTTTTACCTCTGACAAAGTCAGCTTTCACCTCTGGCGAAGTCAGCTTTTACCTCTGACAAAGTCAGCTTTCACCTCTGGCGAAGTCAGCTTTTACCTCTAACAAAGTCAGCTTTTACCTCTGACAAAGTCAGCTTTCACCTCTGACAAAGTCAGCTTTTACCTCTGACAAAGTCAGCTTTTACCTCTGACAAAGTCAGCTTTTACCTCTGACAAAGTCAGCTTTTACCTCTGACAAAGTCAGCTTTCACCTCTGGCGAAGTCAGCTTTTACCTCTGACAAAGTCAGCTTTCACCTCTGGCGAAGTCAGCTTTACCTCTGACAAAGTCAGCTTTTACCTCTGGCGAAGTCAGCTTTTACCTCTGACAAAGTCAGCTTTCACCTCTGGCGAAGTCAGCTTTTACCTCTGACAAAGTCAGCTTTTACCTCTGGCGAAGTCAGCTTTTACCTCTGACGAAGTCAGTTTCCACCTCTGGCGAAGTCAGCTTTTACCTCTGACGAAGTCAGTTTCCACCTCTGGCGAAGTCAGCTTTTACCTCTGACGAAGTCAGTTTCCACCTCTGGCGAAGTCAGCTTTTACCTCTGGCGAAGTCAGCTTTTACCTCTGGCGAAGTCAGCTTTTACCTCTGACGAAGTGAGCTTTCACCTTTGGCGCGGACCTTAGAGACTGGGAACGTAATTTTACGTTTTAATCCGTTTTTCCCTGGCAGCCGTGTGCACAGTGGTCCCTCGCCGCACAGGCAGATAACTCCGTCTTTGGTGGTATTATTATGTGTTCAGTGGATGAGTAATTGACGTTAGAAACCAGGCCTCGCTGCTGAGACCAGGGGTGGCTGTCGCAGAGAGACATCACAAATAAAAGTCTCAACTGGTGCAGCCAAGATTTGAATTCACAACATCTCTGTCTCTTGCCTCGAGACCAGCCAGTCCCTTGGATTTAACACTTGAAGGTTTGCACTGTGTCCGCCGTCTACTGGTTAAGAATCCCTGAGGGAAACCTCAAACTTCTAATCAAGACCACGTATCACAGCTGGGCCAGTTTGTGACGTAGTGTAAAGGAAGGTTATCAAACTGTTGGTACATGAAAACACAGGGGACACAGTTCAGTGTAACTGCGTTGACTTGTGTTTTGCACAGATCATCCTGTACCATTTGCCATCACAGCATTTTTTTTATCGTTCGTCAGCTTTTCACCTCTAACGAAGTCCCTAGAGAGTAGAAACTGAATTTTGCGTGTTATTTCGTTTATCCATGGCAGCCATGTGCACAGGGGTCCTTCGCCGCACATGCAGATAACTCCGTCTTCGGAGGTACTTATATTTATATTTTTTTCCGTTCAAGAGTAATGGACGTTTCAAGCCGGGCTGGTTGCAGTAGAGAGAAATCATAAATAAAAATTCCAACTGGTGCAGCCGGGATTTGAACCCACAACATCTCTGTCTCGAGGCCGGCGTCCTTGCCTCGCGACCAACTGTACCCCATCACAGCATTTGAAATACAGAGTCGTGATACAACGAGGGGATTGGAGAAACTGTGATCGCCCAAGCCGGTCTACATGGCCCAACAAAGAAGAATAGCAAATCTGTAATGGTCTTGAACAAAGACATACTCATCCAAACATTGATCATATCTCATCTGATATCTTTCTCATCATCGCTAACATTATTTATTCTTCTTTTTACTATTCCTATTTTTTTTTTATTCTTCTGCAAGCACATAATTTTTTTCTTATTCTTTGTTGTCGTCAGAACTTAGTCCTCATCTTCTTCTTAGTCGTCGTCTTCTTCTTCTTAATCATCGTCTTCTTCTTCTTAGTCATCGTCTTCTTCATCTTAACCATCGTCTTCTTCTTCTTAATCATCGTCTTCTTCTTCTTAATCATCGTCTTCTTCTTCTTAGTCATCGTCTTCTTCATCTTAACCATCGTCTTCTTCTTCTTAGTCGTCTTCTTCTTCTTAGTCATCGTCTTCTTCATCTTAACCATCGTCTTCTTCTTCTTAGTCGTCTTCTTCTTCTTAGTCATCGTCTTCTTCATCTTAATCCTCGTCTTCTTCTTCTTAGTCGTCTTCTTCTTCTTAATCATCGTCTTCTTCTTCTTAGTCGTCTTCTTCTTCTTAGTCATCGTCTTCTTCATCTTAATCATCGTCTTCTTCTTCTTAGTCATCGTCTTCTTCTTCTTAGTCATCGTCTTCTTCATCTTAATCATCGTCTTCTTCTTCTTAGTCATCGTCGTCTTCTTCGTAATCATCGTTTTCTCTCCTTAGCCATCGTCGTCTTCTGCTTAACCATCGTCTTCTTCTTCTTAATTATCGTCTTCTCCTTAGCCATCGTCGTCTTCTCCTTAGCCATCGTCTTCTTCTTCTTAATTATCGTCTTCTCCTTAGCCATCGTCGTCTTCTTAACCATCGTCTTCTTCTTCTTAATTATCGTCTTCTTCTTCTTAATTATCGTCTTCTCCTTAGCCATCGTCTTCTTCTTAACCATCGTCTTCTTCTTCTTAATTATCGTCTTCTCCTTAGCCATCGTCGTCTTCTTAACCATCGTCTTCTTCTTCTTAACCATCGTCTTCTTCTTAACCATCGTCTTCTTCTCCTTAGCCATCGTCTTCTTCTTCTTAACCATCGTCGTCTTCTTAACCATCGTCTTCTTCTCCTTAACCATCGTCTTCTTCTCCTTAACCATCGTCTTCTTCTTAACCATCGTCTTCTTCTCCTTAACCATCGTCTTCTTCTTCTTAACCATCGTCTTCTTCTTAACCATCGTCGTCTTCTTAACCATCGTCGTCTTCTTAACCATCGTCGTCTTCTTAACCATCGTCGTCTTCTTAACCATCATCGTCGTCTTCTTAACCATCATCGTCGTCTTCTTAACCATCATCGTCGTCTTCTTAACCATCATCGTCTTCTTCTTAGCCATCGTCGTCTTCTTAACCATCGTCTTCTTCTTAACCATCATCGTCGTCTTCTTAACCATCATCGTCGTCTTCTTAACCATCATCGTCGTCTTCTTAACCATCATCGTCTTCTTCTTAACCATCATCGTCTTCTTCTTAACCATCGTCTTCTTCTTAACCATCATCGTCTTCTTCTTAGCCATCGTCGTCTTCTTAACCATCATCGTCTTCTTCTTAGCCATCGTCGTCTTCTTAACCATCGTCTTCTTCTTAACCATCATCGTCTTCTTCTTAACCATCATCGTCTTCTTAACCATCGTCGTCTTCTTAACCATCATCGTCTTCTTCTTAGCCATCGTCGTCTTCTTAACCATCGTCTTCTTCTTAACCATCATCGTCTTCTTAACCATCGTCGTCTTCTTAACCATCATCGTCTTCTTCTTAACCATCATCGTCTTCTTAACCATCATCGTCTTCTTCTTAACCATCGTCGTCTTCTTAAGCATCATCGTCTTCTTCTTAGCCATCGTCGTCTTCTTAACCATCATCGTCTTCTTAACCATCGTCGTCTTCTTAACCATCATCGTCTTCTTCTTAACCATCATCGTCTTCTTAACCATCATCGTCTTCTTCTTAGCCATCGTCGTCTTCTTAACCATCATCGTCTTCTTCTTAGCCATCGTCGTCTTCTTAACCATCATCGTCTTCTTCTTAGCCATCGTCGTCTTCTTAACCATCGTCGTCTTCTTAACCATCATCGTCTTCTTAACCATCGTCTTCTTCTTCTTAACCATCGTCGTCTTCTTAACCATCGTCGTCTTCTTAACCATCGTCGTCTTCTTCTTCTTAACCATCATCGTCTTCTTAACCATCATCGTCTTCTTAACCATCATCGTCTTCTTAACCATCATCGTCTTCTTCTTCTTAACCATCGTCGTCATCTTAACCATCGTCGTCTTCTTAACCATCATCGTCTTCTTCTTCTTAACCATCATCGTCTTCTTAACCATCGTCGTCTTCTTAACCATCGTCTTCTTAACCATCGTCTTCTTAACCATCATCGTCTTCTTCTTCTTAACCATCATCGTCTTCTTCTTAACCATCGTCTTCTTAACCATCATCGTCTTCTTCTTCTTAACCATCATCGTCTTCTTCTTAACCATCGTCGTCTTCTTAACCATCGTCGTCTTCTTAACCATCATCGTCTTCTTAACCATCGTCTTCTTCTTAACCATCGTCGTCTTCTTAACCATCATCGTCTTCTTAACCATCGTCTTCTTCTTAACCATCATCGTCTTCTTAACCATCGTCTTCTTCTTAACCATCGTCGTCTTCTTAACCATCGTCTTCTTCTTAACCATCGTCGTCTTCTTAACCATCGTCTTCTTCTTAACCATCGTCGTCTTCTTAACCATCATCGTCTTCTTAACCATCATCGTCTTCTTAACCATCGTCTTCTTCTTAACCATCGTCGTCTTCTTAACCATCGTCGTCTTCTTAACCATCATCGTCTTCTTAACCATCGTCTTCTTCTTAACCATCATCGTCTTCTTCTTCTTAACCATCGTCGTCTTCTTAACCATCGTCGTCTTCTTAACCATCGTCGTCTTCTTAACCATCGTCGTCTTCTTAACCATCATCGTCTTCTTCTCCTTAACCATCGTCTTCTTCTCCTTAACCATCGTCTTCTTCTCCTTAACCATCGTCTTCTTCTCCTTAACCATCGTCTTCTTCTCCTTAACCATCGGCTTCTTCTTCTTAACCATCGTCTTCTTCTCCTTAACCATCGTCTTCTTCTTAACCATCGTCGTCTTCTTAACCATCGTCTTCTTGTTCTTAGCCATCGTCGTCTTCTTCTTAGCCATCGTCGTCTTCTTAACCATCGTCGTCTTCTTCTTAGCCATCGTCGTCTTCTTAACCATCGTCGTCTTCTTCTTAGCCATCGTCGTCTTCTTCTTAGCCATCGTCGTCTTCTTAACCATCGTCGTCTTCTTCTTAGCCATCGTCGTCTTCTTAACCATCGTCGTCTTCTTCTTAGCCATCGTCGTCTTCTTAACCATCGTCGTCTTCTTCTTAGCCATCGTCGTCTTCTTAACCATCGTCGTCTTCTTCTTAGCCATCGTCGTCTTCTTAACCATCGTCGTCTTCTTCTTAGCCATCGTCTTCTCCTTAGCCATCGTCGTCGTCTTCTTAACCATCGTCTTCTCATTGGCCATCTTCTTCTTCTTAACCATCGTCTTCTTCTCCTTAGCCATCTTCTTCTTCTTAACCATCGTCTTCTTCTCCTTAGCCATCTTCTTCTTCTTAACCATCGTCTTCTTCTCCTTAGCCATCTTCTTCTTCTTAACCATCGTCTTCCTCTTAGCCATCGTCGTCTTCTTAACCATCGTCTTCTTCTCCTTAACCATCGTCTTCTTCTTCTTAACCATCGTCTTCTTCTTCTTAACCATCGTCTTCTTCTTCTTAACCATCGTCTTCCTCTTAGCCATCGTCGTCTTCTTCTCCTTAACCATCGTCTTCTTCTCCTTAACCATCGTCTTCTTCTTCTTAATCATCGTCTTCTTCTCCTTAGCCATCGTCGTCTTCTCCTTAACCATCGTCGTCTTCTTAACCATCGTCTTCTTCTTCTTAACCATCGTCTTCTTCTCCTTAGCCATCGTCTTCTTCTTCTTAACCATCGTCTTCTTCTTCTTAACCATCGTCTTCTTCTCCTTAGCCATCGTCTTCTTCTACTTAGCCATCGTCTTCTTCTTCTTAGCCATCGTCGTCTTCTCCTTAACCATCGTCTTCTTCTTCTTAATTATCGTCTTCTTCTCCTTAGCCATCGTCGTCTTCTTAACCATCGTCTTCTTCTGCTTAACCATCGTCTTCTTCTCCTTAGCCATCGTCTTCTTCTTCTTAACCATCGTCTTCTTCTTCTTAACCATCGTCTTCTTCTTCTTAACCATCGTCTTCTTCTCCTTAGCCATCGTCTTCTTCTTCTTAACCATCGTCTTCTTCTTCTTAACCATCGTCTTCTTCTTCTTAACCATCGTCTTCTTCTTCTTAACCATCGTCTTCTTCTCCTTAGCCATCGTCTTCTTCTTCTTAATTATCGTCTTCTTCTTCTTAACCATCGTCTTCTTCTTCTTAACCATCGTCTTCTTCTTCTTAACCATCGTCTTCTTCTTCTTAACCATCGTCTTCTTCTTCTTAACCATCATCTTCTTCTCCTTAGCCATCGTCTTCTTCTTCTTAACCATCGTCTTCTTCTTCTTAACCATCGTCTTCTTCTTCTTAACCATCGTCTTCTTCTTCTTAACCATCGTCTTCTTCTCCTTAGCCATCGTCTTCTTCTTCTTAATTATCGTCTTCTTCTTCTTAACCATCGTCGTCTTCTCCTTAACCATCGTCTTCTTCTTCTTAACCATCGTCTTCTTCTTCTTAACCATCGTCTTCTTCTCCTTAGCCATCGTCTTCTTCTCCTTAGCCATCGTCTTCTTCTTCTTAGCCATCGTCGTCTTCTCCTTAGCCATCGTCTTCTTCTTCTTAACCATCGTCTTCTTCTTCTTAATTATCGTCTTCTTCTCCTTAGCCATCGTCGTCTTCTTAACCATCGTCTTCTTCTTCTTAACCATCGTCTTCTTCTCCTTAGCCATCGTCTTCTTCTTCTTAACCATCGTCTTCTTCTTCTTAACCATCGTCTTCTTCTTCTTAACCATCGTCTTCTTCTCCTTAGCCATCGTCTTCTTCTCCTTAGCCATCGTCTTCTTCTTCTTAACCATCGTCTTCTTCTTCTTAATTATCGTCTTCTTCTCCTTAGCCATCGTCGTCTTCTCCTTAACCATCGTCTTCTTCTTCTTAATTATCGTCTTCTTCTTCTTAGCCATCGTCGTCTTCTCCTTAACCATCGTCTTCTTCTTCTTAATTATCGTCTTCTTCTTCTTAACCATCGTCGTCTTCTCCTTAACCATCGTCTTCTTCTTCTTAACCATCGTCTTCTTCTTAACCATCGTCTTCTTCTCCTTAACCATCGTCTTCTTCTTCTTAACCATCGTCTTCTTCTCCTTAACCATCGTCGTCTTCTTAACCATCGTCTTCTTCTTCTAAACCATCGTCTTCTTCTTCTTAACCATCGTCTTCTTCTTCTTAACCATCGTCTTCTTCTTCTTAACCATCGTCTTCTTCTCCTTAACCATCGTCTTCTTCTCCTTAACCATCGTCTTCTTCTCCTTAACCATCGTCTTCTTCTTCTTAACCATCGTCTTCTTCTTCTTAACCATCGTCTTCTTCTCCTTAACCATCGTCTTCTTCTCCTTAACCATCGTCTTCTTCTCCTTAACCATCGTCTTCTTCTTCTTAACCATCGTCTTCTTCTCCTTAACCATCGTCTTCTTCTTCTTAACCATCGTCTTCTTCTCCTTAACCATCGTCTTCTTCTCCTTAACCATCGTCTTCTTCTTCTTCTTAACCATCGTCTTCTTCTTCTTCTTAACCATCGTCTTCTTCTTCTTAACCATCGTCTTCTTCTCCTTAACCATCGTCTTCTTCTCCTTAGCCATCGTCGTCTTCTTAACCATCGTCTTCTTCTCCTTAACCATCGTCTTCTTCTCCTTAGCCATCGTCTTCTCCTTAACCATCGTCTTCTTCTCCTTAGCCATCGTCTTCTCCTTAACCATCGTCTTCTTCTCCTTAACCATCGTCTTCTTCTTCTTAACCATCGTCTTCTTAACCATCGTCTTCTTCTTCTTCTTAACCATCGTCTTCTTCTTCTTCTTAACCATCGTCTTCTTCTTCTTCTTAACCATCGTCTTCTTCTTCTTCTTAACCATCGTCTTCTTCTTCTTCTTAACCATCGTCTTCTTCTTCTTAACCATCGTCTTCTTCTTCTTCTTAACCATCGTCTTCTTCTTCTTAACCATCGTCTTCTTCTTCTTAATCATCGTCTTCTTCTTCTTCTTAACCATCGTCTTCTTCTTCTTCTTAACCATCGTCTTCTTCTTCTTAACCATCGTCTTCTTCTTCTTAACCATCGTCTTCTTCTTCTTAACCATCGTCTTCTTCTCCTTAATCATCGTCTTCTTCTTCTTAACCATCGTCTTCTTCGTAATCATCGTTTTCTTCTTCTTAGCAATCGTCCTCTTCTTCATGGTCTCTCACACATGAGAACACGACTGCCCATGTGAAAAATAGTAAAAAGTTTAATTCATGGAAAAGGCAGTCCCCCAGGACTTTGCTAGAGATATAAAACTGGCGCAGGCAAACAAACAAACAACAATAAGCAACTAAAATGACTCTTACCGCGATGGGTACTTTGTTACAGATTGTTGACGGGAGTTACGGTGATTGGTAGCTCTCAAGTTAAAGCTGTGATAGGCTGCAGACATTTGCGCGCGGCAACAAAATAACGGCAGGCGTTTACGACCAGGGTGTCTGGTTAACTGGAACGTTAAGACACATGGTAACCCATACCTGGGAGCTGCCAGCACGCGCCTGTGTTCTCTACACACTGAGAATCACGCTGCGGGAAGTCCGCACATCTCTGAGACAGATTTACAAACCGTGTACTCGCATGTACACGCTTGTATTGCAAATATTATACACTATTCACGTACACATTTACTGACAATGGTTGTCCCGTCTTGTCTCGCTCATCCTAGATGTAGTAGAGTTTATCTTTATTCTGTTGTCCATTTGTGTTGTTCTCGTTGTCTGAAGGAGGCAGCATGTAGGTCAAAACGTCAATATTTTGTTGTGTTCCAGCACAGCAGTCCCCATACCCTGTAGAAGTGTATGTTACTGCTCTCCACTTGCTCCATATTTACTGGAAACCATCTCTTCTAGTTCTGTTTCCTACAACCGGTCTCTTCTTTTTGTCCTCCTTTCTCTATTTCATATTTGTTCTTTCTTTCTTACTTTATTTCTGTATTTCTTACTGTCCTACTGTCACTACAAGACTACTATAAGAATTGATTGTCCTCCTCTCTCTATTTCATATTTGTTCTTTCTTTCTTACTTTATTTCTGTATTTCTCACTGTCCTACTGTCACTACAAGACTACTATAAGAATTGATTGTCCTCCTCTCTCTATTTCATATTTGTTCTTTCTTTCTTACTTTATTTCTGTATTTCTTACTGTCCTACTGTCACTACAAGACTACTATAAGAATTGATTGTCCTCCTCTCTCTATTTCATATTTGTTCTTTCTTTCTTACTTTATTTCTGTATTTCTCACTGTCCTACTGTCACTACAAGACTACTATAAGAATGATTGTCCTCCTCTCTCTATTTCATATTTGTTCTTTCTTTCTTACTTTATTTCTGTATTTCTTACTGTCCTACTGTCACTACAAGACTACTATAAGAATTGATTGTCCTCCTCTCTCTATTTCATATTTGTTCTTTCTTTCTTACTTTATTTCTGTATTTCTTACTGTCCTACTGTCACTACAAGACTACTATAAGAATTGATTGTCCTCTAAATGATCCGCCCTTAGAAGGACGCTAAGTGGTCGTGGATACGTTGTGTTGCAGTTTGCTGTAGAACTGGGTATTTGCGCTTTTCGGCCCAACACATCCGACTTTAGCGTAGTATTTCTGAGAACCGGGTTGTTTTCCCTCTTCGATCCCTACTCGATTTGCCTGGCTGGAGAGGTTAGTCTGTTTCTTGAGCACTGCAAAGAGGTGGAGTAGGGTCTACATGGTTATGGTTCACGAATCCTGACGCAAGCCATCAGCTGAGGGTCGTTGACAGCTACCAGCTCTGCTGCTGTAAGGCGTTGTTTTTCCTCCTCTTATTCGTTCAATGCTTCCTCTCTACCGCCCCTTTTCTCCCGTCTTTCTTTCACAGCCAACAAGACAATAAACCGCAAAGCTCATTATCTCTGTCTGCATCTCAGACTCTCTCACTTGTGTACGCACTCTCCCTTCTCACCTCTCTCAGACTCCTGTTTTCACACCACTAGAGCTGGCTCTCCCCTCTACCACACATTTCAATACCCATCCATAACGCCCACCGATAATTTACTCCTACACATATTCCAAACCTTCACTGATGTACACGCGAGGCAACATTTCAATGGTAAACAGAATCCCTTTTGGAGCACAGAGGCCAGGTGTCTCCACCCTTCCCTAGTCTTGGACATTTTCTATACTTCCGCTCAAGGCCAATGTTCTTATGGGTTTCCATGACGTTTCTTCTCCATGTATTCATGGTCTTTCACGGCTTTCTTTTTCCCTGTGGGTTCCATAACAGTGCCTGTCTTGCTATGCTGGCATCAAGTTTTCATAATTTGTTGCTTTAATTGTGTTCTTTCCAGATATCTTCACTTCTCATCTTGTCATACCATCCGATGTTCAGAGTTTTCCCCAAAAAGTTGTTTGCAAAAGTGTGTAGCTTTTGTTTAGTTGTATTATTCATCATCCATGTTTCTGGACCATATAAGTAGACTGTTCTTATATTTGCAATATATCGTCTTATCTTGATTGTCTTCATGTTTTAGTTTTAATTACCACTCCCATACATAAAATATATTAATGGTAAACATTACTACTTCCTATACACAAACATACATTAATGGTAAACATGACTCCTCACATACATTATCAATAGTAAACAAAATATACCAGTTTACACAATAAAATAAACTAATGGTACAAATTACCGACCACAAACAAAAAACAAATATAAGAATAATCAACCTTTACCTACATCTTACGGACATTATTTTCAAAATGATTAGGTCGTAGCTGACCTCGGGTGCACGGGTGTCAGCTCACAGGCTTCTGGGTCCATTACAACAAGAGCTCAAATGTTTGATTTCTCGCCCTGATTTGTTGCTATGTGCTGACACGTATAACGTTCTACTTCTTCTTTGTTCCTGTCTCATTCGCCATTCAGCATCGAGAGAAGACATAATGTGCGGTCTTTTGTTGGAGGAACTTCAACATTAAATGGATGAAATCAAGAGGAGAATGTCAGATACTGCGCTGGTGACGTCATTAGAGTGGCTGGTAAAAGGGTTGGCCAATTATTCGTGGTAAAATAAGATAAGTAAAGGCAATCAATGATAACAGAAGGAGCAAGGTTGTCTATGATAAACGATGAGTTGAAGGAAAACACAAAATAAGGGATGCAAACATACAGACTGATCAAAGAAGAAAATGTAAATGTGCATCAAGAAAACCATCAATGATAGAAGGGATACAAATATTCAACAATAAAGAAGTAGTAACCAAACAGAAAATAATTAATCAACAGAAAGAGAAATCATCAATAATTCACGATTAAAGTAACATGTGGTTATAGAAGAAGCAAATAATGACAAACTTATACAAGAAAGTCACCAATAACAGATGTAATTAATTATACAAAAAGCTCTCAAACACAAAAGAAATAATCGATTAAAAAAGAATTCATTATTTCTTTAAAAAAGTAATAAATTATATTATAAAATAAGTAACACATTCTTCTTCTTCGTTTCAGCTCCCTGTGGAGCAGAGGTCTTCAACAAACACTTTCCAAGCCCGTCTGTTTCTTGCCATTCTTTTAAAATCATTCCATGTCTTCCCTATCATATTCATCTCTACTTCCACCTGTCTTCTCCAAGTATATTTTCCTCTTCTTCTTTGTTTCCTCCGCTGGTGATTCCAAAAAAAAAGAGACAGTTGACTTCCGCAGTGTCTGTCATATCCAGCGCAATCGTATTTGTCGTATCTCTTTGTCGACTGGTATTTCACTCTTACTTTATCATAGTTCAAAGTTAATGATTTTGTCCTGCCATTTCCATCCTTTTATTCTGGGAAACATCTATTAATAAAGGCTCATAAATTATTTATAACGTAATAACTTTTTTTTTTAATAATAATAAATGATTAAAAAGTAATAAATTATATTTTAAAAAGTAATAGATTATAGCAAGCTAAATAGTCAAAAATAAACCAAACAAAAAAGAATTTGACAAAAGAATGAAGGAGCGAAAGTAATAAATATCAACAGAATGATAACACAAATGATGAATGGTAAGATCAATATTGAGAGATAACATGAAGTCCTCTTTTCTTTGACCGGAACAGATCACGAGCCTGTTTGAGATATCCCAACCGTCAGCCTCAGCCTCACCGCCGACCAGACGCGATGGAAGCAGCGAAATGTCCCCAGGGAGCCGATCTAGAAACATACGATCTAGCAGGTGCCGTTGTCTACTGCTGTTGATGACTGCCGGTATAGATCATACAGCCCCTGGGAGTACACAGACCTAGATCTAGAGAACAAATGCTATTTTTGTAGATAGCTGAGTTGGCTGTGTGCTCTAGCGTTTGCTTTCTCTTGGCATGGCCCTGTGCCAAGGAGTACGGGTTAGAGCCTGCTTCGGACCATCTATTTGTTTTTTTTATTTCTGTTGATTATTTCTGATTTTTTTTTCCGAGTAGCTGTAAACTTAGCTATTCCCCTGAAATGATTCGCTATCTATCGCCTCGAAAGTTTCACTTTATAATATTCTCCATTTATTATTATTTGTCTCTAGTCTAAACGACAGGAAACTACTGTTCCTGCTGTTTCGTCCTATAACTGTTTGTCTACAACGCAAGTATTCAGCCCTACGGGAGGCACTTGTTTTAAGAGGAATTTTTTTTTTGCTGCTTCCGCTAGCTTTGACCTCTGACGAAGTCCCTAGAGACTAAGAACTGAATTGTGCGTGTTAATCCGTTTGTCCCTGGCAGTCGTGTATGTACAGTGAAGTTTTGGAAATCCTGATCGAGATGTCAGCACCTGCTGCAGTCAATGGGTGACATCTTGCAACCACAACCCCCTGTATTTGTTATTACATGTGACCATCTTCTGACACAATTATAATGACGTAGAAATCTCTTAGTGAAGGTCTGACACACTAGGATCTCTGCCAAGAGCAATTCCTGCGAGTCCCGCCAACTATGTCTCCACATTTACTCCTCTTACCTGCTAAGCTCACCTGTGTACACCTGAGCGGTGTTACAGCCTCCTAAAGTAAAGGTAGAAGCGCATCTTTAATAGCACGCGTAAAATGGCGGCATAATCTCCAGTAAAAGTAGCTGTCTGTGCATACAGGAGTATAGTGAGGGGAGTGAGAGACAGGGCAAAGCAAAGTCACAATAAAATGTTGTGGGAAGAAAGTCGGAACACGTGAGCATAAAGAACAGACTGATGGAGATCACAGTCGTTTGATTGAACGTAAATGTTGTATTTTATTTACAGCCCATGAGTCACGAATTTGCGGCATTCCCTGCATTTTTAACTCGCTATCAAGAACCGCAGACTGCAATAGAAATCAGGGAATGCGCACTTCTATTTCCTGTCATGCAATAATCGAGCATTTCTTTAAAAGTGACGCAACTTGTGTCTTAATCTACGACAAATTCTCCATCAATCCATCTACAACAACAACAACAAAAGAGACTCGCTAAAATCACATCAGACACAACGTCACAAACTCTCAATCATTATGTGCCATACCGGTTGGGGTAGATCATAATGCTATTCCACAATTCTCTATCCACAGTGCATCGTATTAATTCTGATGTTGACTGTTTTCCATGCCATGACACCAATCTATTTAGTATGTTCTCTGTCTTCCGCAATCTCTCTTTCCATGTATTTTGCCAGTTGTAACCAACTATTCCAACTTTCCTCTTCTCATGATGTGAATGTCGATTGTTTCTTTCTGATTAAAATTTTTTTTTTTTTAGCTCTTTTTGTGTGTTGGCCTCGTTGAGAATTTCTCGTTGGTCTTTTTAGCTGTCCTGGGAACTCTCAATATTCTTCTTAAAAATCTCATCTCTGTGGCCTCTAATAGTCTTTTCATTTGTTTGTCTGCTGTGCATGATTCGTTTTTTAATTTTTTAGGTCATAATTGGCTCCATTTAGCACCGCTGAACTCTCTTTCTCATATCTACTGACATAGACTTGTTGCACCAGATGATTTTTGTATTTTCTGATATGCTACTGTGGTCTGTGCTAATCTGCTCAATAAAAGGAAATAGTACTTAACTTTACGAAGCTCTGCACCATCTGCATGTCCTATTTTGTAAAAAAAAAAAAAAAAAGACAACGATCACTTTTTAAGAAGCTCCACTCAATCTGATCTATATTATTCATTTCAATAAAGTTCAATAATTACTTATCTTTATGAAGCACTACTCTATCTGGCATGTACTATTCAGTTCAATAAAGTTCAATAATTACTTATCTTTATGAAGCACTACTCTATCTGATATGTACTATTCAGTTAAATAAAGGACAATAATTATTTATCTTTATGAAGCACTACTCTATCAGGCCTGAAAGTGACAAAAGAATGTAAAAGTAAACAGTCAGAGCCGACCGCCTTCGTCAGCACCACCGACCTATAACTAATCAAGACCTTGCTTACCCTTCTTCTTTGTGTGACCACAAATAGACCAGCCGATCTCGCTAAGGAAACAAGCAGAGAAGATAACCCGATACTCACACTCCTCCACGCTGAAGTCCGATGTGCTGGGTAGAAAGGCTATCACAAGACGCTTAGATCACAACAGCAATTTTATGAAAGAAAGGAGTGTATCTTGTCCGATAAATACTGCTATATACCTGAGAACTAAAATGCTATTTTCTGACTAAAATCGACAGGCATGCCTAGGGAGCACGGAGTGAGGGTCGGTTAAGAAGTTTCAAGAGGACGGTTAAAGAATGAAATCCCAATGTATATTCTCCACTGTACTTTCAATCACTTTAATTCATTGACATTTCCCTGCATACGGTATTTCACTAAATTGTTCTCTGACTTTCCTATTATTGTTGCGTTGCTCCATCAAACCCATTCCCCCCACCTCTCTCTCTCTCTCTCTCTCTCTCTCTCTCTCTCTCTCTATCCATCCATCCATCCATCCATCCATCCATCCATCCATCCACCCACCCACCCACCCACCCATCCATCCATCCATCCATCTATCTATCTATCTATCTCTCTCTCTCTCTCTCTCTCTCTCTCTCTCTCTCGCTCGCTCGCTCTCAACTCTATTTCCAAGACTTAAAAATAGATCTGTGAATATACATCAAGCATCAGAAGGTTCTGTACAAGTCGACTAACATAAACAACAGTCAGACACTGTAATTGTTAACGACATCAATAAGCTTTGCTTACATTGTCATTATTTTGACTCTCATTGGCAGTTAGATCCTGGCACAGTGTAAATTAAACAAATTAAAAGTTGAAGCTTATCTGGCAAGTGACGTGTTGGATCATGAGACGAATAAGAAAAAAGATCAATGTCCAGAATCTATTTCTGTCATTACTCGAACGTCATCTTTAATGTCAGCAACAAGCGGAGACGTCTCTAAAGAACCCCCACACAGCAAACTCTAAATGTTTTCAGACCTCACAACCTTCACTCACTCCTACTACAAAAATTCACTCACCATCTCTGTAAATTCATCCAATCACCCCTATAAATACAATCACCCACACCTATAAATACAATCACCCACACCTATAAATACAATCACTTACCCCTATAAATACAATCACCCACACCTATAAATACAATCACTTACCCCTATAAATACAATCACCCACACCTATAAATACAATCACTTACCCCTATAAATAAAATCACTCACCCCTATAAATTCACTCACCCACACCCATAAATTCACTAACTCATCCTTATAAATTCATCAGTCACCCCACAAAATAAATCACTCACTCAAAAATCCACAAAAATTCACTCACCCACCCAAAAATCTTCACCCAATCACTCCACAAAATAAATCACTCAACAATCCACAAAAAATCACTCACCCACCAAAAATCTTCACTCACTCACTCACTGCACAAAATAAATCACCCAACAATCCACAAAAAATCACTCACCCACCCAAAAAATCTTCACTCACTCCACAAAATAAATCACCCAACAATCCACAAAAAATCCCTCACCCACCCAAAAAATCTTCACTCACTCCACAAAATAAATCACTCAACAATCCACAAAAAATCACTCACCCACCCAAAAATCTTCACTCACTCACTCCACAAAATAAATCACCCAACAATCCACAAAAATCACTCACCCACCCAAAAATCTTCACTCACGCACTCCACAAAATAAACCACTCAACAATCCACAAAAATTCACTCACCCACCCAAAAATCTTCACTCACCCGCCAACACAAAGTACACACACTCAACGATATCCTAGAATCACTTCTACTTCGTCTCCCCATTCGTCAAAATAAAAGAGACATGAACATGTGAGATACAAATCGGCGCAAACCCCCAACCTCTATTATTCCCTATTGTTTCCCCTTTTCACTATTCTGTTCTATCCTATTCGTTGAATCAGTTTCATTGCAGTCAGGGTATTCCCATACCCGCTCCACCGCCTGTCCCAGCATTTCTCCAAGCGTGTACAGACTGATTGTTCCTGTAATGGTGTAGATTGTAGACACATCTACTTTCCCACTAAGCACTCTGGATCGACCAGACCACTTTCCCACATTTAGACCCCACAGTCTCTCAATATCTACATCATTGTCCCACCAATTCTCCTCCTCTTCTCTTAAGGAACGAAGAACAAACTTGGCGATGTCCTCTTTGTCCAGAGCCAGACCACATTCAGTGGCAGCGAGCTTTGTCACGTCCACACACAAAACAAATAAACAAACGTGGCTCCGTCTGGCCTGAATGTGGGAAATAAAGTACAACTAAACAGTCAAAAGCCGACCGCCTTCGTCAACACTACCGAACCATAACTAATCGAGACCTTGTCTTGATTAGTTATAGTTTATATTGTCAAAAAACATTGCCTCCCACCCGTCCGCTGCTAGTTCTCACACTCCCCACTCTCCTCCCTCTTCCCCAAGCAAAATCCCGGAATCATGGAATCACTCATCAACATCAAAGTAAATTCCAACAAACACACACACACACACACATTTGTGTTCCAGATTTCTGCACTCAAACCCAACAGCTGCTCAGGTAAAACGGACGCCACCAATAACTGATTTCAATTTGGCCAGAAAATAAAAGCTCGTCCCCTAAAATAGTCTTCAAATGAAAGCTCTCAAAAGAAACAACACAATTATGTTGCCGGCCAAAAAACAATGAATCTTATTGTGTAGTTTAGATAACAGAAACGTGAACTCTGCTAATGAAATCGACAACTGCCAAGGTAAGAAGCCTCGTCGCATCCTCGGTTAAACAAGAGTATATGGTTGCACTCGTTTCCACTACCTACAAGAAGTTGAAATTCATTTGCGTTTAGACGTACAGAGACGCCAGAAACAGAAGTGGCTGTAGCGGTTACTTGATTACCTGTCTATGAAGTACTGACTATTTCCTTAGTAACAGTGGCTACATCAAAGGGGAAACATTCATGCAGGCAATGTATTATAACCTTCAACGATGAGAGTATGCTTTGTTGTCTGATACGAGTTGGTATTTGTGTTTAAACCAAACTGAACTCAGCATCATCATCATCATCAAGTACCGTGCCTGCTGACGTAGGTGATTATGTATCTCCACAACTTTCGATCTCGACAGTTATTTATCATTTCTGTTGTTGACCTTCTGCCAAGCCATTCTTTTAATCTGTCTGGATTTTGTTCTCTTTGCTTCTCTCTATCACTTCGTCCTTCGATTTTCCCAGTTGTTACAATATATTCCAGCTGTTTCCTTCTCATTACATGGTGAAAACAATAATGATTGTTTATTCCCAATATTGGATATTAGCTCTCTTTTTTTCCTTTGGCCTCTTTCAGAACGTTTTCATTACTCTTCTTAGCTGTCCATGGTATTCTCAACGTTCTTCTGTAAACCCACATTTTGACAGCCTCACCGCAGGACATCACCGCAATGCACAATAAAGACAAGTGGAAAAAGATTAAAACAGGAAAATGAATGTCAATATCTGGGAACAAAGTTAACCTCAGAGGAGAGCTGAAATGATCCGACATAAATCACAAATTCCTATTTTCCTGTTTAATCGGGTAGCTTAGTTGGTACAACATATGTTCGACTCCCGCTGGAAGCAGTGTGAGTTGCACTCGTCATGTCTGTTCGTGAGTTATGATGCTTGAGGCGACACTAGACAGAAGTCTCCGAATACTTCTGGATAGGTGCACGAGCACATATGGATTAAAAAAAAAACCCGCGTGCTAAGACGCCGATACAAGTCTCATACTTTTACCTTTACCTATATCATCAAAAAAGACAGTGTCGATAACAAACAAAAAGACAATATCAATAATAAACAAAAATACAGTGACAATAACAAACAAAAAGACAGTGCCAACAAACAAAGTGTCAATAATCAAGTGGTAGGTGTTACATCCAAGGAATCCTCCGATACACAAACTAAAACAACACTCCGATACATATACCAAAACAACACTCCGACACGCATATCAAAACAACACTTCAATACATATATCAAAACAACACTCCGACACGCATATCAAAACAACACTCCGACACGCATATCAAAACAACACTTCAATACATATATCAAAACAACACTCCGACACGCATACCAAAACAACACTTCAATACATATATCAAAACAACACTCCGACACGCATACCAAAAACAACACTTCAATACATATATCAAAACAACACTCCGACACGCATACCAAAAACAACACTTCAATACACATATCAAAACAACATGATCTGGAAACTGAGCAGTCCACACATGACGTCACGACACGATAAGCAAGTTCGAAACTCACCCAAACAAGTGCTATCTTTGGCTAGTCACGAACGAATTCTTCAGACAGTATGGCATTATATCCAACTCGGCCCAAGAATTTATTGATTTACAGACACCGTCGGTATTCTACCTAGCCTACTATTAGATATGTTGGACTTCCGGGGAATATGGCGCCTTTTTCGCTGTCTTCTTCAGAGGACTCACAGATAAGTGCTGATTTCCAGTGAACTTTTCTGTTTATTTGTTTGTTTTTATTGATATTTGAAGGGATCATGTGATTGCATGCGCTTTCACTTTGCTTATTTTGACTCATTGCATTTTTTTACAATTTCCTTATTTAATCACTTATACTCATCCTTGTTTTTGATTGCGCTATTGAACGCGTCAAAAAATGGCGGTTTGTTTTCGCCGGTCTGTCGTCAAGGACGCGTAATTCATTTAATTTGTGAAAGGCTCACAGTGTATCCGCGTGCTGCTGAGCGATTTACTGGAGTTGGCCAGTTTATAACGTGGAAACGGGTTCTGGACCGTGAGACTGAGTAAATGCACGTGAATCTAGACCATCCACAGCATCGACGTTCAGCGACTAAATCGTCTATGAGATTATGACGAGGGTAAGTATTCAGATGCAGCCCAAACGACAACATCGAAGAAGGAAAACACGACAAAGCAAGCGTGGTGGCATTAAACTGTCGAAGTGTGAGAGGCTAGGCCTAAAGTATGTGCGCGTTACTTATTGGAATTGTGGGTCCATAAATCAACGATGGCCCATTCTTGATAAGCTACTGTGAGGCCCGATATAATGGTTTTGCAAGAAACTCTTCTTGGTGACAGGACAGTAAGTACTCGTGGATCTCATTGTTTCTACAATAGGCGACAACTTGAGCCCGCCTCCACTTTTTTTTTTATCATGCTCATAGAATCACTCAGTATACATGCGTGGGTGTAGTCTTGTGACTCTAACCATTTGAAAGCCTTGGTCACTGCCATCACCTCCATTGTCATGTTACTCGTGGTCATGACGTATGCACCACTGTCTTCGTAGACAATTCTGCCCGCCGTCGTTGCAGAAATCCAAAATACGTAAGGTCACCTTTTGTCTTTGTCCCTGGACATGCGGGAGTACGGGAAATGAAAGAGCGGACAGACTGGCTAGCTGCGCTGTAGTTGAGGACGGGCAACCAATGGATCGGGCGGACATCATCAATGCCCTCCGAGATTGGGAAGAGCACAGGACTTCGACAAACACAGATCCACGTCACTTCTTCAGATGATGGAAATGGGAGTTTGGGCACAGCCAGAAATGAGAAACTTAGTGGCCGTGTAAGAAGACTTATCAACCAACATAGAACTGGAGTCGTCAGTCGCTGGACACTGAGGGAATTGCAGAGGAGGGGATCTGAGCACCTACGGACATGTTCGGAGTGCAATGACGATAACCCGCAAATAACTCAATAACTCAATAATAGATATGTTCCGGGAGAAGTGGGGGATTGCTTGGTCTCCAGACAGAGAGGTTGTAAGTTCAAGTCCCGGCTGCATCAGTTAGGATTGTTCTTTGTGATTTCTCTCTGTGGCAACCAGCCCTGTTCTCAGCAGCGATGCCCGGCTTGAAACGTCAATTACTCATTCTTCTTCTTCTTCTATCCTTCCTCTGCTGCCGTTGGCGTCGAGGGGAGAAACAATCTGCGATTCTTTGCTCTTCTGTTGGCCTCTTCTGATGTTATTCCTCCTAGTGACTCTAGTATTCCCTTTATCCATCTCTTTCTCGGTCCTCATTGACGGGGAAAAATATGAGTACCTCTGATGACGGAGTTATCTGCATGTACGGCGAGGGACCCATGTGCACACGGCTGCCAGGGAAAAATGGATTAACATGCACAATTCAGTTCCTAGTGTCTTGGGAATTCACCAGAAGTGAAAGCTTGCAAACGCAAAAAAAAAAAAAAAGCTATGTTCCAAATAGGCAGGCTATAACGCATGTGTTAGGAGTATACAACAACAAAATATCTGACTAGAAAGTTCGCAATTGGCTATCCTGTATTTATCTAAACTGAGTTAACACTATTCTGACCAAAAATGGTAGCTTTCAGTAATTCACCATATTTTCTCAGGAATTAGTCTGAGAGATAAATCAGTAATGAAGAACTCAGAAAAAACGCTAGGAATAATTCCTGCCATACAATACATAAAGAAATAACAGATAAAATTGTTTGGTCACCCGTTAAGACAGAAAGATCAAAACAAAACACAATGAGCCTTTGACAAACGTTGGGAGAACATCAGACTCAAGAGCCGGCCACGAAAAAAGACAGATTGATGGAATATTAGAATCGCTAGGAAACATTACAGCAGCAAAAGTCAACAGAAGAGCAAAAGATGTATTGATGAAGTATTTCAAACAATAAAAAACAATACAGAGGTCGACAGAAGAGCAAAAGATGTATTGATGAAGTATTTCAAACAATATAAAAACAATACAGAGGTCGACAGAAGAGCAAAAGATATATTGATGAAGTATTTCAAACAATATAAAAACAATACAGAGGTCGACAGAAGAGCAAAAGATGTATTGATGAAGTATTTCAAACAATATGAAAATAATACAGAGGTCAACAGAAGAGCAAAAGACCACAAACTATAACTCCCCTCGACGCTGAAGGCAAACGAGGAAGGAAAGAAGAAGAGACTATATTGTAAAATGGCAATTGTGCTATAATATAAGCTAGATGTAAAAGACATAATCTGAGATTGAATAATTTGTGTCACTCCAACAAAAAGACAACAATCCAAAGCTAATCAAATGGGTGTTGGAAATACCAACAGTAGACATTTCGAGGTGACATAAAACAAATAATAAAGAGGCAAATATCCTAAACGATGAACAATATCATCAACCAAAAGGGCTTGGGTAGTCTAGATGTTCAAACGTCGGCCTCTGAACTGGAAAGTCAAGGGTTCGATTCTAGAACAGGCCTTGAAAAAATTTGAAAAATGGAATCTGTGGTTTTCTAGTGGATCTACTCTCCCCCTTCCCCCAGTCTCTGGGTAGTGAGATGCAATGTCTAGCCCTTTCTGGGTAGTGAGATTCGATGTCTAGCCCTCTCTGGGTAGTGAGATCCGATGTCTAGCCCTTTCTGGGTAGTGAGATTCGATGTCTAGCCCTCTCTGGGTAGTGAGATCCGATGTCTAGCCCTTTCTGGGTAGTGAGATTCGATGTCTAGCCCTCTCTGGGTAGTGAGATCCGATGTCTAGCCCTCTCTCGGTAGTGAGATTCGATGTCTAGCCCTCTCTGGGTAGTGACATCCGATGTCTAGCCCTCTCTGGGTAGTGAGATCCGATGTCTAGCCCTCTCTGGGTAGTGAGATCCGATGTCTAGCCCTCTCTGGGTAGTGAGATTCGATGTCTAGCCCTCTCTGGGTAGTGAGATTCGATGTCTAGCCCTCTCTGGGTAGTGAGATTCGATGTCTAGTCCTCTCTGGGTAGTGAGATTCGATGTCTAGCCCTCTCTGGCTAGTAAGATTCGACGTCTAGTCCTCTCTGGGTAGTGAGATTCGATGTCTAGCCCTCTCTGGGTAATGAGATTCGATGTCTAGCCCTCTCTGGGTAATGAGATTCGATGTCTAGCTCTCTCTGGGTAGTGAGATTCGATGTCTAGTCCTCTCTGGGTAGTGAGACTCGATGTCTATCCTTCTGGGATAACGGCGAAAAAAAACAAGAGGTCCGTGTGCACTTGCGCACGGCCAAAGTGGTCGCTGATTTGGCAAAAATTGTTAAGTAAATCTATCCATGCCGAAGGCGGATATATCGGGTCGAAAGGCGGAGATTTTGTGGTAAAGTAGAAACACTGCGCAACCACGCCCACTAATTGGGTGAACGCTAAGAAGAAGATCATCAACCGGAAACGTGCAGTTGAACACAACGCCTTGTGGTCAGACTTTATATTTAGGGAGAATATTGGCAAATATGAGGACATGTGGATTCCAGCAATGAAAGCGTATCTCATTAGTTACTGGGCGGTAGAGGGGCTTGTGATGAAGCACTGGTCCAGAGATGTCGGTCGTCAGCTGCTCTGTCCGGAGATCTCAATCTTGTTCCAGACAGCGAATAATCAAGATTTGTGTATTCTTTTCTGAAGTGAAGTGAGTTTCTCTCTCTCTCTCTCTTTCTTTCTCTCTCTCTCTCTCTCTTTTCTTTCTTTCTCTCTCTCTCTTTCTTTCTTTCTCTCTCTCTCTCTCTTTCTCTCGTGAAGTATCGCTACTCGGCGTCTGGCTCGAATTTGTGCTCACACGAGTGGAAGATGATTTTGTTATTTGAAAGTGACTCTTCACTTTAACATGGCTGGAATGAGTCTGAGACTGATGACCGAGATGGGGTCATTTTATACCCATTATTTCATGTTCTGGAAATGTCTACTCTTAGGACGGGGTAATTTTGCTGGAAGAATTCTTGGAATGAGACATTTGTCTTGTATTTGAAGTTCAACAAGATGAGGCAACACGAGGTAAGGTTGAAAAAAAGTAGAAATAAGGTGAAAAGAGGTGAGATACAGTTTTCAGAAATGACGTGGTTATACATATACAAGTTAGCAATAAAGGGGAAAACACATATTTGTGCATTGTTAATATTGAACAAGGAGTCAGACAAGGCTGTGATATGTCGCCGGATTTGTTTTCAATTTACAGCGAAAATAGTGAGAGATCAATAGACAAAAAAGGAATTGTAGTCAAAAACAATTTGCGATATGCGGATGACAGTCTTAATAGCAGAGACAGAGAATGAACTACAAGAAATGAAAGACAGAATAGTAAAAGAAAGCAACAAGGAAGGTTTCAGTCTGAAGAGTAAGAAAACAGAAATAGTGGTCATATCGAAGAAACAATCACCACCATCATGCAGCATAAAAATAAACAGGAAATCTTAAACAAGTACAACGTGTCAAATACTTGGGCACAATAAAAACATCAGATGGAAGATGCGCCACAGAAAAAAAAAGCAGAATAGCTCAGGTCAAAATGGCATTTCAGAAAATGAAAAAAGTCTCATACAAGAAACATATGTCAATAGAAGTGAGAAAGTAAGTTCATAGAGAGTCAAATCTGACTTATGGAAGCGAATCATGGAAATTAGACAAACAAATAAAACAACGATTAGAGGCCACAGATATGGAATTTCTCAGAAGAATGTTGAAAGTTCCCTGGACAGCTGAAAAGACCAATGAGGAAATTCTCAATAAGGCCAACACAAAAAGGGAACTTAAAAAACATCAGAAAGAAACAATCAACATTTTTCGGGCGCATCATGAGAAGAGGAAAGTTGGAATACTTGGTTACAGCAGGCAAAATACAGGGAAAGAGAGATCGCGGACGACAAAAAGAGAATATACTGGATAGCTCGGTGTCATGGCATGGAAAACAGTCAACAACAGAACTGATACGATATACTGTAGATAGAAGATTGTGGAAGGATATGACGCTAATATGTATGGCACATGATGATGTTAATATTGGTGGTTATTTCTGCGTGATTCTTTGAACAATTAACAAACACTAAACACCATGAGTGGCCATACACACTCAAACATAAGTAAAGGTTAGAGACGATAATCAGCGAATCAATTCAGATGAAGAGAAGAGGTATGTTTTACCGCACTCGAAAAAAATTAGTTGGCTGAGTGGCAGTGTTCCCTAGCGTTTGGCTTTTCGTGGCAAGGCGCCGTGCCACTAAGTACGGGTTCGATCCTGCTTTGGTCCATATATTGTTCTTTGTTTTTTTTTTCTGTTGTTGATTATTTGTCATTTTTTCCGAGTGCTGTAAAACATACCTCTTCATCTGAATTGATTCGATAAGTAAAGGTTACCCTGATTTGCCATGTGTTTGGGAATAGTGGCCATATTTACATCCCAACGTTATGCTACCAATATCAGACCTGGCCTCTAGAAGCAAGAACAATAAGAAAATAACCTCTACTGAGATGAAGTGTGTTAGACGAATGACAGGAAACAGTCTGAGAGATAAGATCAGAAATAAAAAAAACTCAGAAAAAAGCTAGTAATAATTCACGCCATAAAGTATATACAATAAAAAAAACAACAACCGATTGTTGTTCAAAATGGTTTTGCCACACGATAAGACAGAAAGATAAAAACACAACGATCCTTTAACAAACGTTGCGAGAACACCAGACTCAAGTGCCGACCACGAAAAAGACAGATTGATGGAATATTAGAATCACTAGGAAACATAACAGCAGCTGATGCAAACAGAAGAGCAAAAGATCGCCCACTATATGTTCCCTCGATGCTGAAAGGCAAATGAGAAAGGAAAGAAGACAATATTTTTGTCCGTGACCAAGCCACATTTTTGGATGATGTGATGGGTAGCATGCCAGATCGCCTTTCCTCCCCAGAATAATCTCTTGTACCCATTTTTAAAGGTTGGGCGAATCTAGGACCGTTGTCAGTCCGTAAAAAAAAAAGAATCCGCTACGCCTGACTATCGAACCAGGTCCCCCTCCACTCAGGAAACGAGCGCGCTAACCACTCAGCCACAGAGGCTACTGACACAAACATAAAGTAGTCAGTTTCTGGGCTTTTCTTTGAAAAATGAGCAAACAAGGAGAAGTTAGCCACACGCACACAGCACAATAAACAAGTTTACTAACCGTTTGTTTCTTGTATGACCATCATCACTGAGCATACAAGGAGAAGTTAGCCACACCCACACAGCACAATAAACAAGTTTACTAACCGTTTGTTTCTTGTATGACCATCATCACTGAGCAAACAAGGAGAAGTTAGCCACACGCACACAGCACAATAAACAAGTTTACTAACCGTTTGTTTCTTGTATGACCATCATCACTGAGCAAACAAGGAGAAGTTAGCCACACGCACACAGCACAATAAACAAGTTTACTAACCGTTTGTTTCTTGTATGACCATCATCACTGAGCAAACAAGGAGAAGTTAGCCACACGCACACAGCACAATAAACAAGTTTACTAACCGTTTGTTTCTTGTATGACCATCATCACTGAGCAAACAAGGAGAAGTTAGCCACTCGCACAGCACAATACACAAGTTTACCGACCGTTTGTTTCTTGTATGACCATCATCACTGCATACCGGACGAATCTATAGGTGCTTCGATATCCTCCTTGAGATAATCCCAGGAGAATCATGGCCCATGTGCACGAACTCCATCGTATCCACTGTGTGGGTAGGTTTTGGCTGACAACTTTGCTCGAGCAGCGGCCAAACTTATGGTCCACACTTTTCTATTTTAACTGCCAAGTGATCTTTAACGTGCGCGAGTGCAAACTGGACTTCCAGTTTATTGCCGTTATCTGAGAGGGCTAGAAATCGGATCGCACTACCCAAGACATCAGGAGAGGTAACGTCGTAAAGAAACCACCGATTATTTGCTCCTATTTCAGAAAAATCACAACCACTTCTAGTGGGCTTTAAACCCGTGTCCATCCTGCCCTGAGGCTGGCGTCGTGGCTACTCAGCCCCCTCACTAACAGTGTGAACACCCCACCTATGAGGGCGGCAGTCGAACATTCGAAACAACAAGAAGCCAATCGTTCTAATTAATCTGTAACTAGGTCAGGAAGTGATCATTGTGTATCTGTATGTGTGTGTGTGTGTATGGGGGGGGGGGAGGTGTTATCTGTGACTAGGTCGGGAAGTGATCATTGTGTATCTGTGTGTGTGTGGGGGGGGGGGGTGTTACCTGTGACTAGCACTGTCCAGGGAAATACAAACATACGATCCAGACAAACCGACAGCACACGCCTCTCTACCATTTATGCCTCCACACACGCATTTATCGGGATAATAAGCCACACTTGATTACCTCACTTCTCTCTCTCACTCATACTCTCTCTTTCTCCTTCTTTCTCTAATAATCTATATCAACTCTCACAATCACGCTCATAACTTCTACAAAGGACAAGAGGCGGGTTCGATCCTGATCGACGGCTTCCAGGTTCACCCAGCCTTAAATGGGAACCGGATTTTTTTCTAGGAAAGTAAAGCGGCACGGGCGTAATACTGACCACATTACCCCAAAAATCATGTGCCAAAGGTCTGTGAAAATTATGGTCACTAACACCATATTCCCTATACGCCACTTAGCGTGACGGGGCTCTTGAATTTTTATTTTTACTGTCATTTCTCTCTCTCTCCCCCCCCCCCCATCCTTTCCCAAACTGCCTCTCGTAGTTTCTCATTCTCGCTCTTTCTTTCTTTTTCTCTCGCATAAACACATACACAATCTCTCTTTTCTCACAATCTTTCTATGTCTTTCTTTCTCATTTTCTTTCTGTCACTGGGTACCGTCTCCACATCGAAGGTTGGCTACCATGGTTAGCCATTTGACTCTGTCTTTTGTCTTGATGGTGCACGTTGTCTTAGATTCTTTCGATGTTTCCTTTCTTTCTCACACACACTCACAAATACGTACAATGTCTCTTTCTAAAACATAGCGACAACAGTTCTTTCTCTCACACACACAATATCGTAATCTCTCTGCCGTTCTCTCTTATACACAATTTATCTTTTGTTTTTAACCTTCTCACAACCTCTCTAACAATTAGTAGTGACTGAACGTCACTTCCTGTGCATAAAGTGACCTATATCCATCCAACTACCGACGAGACATTAAATAGTGACGTGACGAGATGTAGGCGAGGTTTCTATCACTTATTAGACAGCCCGCCATTGAAACTCTTGTCTGAGGCAATTGGGAGTTGTTTCCAATCATCCCTGATCTCACTTCAAGGGTTAAGTTCACCCCGACACAACCGACACAAGGCAGGTCCGTTAACTATAGCACACCCAAGCTCCACCACCAACAACTTACTTCTCTAACTCCACCCATAACTATAGCACACTTAAGCTCCACCAACAACTTACTTCACTAACTCCACCCATAACTATAGCACACTTAAACTCCACCAACAACTTACTTCTCTAACTCCACCCACAACTATAGCACACTTAAGCTCCACCAACAACTTACTTCTCTATCTCCACCCACAACTATAGCACACTTAAGCTCCACCAACAACTTACTTCTCTAACTCCACCCATAATTATAGCACACTTAAGCTCCACCACCAACAACTTACTTCTCTAACTCCACCCACAACTATAGCACACTTAAGCTCTACCAACAACTTAGTTCTCTAACTCCACCCACAACTATAGCACACCCAAGCTCCACCACCAACAACTTACTTCACTAACTCCACCCATAACTATAGCACACTTAAGCTCCACCACCAACTTACTTCACTAACTCCACCCAC
This sequence comes from Megaustenia siamemsis, assembly GCA_032433765.1. Classification (NCBI taxonomy): domain Eukaryota; kingdom Metazoa; phylum Mollusca; class Gastropoda; order Stylommatophora; family Ariophantidae; genus Megaustenia; species Megaustenia siamemsis. The sequence goes on along the minus strand of JAVIAB010000059.1, from coordinate 74,301,027 downwards.
AACTCTAGCACACTTAAGCTCCACCAACAACTTACTTCACTAACTCCACCCATAACTATAGCATATTTAAGCTCCACCAACAACTTACTTCACTAACTCCACCCATAACTATAGCATGTTTAAGCTTTACCAACAACTTACTTCTCTAACTCCACCCATAACTATAGCATATTTAAGCTTTACCAACAACTTACTTCACTAACTCCACCCATAACTATAACATATTTAAGCTTTACCAACAACTTACTTCACTAACTCCACCCACAACTATAGCACACTTAAGCTCCACCAACAACTTACTTCACTAACTCCACCCATAACTATAGCATATTTAAGCTCCACCAACAACTTACTTCACTAACTCCACCCATAACTATAGCATATTTAAGCTCCACCAACAACTTACTTCACTAACTCCACCCATAACTATAGCATATTTAAGTTTCACCGACAACTTACTTCTCTAACTCCACCCATAACTATAGCACTCTTAAGCTCCAACAACAACAACTCACTTCCCTAACTCCACCCATAACTATAGTACACTTAAGCTCCACCAACAACTTACTTCTCTAACTCAACCCATAACTATAGTACACTTAAGCTCCATCAAATAACTTACTTCTCTAACTCCACTCATAACTATAGCACACTTAAGTTCTACCACCAACAACTTACTTCTCTAACTCCACCCATAACTATAGTACACTTAAGCTCCATCAACAAAAACGTATTTATCTAAATCCACCCATAACTATAGTACACTTAAGCTCAACCACCAACAACTTACTTCTCTAATTCAACCCATAACTATAGTACACTTAAGCTCCACCAACAACTTACTTCTCTAACTCCACCCATAACTATAGTGCACTTAAGCTCAACCACCAACAACTTACTTCTCTAATTCAACCCATAACTATAGTACACTTAAGCTCCATCAACAAAAACTTATTTATCTAAATCCACCCATAACTATAGCACACTTAAGTTCTACCACCAACAACTTACTTCTCAAACTCCACCCACAACTATAGCACACTTAAGCTCCACCAACAACTTACTTCTCTAACTCCACCCATAACTATAGCACACTTAAGCTTCACTGACAACTTACTTCTCTAACTCCACCCATAACTATAGCACACTTAAGCTTCACTGACAACTTACTTCTCTAACTCCACCCATAACTATAGCACACTTAAGCTCCACCACCAACAACTTACTTCCCTAACTCCACCCATAACTATAGCACACTTAAGCTCCACCAACAACTTACTTCTCTAACTCCACCCATAACTATAGCACACTTAAGCTCCACCAACAACTTACTTCACTAACTCCACCCATAACTATAGCACACTTAAACTCCACCAACAACTTACTTCACAAACTCCACCCATAACTATAGCATATTAAGCTTCACCAACAACTTACTTCACTAACTCAACCAATAAATATAGCACACTTAAGCTTCACCGACAACTTACTTCTCTCACCCATAACTATAGCACACCCAATTTCCACCATCAACAACTTACTTCTCTAACTCCACCCATAACTATAGCACACTTAAGCTCCACCATCAACAACTTACTTCTCTAACTCCACCCATAACTATAGTACACTTAAGCTCCACCAACAACTTACTTCTCTAACTCCACCCATAACTATAGTGCACTTAAGCTCAACCACCAACAACTTACTTCTCTAATTCAACCCATAACTATAGTACACTTAAGCTCCATCAACAAAAACTTATTTATCTAAATCCACCCATAACTATAGCACACTTAAGTTCTACCACCAACAACTTACTTCTCAAACTCCACCCACAACTATAGCACACTTAAGCTCCACCAACAACTTACTTCTCTAACTCCACCCATAACTATAGCACACTTAAGCTTCACTGACAACTTACTTCTCTAACTCCACCCATAACTATAGCACACTTAAGCTTCACTGACAACTTACTTCTCTAACTCCACCCATAACTATAGCACACTTAAGCTCCACCACCAACAACTTACTTCCCTAACTCCACCCATAACTATAGCACACTTAAGCTCCACCAACAACTTACTTCTCTAACTCCACCCATAACTATAGCACACTTAAGCTCCACCAACAACTTACTTCACTAACTCCACCCATAACTATAGCACACTTAAACTCCACCAACAACTTACTTCACAAACTCCACCCATAACTATAGCATATTTAAGCTTCACCAACAACTTACTTCACTAACTCAACCAATAAATATAGCACACTTAAGCTTCACCGACAACTTACTTCTCTAACTCCACCCATAACTATAGCACACCAAGTTCCACCATCAACAACTTACTTCTCTAACTCCACCCATAACTATAGCACACTTAAGCTCCACCATCAACAACTTACTTCTCTAACTCCACCCATAACTATAGCACACTTAAGTTCCACCATCAACAAATTACTTCTCTAACTCCACCCATAACTATAGCACACTTAAGTTCTACCACCAACAACTTACTTCTCTAACTCCACCCATAACTATAGTACACTTAAGCTCCATCAAGAAAAACGTATTTATCTAAATCCACCCATAGTACACTTAAGCTCAACCACCACAACTTACTTCTCTATCTCCACCCACAACTATAGCACACTTAAGCTCCACCAACAACTTACTTCTCTAACTCCACCCATAATTATAGCACACTTAAGCTCCACCACCAACAACTTACTTCTCTAACTCCACCCACAACTATAGCACACTTAAGCTCTACCAACAACTTAGTTCTCTAACTCCACCCACAACTATAGCACACCCAAGCTCCACCACCAACAACTTACTTCACTAACTCCACCCATAACTATAGCACACTTAAGCTCCACCACCAACTTACTTCACTAACTCCACCCACAACTCTAGCACACTTAAGCTCCACCAACAACTTACTTCACTAACTCCACCCATAACTATAGCATATTTAAGCTCCACCAACAACTTACTTCACTAACTCCACCCATAACTATAGCATGTTTAAGCTTTACCAACAACTTACTTCTCTAACTCCACCCATAACTATAGCATATTTAAGCTTTACCAACAACTTACTTCACTAACTCCACCCATAACTATAACATATTTAAGCTTTACCAACAACTTACTTCACTAACTCCACCCACAACTATAGCACACTTAAGCTCCACCAACAACTTACTTCACTAACTCCACCCATAACTATAGCATATTTAAGCTCCACCAACAACTTACTTCACTAACTCCACCCATAACTATAGCATATTTAAGCTCCACCAACAACTTACTTCACTAACTCCACCCATAACTATAGCATATTTAAGTTTCACCGACAACTTACTTCTCTAACTCCACCCACAACTATAGCACTCTTAAGCTCCAACAACAACAACTCACTTCCCTAACTCCACCCATAACTATAGTACACTTAAGCTCCACCAACAACTTACTTCTCTAACTCAACCCATAACTATAGTACACTTAAGCTCCATCAAATAACTTACTTCTCTAACTCCACTCATAACTATAGCACACTTAAGTTCTACCACCAACAACTTACTTCTCTAACTCCACCCATAACTATAGTACACTTAAGCTCCATCAACAAAAACGTATTTATCTAAATCCACCCATAACTATAGTACACTTAAGCTCAACCACCAACAACTTACTTCTCTAATTCAACCCATAACTATAGTACACTTAAGCTCCACCAACAACTTACTTCTCTAACTCCACCATAACTATAGTGCACTTAAGCTCAACCACCAACAACTTACTTCTCTAATTCAACCCATAACTATAGTACACTTAAGCTCCATCAACAAAAACTTATTTATCTAAATCCACCCATAACTATAGCACACTTAAGTTCTACCACCAACAACTTACTTCTCAAACTCCACCCACAACTATAGCACACTTAAGCTCCACCAACAACTTACTTCTCTAACTCCACCCATAACTATAGCACACTTAAGCTTCACTGACAACTTACTTCTCTAACTCCACCCATAACTATAGCACACTTAAGCTTCACTGACAACTTACTTCTCTAACTCCACCCATAACTATAGCACACTTAAGCTCCACCACCAACAACTTACTTCCCTAACTCCACCCATAACTATAGCACACTTAAGCTCCACCAACAACTTACTTCTCTAACTCCACCCATAACTATAGCACACTTAAGCTCCACCAACAACTTACTTCACTAACTCCACCCATAACTATAGCACACTTAAACTCCACCAACAACTTACTTCACAAACTCCACCCATAACTATAGCATATTTAAGCTTCACCAACAACTTACTTCACTAACTCAACCAATAAATATAGCACACTTAAGCTTCACCGACAACTTACTTCTCTCACCCATAACTATAGCACACCCAATTTCCACCATCAACAACTTACTTCTCTAACTCCACCCATAACTATAGCACACTTAAGCTCCACCATCAACAACTTACTTCTCTAACTCCACCCATAACTATAGTACACTTAAGCTCCACCAACAACTTACTTCTCTAACTCCACCCATAACTATAGTGCACTTAAGCTCAACCACCAACAACTTACTTCTCTAATTCAACCCATAACTATAGTACACTTAAGCTCCATCAACAAAAACTTATTTATCTAAATCCACCCATAACTATAGCACACTTAAGTTCTACCACCAACAACTTACTTCTCAAACTCCACCCACAACTATAGCACACTTAAGCTCCACCAACAACTTACTTCTCTAACTCCACCCATAACTATAGCACACTTAAGCTTCACTGACAACTTACTTCTCTAACTCCACCCATAACTATAGCACACTTAAGCTTCACTGACAACTTACTTCTCTAACTCCACCCATAACTATAGCACACTTAAGCTCCACCACCAACAACTTACTTCCCTAACTCCACCCATAACTATAGCACACTTAAGCTCCACCAACAACTTACTTCTCTAACTCCACCCATAACTATAGCACACTTAAGCTCCACCAAAACTTACTTCACTAACTCCACCCATAACTATAGCACACTTAAACTCCACCAACAACTTACTTCACAAACTCCACCCATAACTATAGCATATTTAAGCTTCACCAACAACTTACTTCACTAACTCAACCAATAAATATAGCACACTTAAGCTTCACCGACAACTTACTTCTCTAACTCCACCCATAACTATAGCACACCCAAGTTCCACCATCAACAACTTACTTCTCTAACTCCACCCATAACTATAGCACACTTAAGCTCCACCATCAACAACTTACTTCTCTAACTCCACCCATAACTATAGCACACTTAAGTTCCACCATCAACAAATTACTTCTCTAACTCCACCCATAACTATAGCACACTTAAGTTCTACCACCAACAACTTACTTCTCTAACTCCACCCATAACTATAGTACACTTAAGCTCCATCAAGAAAAACGTATTTATCTAAATCCACCCATAGTACACTTAAGCTCAACCACCAACAACTTACTTCTCTAACTCCACCCACAACTATAGCACACTTAAGCTCCACCAACAACTTACTTCACTAACTCCACCCATAATTATAGCACACTTAAGCTCCACCACCAACAACTTACTTCTCTAACTCCACCCACAACTATAGCACACTTAAGCTCTACCAACAACTTAGTTCTCTAACTCCACCCACAACTATAGCACACCCAAGCTCCACCACCAACAACTTACTTCACTAACTCCACCCATAACTATAGCACACTTAAGCTCCACCACCAACTTACTTCACTAACTCCACCCACAACTCTAGCACACTTAAGCTCCACCAACAACTTACTTCACTAACTCCACCCATAACTATAGCATATTTAAGCTCCACCAACAACTTACTTCACTAACTCCACCCATAACTATAGCATGTTTAAGCTTTACCAACAACTTACTTCTCTAACTCCACCCATAACTATAGCATATTTAAGCTTTACCAACAACTTACTTCACTAACTCCACCCATAACTATAACATATTTAAGCTTTACCAACAACTTACTTCACTAACTCCACCCACAACTATAGCACACTTAAGCTCCACCAACAACTTACTTCACTAACTCCACCCATAACTATAGCATATTTAAGCTCCACCAACAACTTACTTCACTAACTCCACCCATAACTATAGCATATTTAAGCTCCACCAACAACTTACTTCACTAACTCCACCCATAACTATAGCATATTTAAGTTTCACCGACAACTTACTTCTCTAACTCCACCCACAACTATAGCACTCTTAAGCTCCAACAACAACAACTCACTTCCCTAACTCCACCCATAACTATAGTACACTTAAGCTCCACCAACAACTTACTTCTCTAACTCAACCCATAACTATAGTACACTTAAGCTCCATCAAATAACTTACTTCTCTAACTCCACTCATAACTATAGCACACTTAAGTTCTACCACCAACAACTTACTTCTCTAACTCCACCCATAACTATAGTACACTTAAGCTCCATCAACAAAAACGTATTTATCTAAATCCACCCATAACTATAGTACACTTAAGCTCAACCACCAACAACTTACTTCTCTAATTCAACCCATAACTATAGTACACTTAAGCTCCATCAACAAAACTTATTTATCTAAATCCACCCATAACTATAGCACACTTAAGTTCTACCACCAACAACTTACTTCTCAAACTCCACCCACAACTATAGCACACTTAAGCTCCACCAACAACTTACTTCTCTAACTCCACCCATAACTATAGCACACTTAAGCTTCACTGACAACTTACTTCTCTAACTCCACCCATAACTATAGCACACTTAAGCTTCACTGACAACTTACTTCTCTAACTCCACCCATAACTATAGCACACTTAAGCTCCACCACCAACAACTTACTTCCCTAACTCCACCCATAACTATAGCACACTTAAGCTCCACCAACAACTTACTTCTCTAACTCCACCCATAACTATAGCACACTTAAGCTCCACCAACAACTTACTTCACTAACTCCACCCATAACTATAGCATATTTAAGTTTCACCGACAACTTACTTCTCTAACTCCACCCATAACTATAGCACTCTTAAGCTCCAACAACAACAACTCACTTCCCTAACTCCACCCATAACTATAGCACACTTAAACTCCACCAACAACTTACTTCACAAACTCCACCCATAACTATAGCATATTTAAGCTTCACCAACAACTTACTTCACTAACTCAACCAATAAATATAGCACACTTAAGCTTCACCGACAACTTACTTCTCTAACTCCACCCATAACTATAGCACACCCAAGTTCCACCATCAACAACTTACTTCTCTAACTCCACCCATAACTATAGCACACTTAAGCTCCACCATCAACAACTTACTTCTCTAACTCCACCCATAACTATAGTACACTTAAGCTCCACCAACAACTTACTTCTCTAACTCCACCCATAACTATAGTGCACTTAAGCTCAACCACCAACAACTTACTTCTCTAATTCAACCCATAACTATAGTACACTTAAGCTCCATCAACAAAAACTTATTTATCTAAATCCACCCATAACTATAGCACACTTAAGTTCTACCACCAACAACTTACTTCTCAAACTCCACCCACAACTATAGCACACTTAAGCTCCACCAACAACTTACTTCTCTAACTCCACCCATAACTATAGCACACTTAAGCTTCACTGACAACTTACTTCTCTAACTCCACGAATAACTATAGCACACTTAAGCTTCACTGACAACTTACTTCTCTAACTCCACCCATAACTATAGCACACTTAAGCTCCACCACCAACAACTTACTTCCCTAACTCCACCCATAACTATAGCACACTTAAGCTCCACCAACAACTTACTTCTCTAACTCCACCCATAACTATAGCACACTTAAGCTCCACCAACAACTTACTTCACTAACTCCACCCATAACTATAGCACACTTAAACTCCACCAACAACTTACTTCACAAACTCCACCCATAGCTATAGCATATTTAAGCTTCACCAACAACTTACTTCACTAACTCAACCAATAAATATAGCACACTTAAGCTTCACCGACAACTTACTTCTCTAACTCCACCCATAACTATAGCACACTTAAGCTCCACCATCAACAACTTACTTCTCTAACTCCACCCATAACTATAGCACACTTAAGTTCCACCATCAACAAATTACTTCTCTAACTCCACCCATAACTATAGCACACTTAAGTTCTACCACCAACAACTTACTTCTCTAACTCCACCCATAACTATAGTACACTTAAGCTCCATCAAGAAAAACGTATTTATCTAAATCCACCCATAGTACACTTAAGCTCAACCACCAACAACTTACTTCTCTAACTCCACCCACAACTATAGCACACTTAAGCTCCACCAACAACTTACTTCTCTAACTCCACCCATAATTATAGCACACTTAAGCTCCACCACCAACAACTTACTTCTCTAACTCCACCCACAACTATAGCACACTTAAGCTCTACCAACAACTTAGTTCTCTAACTCCACCCACAACTATAGCACACCCAAGCTCCACCAACAACTTACTTCACTAACTCCACCCATAACTATAGCACACTTAAGCTCCACCACCAACTTACTTCACTAACTCCACCCACAACTCTAGCACACTTAAGCTCCACCAACAACTTACTTCACAAACTCCACCCATAACTATAGCATATTTAAGCTTCACCAACAACTTACTTCACTAACTCAACCAATAAATATAGCACACTTAAGCTTCACCGACAACTTACTTCTCTAACTCCACCCATAACTATAGCACACCCAAGTTCCACCATCAACAACTTACTTCTCTAACTCCACCCATAACTATAGCACACTTAAGCTCCACCATCAACAACTTACTTCTCTAACTCCGCCCATAACTATAGTACACTTAAGCTCCACCAACAACTTACTTCTCTAACTCCACCCATAACTATAGTGCACTTAAGCTCAACCACCAACAACTTACTTCTCTAACTCCACCCATAACTATAGCACACCCAAGTTCCACCATCAACAACTTACTTCTCTAACTCCACCCATAACTATAGCACACTTAAGCTCCACCACCAACAACTTACTTCTCTAACTCCACCCATAACTATAGCACACTTAAGCTTCACTGACAACTTACTTCTCTAACTCCACCCATAACTATAGCACACTTAAGCTTCACTGACAACTTACTTCTCTAACTCCACCCATAACTATAGCACACTTAAGCTCCACCACCAACAACTTACTTCCCTAACTCCACCCATAACTATAGCACACTTAAGCTCCACCAACAACTTACTTCTCTAACTCCACCCATAACTATAGCACACTTAAGCTCCACCAACAACTTACTTCACTAACTCCACCCATAACTATAGCACACTTAAACTCCACCAACAACTTACTTCACAAACTCCACCCATAGCTATAGCATATTTAAGCTTCACCAACAACTTACTTCACTAACTCAACCAATAAATATAGCACACTTAAGCTTCACCGACAACTTACTTCTCTAACTCCACCCATAACTATAGCACACCCAAGTTCCACCATCAACAACTTACTTCTCTAACTCCACCCATAACTATAGCACACTTAAGCTCCACCATCAACAACTTACTTCTCTAACTCCACCCATAACTATAGCACACTTAAGTTCCACCATCAACAAATTACTTCTCTAACTCCACCCATAACTATAGCACACTTAAGTTCTACCACCAACAACTTACTTCTCTAACTCCACCCATAACTATAGTACACTTAAGCTCCATCAAGAAAAACGTATTTATCTAAATCCACCCATAGTACACTTAAGCTCAACCACCAACAACTTACTTCTCTAACTCCACCCACAACTATAGCACACTTAAGCTCCACCAACAACTTACTTCTCTAACTCCACCCATAATTATAGCACACTTAAGCTCCACCACCAACAACTTACTTCTCTAACTCCACCCACAACTATAGCACACTTAAGCTCTACCAACAACTTAGTTCTCTAACTCCACCCACAACTATAGCACACCCAAGCTCCACCACCAACAACTTACTTCACTAACTCCACCCATAACTATAGCACACTTAAGCTCCACCACCAACTTACTTCACTAACTCCACCCACAACTCTAGCACACTTAAGCTCCACCAACAACTTACTTCACTAACTCCACCCATAACTATAGCATATTTAAGCTCCACCAACAACTTACTTCACTAACTCCACCCATAACTATAGCATGTTTAAGCTTACCAACAACTTACTTCTCTAACTCCACCCATAACTATAGCATATTTAAGCTTTACCAACAACTTACTTCACTAACTCCACCCATAACTATAACATATTTAAGCTTTACCAACAACTTACTTCACTAACTCCACCCACAACTATAGCACACTTAAGCTCCACCAACAACTTACTTCACTAACTCCACCCATAACTATAGCATATTTAAGCTCCACCAACAACTTACTTCACTAACTCCACCCATAACTATAGCATATTTAAGCTCCACCAACAACTTACTTCACTAACTCCACCCATAACTATAGCATATTTAAGTTTCACCGACAACTTACTTCTCTAACTCCACCCATAACTATAGCACTCTTAAGCTCCAACAACAACAACTCACTTCCCTAACTCCACCCATAACTATAGTACACTTAAGCTCCACCAACAACTTACTTCTCTAACTCAACCCATAACTATAGTACACTTAAGCTCCATCAAATAACTTACTTCTCTAACTCCACTCATAACTATAGCACACTTAAGTTCTACCACCAACAACTTACTTCTCTAACTCCACCCATAACTATAGTACACTTAAGCTCCATCAACAAAAACGTATTTATCTAAATCCACCCATAACTATAGTACACTTAAGCTCAACCACCAACAACTTACTTCTCTAATTCAACCCATAACTATAGTACACTTAAGCTCCACCAACAACTTACTTCTCTAACTCCACCCATAACTATAGTGCACTTAAGCTCAACCACCAACAACTTACTTCTCTAATTCAACCCATAACTATAGTACACTTAAGCTCCATCAACAAAAACTTATTTATCTAAATCCACCCATAACTATAGCACACTTAAGTTCTACCACCAACAACTTACTTCTCAAACTCCACCCACAACTATAGCACACTTAAGCTCCACCAACAACTTACTTCTCTAACTCCACCCATAACTATAGCACACTTAAGCTTCACTGACAACTTACTTCTCTAACTCCACCCATAACTATAGCACACTTAAGCTTCACTGACAACTTACTTCTCTAACTCCACCCATAACTATAGCACACTTAAGCTCCACCACCAACAACTTACTTCCCTAACTCCACCCATAACTATAGCACACTTAAGCTCCACCAACAACTTACTTCTCTAACTCCACCCATAACTATAGCACACTTAAGCTCCACCAACAACTTACTTCACTAACTCCACCCATAACTATAGCACACTTAAACTCCACCAACAACTTACTTCACAAACTCCACCCATAACTATAGCATATTTAAGCTTCACCAACAACTTACTTCACTAACTCAACCAATAAATATAGCACACTTAAGCTTCACCGACAACTTACTTCTCTAACTCCACCCATAACTATAGCACACCCAAGTTCCACCATCAACAACTTACTTCTCTAACTCCACCCATAACTATAGCACACTTAAGCTCCACCATCAACAACTTACTTCTCTAACTCCACCCATAACTATAGTACACTTAAGCTCCACCAACAACTTACTTCTCTAACTCCACCCATAACTATAGTGCACTTAAGCTCAACCACCAACAACTTACTTCTCTAATTCAACCCATAACTATAGTACACTTAAGCTCCATCAACAAAAACTTATTTATCTAAATCCACCCATAACTATAGCACACTTAAGTTCTACCACCAACAACTTACTTCTCAAACTCCACCCACAACTATAGCACACTTAAGCTCCACCAACAACTTACTTCACTAACTCCACCCACAACTATAGCACACTTAAGCTCCACCAACAACTTACTTCACTAACTCCACCCATAACTATAGCATATTTAAGCTCCACCAACAACTTACTTCACTAACTCCACCCATAACTATAGCATATTTAAGCTCCACCAACAACTTACTTCACTAACTCCACCCATAACTATAGCATATTTAAGTTTCACCGACAACTTACTTCTCTAACTCCACCCACAACTATAGCACTCTTAAGCTCCACCAACAACTTACTTCTCTAACTCAACCCATAACTATAGTACACTTAAGCTCCATCAAATAACTTACTTCTCTAACTCCACTCATAACTATAGCACACTTAAGTTCTACCACCAACAACTTACTTCTCTAACTCCACCCATAACTATAGTACACTTAAGCTCCATCAACAAAAACGTATTTATCTAAATCCACCCATAACTATAGTACACTTAAGCTCAACCACCAACAACTTCTCTAATTCAACCCATAACTATAGTACACTTAAGCTCCACCAACAACTTACTTCTCTAACTCCACCCATAACTATAGTGCACTTAAGCTCAACCACCAACAACTTACTTCTCTAATTCAACCCATAACTATAGTACACTTAAGCTCCATCAACAAAAACTTATTTATCTAAATCCACCCATAACTATAGCACACTTAAGTTCTACCACCAACAACTTACTTCTCAAACTCCACCCACAACTATAGCACACTTAAGCTCCACCAACAACTTACTTCTCTAACTCCACCCATAACTATAGCACACTTAAGCTTCACTGACAACTTACTTCTCTAACTCCACCCATAACTATAGCACACTTAAGCTTCACTGACAACTTACTTCTCTAACTCCACCCATAACTATAGCACACTTAAGCTCCACCACCAACAACTTACTTCCTAACTCCACCCATAACTATAGCACACTTAAGCTCCACCAACAACTTACTTCTCTAACTCCACCCATAACTATAGCACACTTAAGCTCCACCAACAACTTACTTCACTAACTCCACCCATAACTATAGCACACTTAAACTCCACCAACAACTTACTTCACAAACTCCACCCATAACTATAGCATATTTAAGCTTCACCAACAACTTACTTCACTAACTCAACCAATAAATATAGCACACTTAAGCTTCACCGACAACTTACTTCTCTAACTCCACCCATAACTATAGCACACCCAAGTTCCACCATCAACAACTTACTTCTCTAACTCCACCCATAACTATAGCACACTTAAGCTCCACCATCAACAACTTACTTCTCTAACTCCACCCATAACTATAGTACACTTAAGCTCCACCAACAACTTACTTCTCTAACTCCACCCATAACTATAGTGCACTTAAGCTCAACCACCAACAACTTACTTCTCTAATTCAACCCATAACTATAGTACACTTAAGCTCCATCAACAAAAACTTATTTATCTAAATCCACCCATAACTATAGCACACTTAAGTTCTACCACCAACAACTTACTTCTCAAACTCCACCCACAACTATAGCACACTTAAGCTCCACCAACAACTTACTTCTCTAACTCCACCCATAACTATAGCACACTTAAGCTTCACTGACAACTTACTTCTCTAACTCCACCCATAACTATAGCACACTTAAGCTTCACTGACAACTTACTTCTCTAACTCCACCCATAACTATAGCACACTTAAGCTCCACCACCAACAACTTACTTCCCTAACTCCACCCATAACTATAGCACACTTAAGCTCCACCAACAACTTACTTCTCTAACTCCACCCATAACTATAGCACACTTAAGCTCCACCAACAACTTACTTCACTAACTCCACCCATAACTATAGCACACTTAAACTCCACCAACAACTTACTTCACAAACTCCACCCATAACTATAGCATATTAAGCTTCACCAACAACTTACTTCACTAACTCAACCAATAAATATAGCACACTTAAGCTTCACCGACAACTTACTTCTCTAACTCCACCCATAACTATAGCACACCCAAGTTCCACCATCAACAACTTACTTCTCTAACTCCACCCATAACTATAGCACACTTAAGCTCCACCATCAACAACTTACTTCTCTAACTCCACCCATAACTATAGCACACTTAAGTTCCACCATCAACAAATTACTTCTCTAACTCCACCCATAACTATAGCACACTTAAGTTCTACCACCAACAACTTACTTCTCTAACTCCACCCATAACTATAGTACACTTAAGCTCCATCAAGAAAAACGTATTTATCTAAATCCACCCATAGTACACTTAAGCTCAACCACCAACAACTTACTTCTCTAACTCCACCCACAACTATAGCACACTTAAGCTCCACCAACAACTTACTTCTCTAACTCCACCCATAATTATAGCACACTTAAGCTCCACCACCAACAACTTACTTCTCTAACTCCACCCACAACTATAGCACACTTAAGCTCTACCAACAACTTAGTTCTCTAACTCCACCCACAACTATAGCACACCCAAGCTCCACCACCAACAACTTACTTCACTAACTCCACCCATAACTATAGCACACTTAAGCTCCACCACCAACTTACTTCACTAACTCCACCCACAACTCTAGCACACTTAAGCTCCACCAACAACTTACTTCACTAACTCCACCCATAACTATAGCATATTTAAGCTCCACCAACAACTTACTTCACTAACTCCACCCATAACTATAGCATGTTTAAGCTTTACCAACAACTTACTTCTCTAACTCCACCCATAACTATAGCATATTTAAGCTTTACCAACAACTTACTTCACTAACTCCACCCATAACTATAACATATTTAAGCTTTACCAACAACTTACTTCACTAACTCCACCCACAACTATAGCACACTTAAGCTCCACCAACAACTTACTTCACTAACTCCACCCATAACTATAGCATATTTAAGCTCCACCAACAACTTACTTCACTAACTCCACCCATAACTATAGCATATTTAAGCTCCACCAACAACTTACTTCACTAACTCCACCCATAACTATAGCATATTTAAGTTTCACCGACAACTTACTTCTCTAACTCCACCCATAACTATAGCACTCTTAAGCTCCAACAACAACAACTCACTTCCCTAACTCCACCCATAACTATAGTACACTTAAGCTCCACCAACAACTTACTTCTCTAACTCAACCCATAACTATAGTACACTTAAGCTCCATCAAATAACTTACTTCTCTAACTCCACTCATAACTATAGCACACTTAAGTTCTACCACCAACAACTTACTTCTCTAACTCCACCCATAACTATAGTACACTTAAGCTCCATCAACAAAAACGTATTTATCTAAATCCACCCATAACTATAGTACACTTAAGCTCAACCACCAACAACTTACTTCTCTAATTCAACCCATAACTATAGTACACTTAAGCTCCACCAACAACTTACTTCTCTAACTCCACCCATAACTATAGTGCACTTAAGCTCAACCACCAACAACTTACTTCTCTAATTCAACCCATAACTATAGTACACTTAAGCTCCATCAACAAAAACTTATTTATCTAAATCCACCCATAACTATAGCACACTTAAGTTCTACCACCAACAACTTACTTCTCAAACTCCACCCACAACTATAGCACACTTAAGCTCCACCAACAACTTACTTCTCTAACTCCACCCATAACTATAGCACACTTAAGCTTCACTGACAACTTACTTCTCTAACTCCACCCATAACTATAGCACACTTAAGCTTCACTGACAACTTACTTCTCTAACTCCACCCATAACTATAGCACACTTAAGCTCCACCACCAACAACTTACTTCCCTAACTCCACCCATAACTATAGCACACTTAAGCTCCACCAACAACTTACTTCTCTAACTCCACCCATAACTATAGCACACTTAAGCTCCACCAACAACTTACTTCACTAACTCCACCCATAACTATAGCACACTTAAACTCCACCAACAACTTACTTCACAAACTCCACCCATAACTATAGCATATTTAAGCTTCACCAACAACTTACTTCACTAACTCAACCAATAAATATAGCACACTTAAGCTTCACCGACAACTTACTTCTCTAACTCCACCCATAACTATAGTGCACTTAAGCTCAACCACCAACAACTTACTTCTCTAATTCAACCCATAACTATAGTACACTTAAGCTCCATCAACAAAAACTTATTTATCTAAATCCACCCATAACTATAGCACACTTAAGTTCTACCACCAACAACTTACTTCTCAAACTCCACCCACAACTATAGCACACTTAAGCTCCACCAACAACTTACTTCTCTAACTCCACCCATAACTATAGCACACTTAAGCTTCACTGACAACTTACTTCTCTAACTCCACCCATAACTATAGCACACTTAAGCTTCACTGACAACCTACTTCTCTAACTCCACCCATAACTATAGCACACTTAAGCTCCACCACCAACAACTTACTTCCCTAACTCCACCCATAACTATAGCACACTTAAGCTCCACCAACAACTTACTTCTCTAACTCCACCCATAACTATAGCACACTTAAGCTCCACCAACAACTTACTTCACTAACTCCACCCATAACTATAGCACACTTAAACTCCACCAACAACTTACTTCACAAACTCCACCCATAACTATAGCATATTTAAGCTTCACCAACAACTTACTTCACTAACTCAACCAATAAATATAGCACACTTAAGCTTCACCGACAACTTACTTCTCTAACTCCACCCACAACTATAGCACACCCAAGTTCCACCATCAACAACTTACTTCTCTAACTCCACCCATAACTATAGCACACTTAAGCTCAACCACCAACAACTTACTTCTCTAATTCAACCCATAACTATAGTACACTTAAGCTCCATCAACAAAAACTTATTTATCTAAATCCACCCATAACTATAGCACACTTAAGTTCTACCACCAACAACTTACTTCTCAAACTCCACCCACAACTATAGCACACTTAAGCTCCACCAACAACTTACTTCTCTAACTCCACCCATAACTATAGCACACTTAAGCTTCACTGACAACTTACTTCTCTAACTCCACCCATAACTATAGCACACTTAAGCTTCACTGACAACTTACTTCTCTAACTCCACCCATAACTATAGCACACTTAAGCTCCACCACCAACAACTTACTTCCCTAACTCCACCCATAACTATAGCACACTTAAGCTCCACCAACAACTTACTTCTCTAACTCCACCCATAACTATAGCACACTTAAGCTCCACCAACAACTTACTTCACTAACTCCACCCATAACTATAGCACACTTAAACTCCACCAACAACTTACTTCACAAACTCCACCCATAACTATAGCATATTTAAGCTTCACCAACAACTTACTTCACTAACTCAACCAATAAATATAGCACACTTAAGCTTCACCGACAACTTACTTCTCTAACTCCACCCATAACTATAGCACACCCAAGTTCCACCATCAACAACTTACTTCTCTAACTCCACCCATAACTATAGCACACTTAAGCTCCACCATCAACAACTTACTTCTCTAACTCCACCCATAACTATAGCACACTTAAGTTCCACCATCAACAAATTACTTCTCTAACTCCACCCATAACTATAGCACACTTAAGTTCTACCACCAACAACTTACTTCTCTAACTCCACCCATAACTATAGTACACTTAAGCTCCATCAAGAAAAACGTATTTATCTAAATCCACCCATAGTACACTTAAGCTCAACCACCAACAACTTACTTCTCTAACTCCACCCACAACTATAGCACACTTAAGCTCCACCAACAACTTACTTCTCTAACTCCACCCATAATTATAGCACACTTAAGCTCCACCACCAACAACTTACTTCTCTAACTCCACCCACAACTATAGCACACTTAAGCTCTACCAACAACTTAGTTCTCTAACTCCACCCACAACTATAGCACACCCAAGCTCCACCACCAACAACTTACTTCACTAACTCCACCCATAACTATAGCACACTTAAGCTCCACCACCAACTTACTTCACTAACTCCACCCACAACTCTAGCACACTTAAGCTCCACCAACAACTTACTTCACTAACTCCACCCATAACTATAGCATATTTAAGCTCCACCAACAACTTACTTCACTAACTCCACCCATAACTATAGCATGTTTAAGCTTTACCAACAACTTACTTCTCTAACTCCACCCATAACTATAGCATATTTAAGCTTTACCAACAACTTACTTCACTAACTCCACCCATAACTATAACATATTTAAGCTTTACCAACAACTTACTTCACTAACTCCACCCACAACTATAGCACACTTAAGCTCCACCAACAACTTACTTCACTAACTCCACCCATAACTATAGCATATTTAAGCTCCACCAACAACTTACTTCACTAACTCCACCCATAACTATAGCATATTTAAGCTCCACCAACAACTTACTTCACTAACTCCACCCATAACTATAGCATATTTAAGTTTCACCGACAACTTACTTCTCTAACTCCACCCATAACTATAGCACTCTTAAGCTCCAACAACAACAACTCACTTCCCTAACTCCACCCATAACTATAGTACACTTAAGCTCCACCAACAACTTACTTCTCTAACTCAACCCATAACTATAGTACACTTAAGCTCCATCAAATAACTTACTTCTCTAACTCCACTCATAACTATAGCACACTTAAGTTCTACCACCAACAACTTACTTCTCTAACTCCACCCATAACTATAGTACACTTAAGCTCCATCAACAAAAACGTATTTATCTAAATCCACCCATAACTATAGTACACTTAAGCTCAACCACCAACAACTTACTTCTCTAATTCAACCCATAACTATAGTACACTTAAGCTCCACCAACAACTTACTTCTCTAACTCCACCCATAACTATAGTGCACTTAAGCTCAACCACCAACAACTTACTTCTCTAATTCAACCCATAACTATAGTACACTTAAGCTCCATCAACAAAAACTTATTTATCTAAATCCACCCATAACTATAGCACACTTAAGTTCTACCACCAACAACTTACTTCTCAAACTCCACCCACAACTATAGCACACTTAAGCTCCACCAACAACTTACTTCTCTAACTCCACCCATAACTATAGCACACTTAAGCTTCACTGACAACTTACTTCTCTAACTCCACCCATAACTATAGCACACTTAAGCTTCACTGACAACTTACTTCTCTAACTCCACCCATAACTATAGCACACTTAAGCTCCACCACCAACAACTTACTTCCTAACTCCACCCATAACTATAGCACACTTAAGCTCCACCAACAACTTACTTCTCTAACTCCACCCATAACTATAGCACACTTAAGCTCCACCAACAACTTACTTCACTAACTCCACCCATAACTATAGCACACTTAAACTCCACCAACAACTTACTTCACAAACTCCACCCATAACTATAGCATATTTAAGCTTCACCAACAACTTACTTCACTAACTCAACCAATAATATAGCACACTTAAGCTTCACCGACAACTTACTTCTCTAACTCCACCCATAACTATAGTGCACTTAAGCTCAACCACCAACAACTTACTTCTCTAATTCAACCCATAACTATAGTACACTTAAGCTCCATCAACAAAAACTTATTTATCTAAATCCACCCATAACTATAGCACACTTAAGTTCTACCACCAACAACTTACTTCTCAACTCCACCCCCAACTATAGCACACTTAAGCTCCACCAACAACTTACTTCTCTAACTCCACCCATAACTATAGCACACTTAAGCTTCACTGACAACTTACTTCTCTAACTCCACCCATAACTATAGCACACTTAAGCTTCACTGACAACTTACTTCTCTAACTCCACCCATAACTATAGCACACTTAAGCTCCACCACCAACAACTTACTTCCCTAACTCCACCCATAACTATAGCACACTTAAGCTCCACCAACAACTTACTTCTCTAACTCCACCCATAACTATAGCACACTTAAGCTCCACCAACAACTTACTTCACTAACTCCACCCATAACTATAGCACACTTAAACTCCACCAACAACTTACTTCACAAACTCCACCCATAACTATAGCATATTTAAGCTTCACCAACAACTTACTTCACTAACTCAACAATAAATATAGCACACTTAAGCTTCACCGACAACTTACTTCTCTAACTCCACCCATAACTATAGCACACCCAAGTTCCACCATCAACAACTTACTTCTCTAACTCCACCCATAACTATAGCACACTTAAGCTCCACCATCAACAACTTACTTCTCTAACTCCACCCATAACTATAGTACACTTAAGCTCCACCAACAACTTACTTCTCTAACTCCACCATAACTATAGTGCACTTAAGCTCAACCACCAACAACTTACTTCTCTAATTCAACCCATAACTATAGTACACTTAAGCTCCATCAACAAAAACTTATTTATCTAAATCCACCCATAACTATAGCACACTTAAGTTCTACCACCAACAACTTACTTCTCAAACTCCACCCACAACTATAGCACACTTAAGCTCCACCAACAACTTACTTCTCTAACTCCACCCATAACTATAGCACACTTAAGCTTCACTGACAACTTACTTCTCTAACTCCACCCATAACTATAGCACACTTAAGCTTCACTGACAACTTACTTCTCTAACTCCACCCATAACTATAGCACACTTAAGCTCCACCACCAACAACTTACTTCCCTAACTCCACCCATAACTATAGCACACTTAAGCTCCACCAACAACTTACTTCTCTAACTCCACCCATAACTATAGCACACTTAAGCTCCACCAACAACTTACTTCACTAACTCCACCCATAACTATAGCACACTTAAACTCCACCAACAACTTACTTCACAAACTCCACCCATAACTATAGCATATTAAGCTTCACCAACAACTTACTTCACTAACTCAACCAATAAATATAGCACACTTAAGCTTCACCGACAACTTACTTCTCTAACTCCACCCATAACTATAGTGCACTTAAGCTCAACCACCAACAACTTACTTCTCTAATTCAACCCATAACTATAGTACACTTAAGCTCCATCAACAAAAACTTATTTATCTAAATCCACCCATAACTATAGCACACTTAAGTTCTACCACCAACAACTTACTTCTCAAACTCCACCCACAACTATAGCACACTTAAGCTCCACCAACAACTTACTTCTCTAACTCCACCCATAACTATAGCACACTTAAGCTTCACTGACAACTTACTTCTCTAACTCCACCCATAACTATAGCACACTTAAGCTTCACTGACAACTTACTTCTCTAACTCCACCCATAACTATAGCACACTTAAGCTCCACCACCAACAACTTACTTCCCTAACTCCACCCATAACTATAGCACACTTAAGCTCCACCAACAACTTACTTCTCTAACTCCACCCATAACTATAGCACACTTAAGCTCCACCAACAACTTACTTCACTAACTCCACCCATAACTATAGCACACTTAAACTCCACCAACAACTTACTTCACAAACTCCACCCATAACTATAGCATATTTAAGCTTCACCAACAACTTACTTCACTAACTCAACCAATAAATATAGCACACTTAAGCTTCACCGACAACTTACTTCTCTAACTCCACCATAACTATAGCACACCCAAGTTCCACCATCAACAACTTACTTCTCTAACTCCACCCATAACTATAGCACACTTAAGCTCCACCATCAACAACTTACTTCTCTAACTCCACCCATAACTATAGTACACTTAAGCTCCACCAACAACTTACTTCTCTAACTCCACCCATAACTATAGTGCACTTAAGCTCAACCACCAACAACTTACTTCTCTAATTCAACCCATAACTATAGTACACTTAAGCTCCATCAACAAAAACTTATTTATCTAAATCCACCCATAACTATAGCACACTTAAGTTCTACCACCAACAACTTACTTCTCAACTCCACCCACAACTATAGCACACTTAAGCTCCACCAACAACTTACTTCTCTAACTCCACCCATAACTATAGCACACTTAAGCTTCACTGACAACTTACTTCTCTAACTCCACCCATAACTATAGCACACTTAAGCTTCACTGACAACTTACTTCTCTAACTCCACCCATAACTATAGCACACTTAAGCTCCACCACCAACAACTTACTTCCTAACTCCACCCATAACTATAGCACACTTAAGCTCCACCAACAACTTACTTCTCTAACTCCACCCATAACTATAGCACACTTAAGCTGCACCAACAACTTACTTCACTAACTCCACCCATAACTATAGCACACTTAAACTCCACCAACAACTTACTTCACAAACTCCACCCATAACTATAGCATATTTAAGCTTCACCAACAACTTACTTCACTAACTCAACCAATAAATATAGCACACTTAAGCTTCACCGACAACTTACTTCTCTAACTCCACCCATAACTATAGCACACCCAAGTTCCACCATCAACAACTTACTTCTCTAACTCCACCCATAACTATAGCACACTTAAGCTCCACCATCAACAACTTACTTCTCTAACTCCACCCATAACTATAGCACACTTAAGTTCCACCATCACAAATTACTTCTCTAACTCCACCCATAACTATAGCACACTTAAGTTCTACCACCAACAACTTACTTCTCTAACTCCACCCATAACTATAGTACACTTAAGCTCCATCAAGAAAAACGTATTTATCTAAATCCACCCATAGTACACTTAAGCTCAACCACCAACAACTTACTTCTCTAACTCCACCAATAACTATAGCACACTTAAGATCCACCAACAACTTACTTCTCTAACTCCACCCATAACTACAGCACACTTAAGCTCCACCACCAACAACTTACTTCTCTAACTCCACCCATAACTATAGCACACTTAAGCTCCATCAATTTTGTTACTGAGGCTTGATTAAGTTATTAGGGCTTTATTAAGTTATTGGAGCTTGATTTAGTTACTAAGGCTTGATTAAGTTATTGGAGCTTGATTAAGCGATTGGGGCTTGATTTTGTTACTGAGGCTTGATTAAGTTATTGGGGTTTGATTAAGCTATTGGGGCTTGATTTTGTTACTGAGGCTTGATTAAGTTATTGGAGCTTCATATAGATTATCGGAGCTTGATTTTGTTACTGAGGCTTGATTAAGTTATTGGGGCTTGATTAAGCTATTGGAGCTTCATATAGATTATTGGAGCTTGATTTTGATACTGAGGCTTGATTAAGCTATTGGAGCTTGATTTTGTTACTGAGGCTTGATTAAGTTATTGGAGCTTGATTTTGTTACTGAGGCTTGATTAAGCTATTGGAGCTTGATTTTGTTACTGAGGCTTGATTAAGTTATTGGAGCTTGATTTTGTTACTGAGGCTTGATTAAGCTATTGGAGCTTGATTTTGTTACTGAGGCTTGATTAAGTTATTGGGGCTTGATTAAGCTATTGGAGCTTCATATAGATTATTGGAGCTTGATTTTGATACTGAGGCTTGATTAAGCTATTGGAGCTTGATTTTGTTACTGAGGCTTGATTAAGTTATTGGAGCTTGATTAAGTTATTGGAGCTTGATTAAGTTATTGGAGCTTGATTAAGTTATTGGAGCTTCATATAGATTATTGGAGCCTGATTTTGTTACTGAGGCTTGATTAAGTTATTGGAGCTTCATATAGATTATTGGAGCTTGATTTTGTTACTTAGGCTTGATTAAGTTATTGGAGCTTGATTTTGTTACTGGGGCTTGATTAAGTTATTGGAGTTTGATTTTGTTACTGAGGCTTGATTAAGTTATTGGAGCTTGATTTTGTTACTGAGGCTTGATTAAGTTATTGGAGCTTGATTTTGTTACTGAGGCTTGATTTTGTTACTGAGGCTTGATTAAGTTATTGGAGCTTGATTTTGTTACTGAGGCTTGATTAAGTTATTGGAGTTTGATTTTGTTACCGAGGCTTGATTTTGTTACTGAGGCTTGATTAAGTTATTTGAGCTTGATTTTGTTACTGAGGCTTGATTAAGTTATTGGAGCTTGATTTTGTTACTGAGGCTTGATTAAGTTATTGGAGTTTGATTTTGTTACTGAGGCTTGATTTTGTTACTGAGGCTTGATTAAGTTATTGGAGTTTGATTTTGTTACTGAGGCTTGATTAAGTTATTGGAGTTTGATTTTGTTACTGAGGCTTGATTTTGTTACTGAGGCTTGATTTTGTTACTGAGGCTTGATTAAGTTATTGGAGCTTGATTTTGTTACTGAGGCTTGATTAAGTTATTGGAGTTTGATTTTGTTACTGAGGCTTGATTTTGTTAATGAGGCTTGATTAAGTTATTTGAGCTTGATTTTGTTACTGAGGCTTGATTTTGTTACTGAGGCTTGATTAAGTTATTGGAGTTTGATTTTGTTACCGAGGCTTGATTTTGTTACTGAGGCTTGATTAAGTTATTGGAGTTTGATTTTGTTACTGAGGCTTGATTTTGTTACTGAGGCTTGATTAAGTTATTGGAGTTTGATTTTGTTACTGAGGCTTGATTAAGTTATTGGAGCTTGATTTTGTTACTGAGGCTTGATTAAGTTATTGGAGCTTGATTTTGTTACTGAGGCTTTATTAAGTTATTGGAGCTTGATTAAGTTATTGGAGCTTGATTTTGTTACTGAGGCTTGATTAAGTTATTGGAGCTTCATATAGATTATTGGAGCTTGATTTTGTTACTGAGGCTTGATTAAGTTATTGGAGCTTGATTTTGTTACTGAGGCTTGATTAAGTTATTGGAGCTTGATTTTGTTACTGAGGCTTGATTTTGTTACTGAGGCTTGATTAAGTTATTGGAGCTTGATTTTGTTACTGAGGCTTGATTTTGTTACTGAGGCTTGATTAAGTTATTGGAGCTTGATTTTGTTACTGAGGCTTGATTTTGTTACTGAGGCTTGATTAAGTTATTGGAGCTTGATTTTGTTACTGGGGCTTGATTAAGTTATTGGAGCTTGATTTTGTTACTGAGGCTTGATTAAGTTATTGGAGCTTGATTTTGTTACTGAGGCTTGATTAAGTTATTGGAGTTTGATTTTGTTACTGAGGCTTGATTAAGTTATTGGAGTTTGATTTTGTTACTGAGGCTTGATTAAGTTATTGGAGTTTGATTTTGTT
Source organism: Megaustenia siamemsis (assembly GCA_032433765.1). NCBI lineage: Eukaryota > Metazoa > Mollusca > Gastropoda > Stylommatophora > Ariophantidae > Megaustenia > Megaustenia siamemsis. The sequence continues at coordinate 74,275,738 of JAVIAB010000059.1, read as the reverse complement.
ACTGAGGCTTGATTAAGTTATTGGAGCTTGATTTTGTTACTGGGGCTTGATTAAGTTATTGGAGCTTGATTTTGTTACTGAGGCTTGATTAAGTTATTGGAGCTTGATTTTGTTACTGAGGCTTGATTAAGTTATTGGAGTTTGATTTTGTTACTGAGGCTTGATTAAGTTATTGGAGTTTGATTTTGTTACTGAGGCTTGATTAAGTTATTGGAGTTTGATTTTGTTACTGAGGCTTGATTAAGTTATTGGGGCTTGATTAAGTTATTGGAGCTTGATTTAGTTACTGAGGCTTGATTAAGTTATTGGAGCTTCATATAGATTATTGGAGCTTGATTTTGTTACTGAGGCTTGATTAAGTTATTGGAGCTTCATATAGATTATTGGAGCTTGATTTTGTTACTGAGGCTTGATTAAGTTATTGGAGCTTGATTTAGTTACTGGAGGCTTGATTAAGTTATTGGAGCTTGATTTAGTTACTGAGGCTTGATTAAGTTATTGGAGCTTGAGTTTGTTACTGAGGCTTTATTAAGTTATTGGAGCTTGATTTAGTTACTGGGGTTTGATTAAGTTATTGGGGCTTGATTAAGTTACTGGGGTTTGATTTTGTTACTGAGTCTTGATTAAGTTACTGGGGCTTGATTAAGTTATTGGAGCTTGATTTAGTTACTAAGACTTTATTAAGTTATTGGGCTTGATTAAGTTACTGGGTTTGATTTTGTTACTGAGTCTTGATTAAGTTACTGGGGCTTGATTTAGTTACTAAAACTTGATTAAGTTACTGGGGCTTGACATGTCCACAAAGGCTTGCTTTGTAAAAGTGTAATGATTTTTTCCCCATTTATTTATATTTAAGACAAAAATATGAAAATTAAGATCACATATTTCTCTACTCGTCACAGTCTCTATCAACAGGTTCACGTTTATTTTGTTTAAGGTGTCTGTACAAATTATTGTTAAACTATAGAAGGATGTGGATTGCAGCTGTAATATATGTATCCATAAGAACACTATGACATATCCAATTAGATAGATTTCAGTCTTTTTTTTGTTAAGTGTAATTTACGAGTTTAGTGCGCTACATTGTTTGTGTTCGGAGTAGTATACCCTTGCACTCAATTCGGTCGTTCTCTAATTTACCATTAGAAGACTTCTAGGTTAGGAGTATCTTAAACCTAACTCTAAACCTTGTTGAAACAATAATAAAAATGCACAAAAACTAGTAGCAGTTGATACATTCAAATATGTGCGGTCAATGAGGGGAGATCACCAATTTAACAGAAATAGTTTAGGACACTAAACTCGTATATTACCACGAACAAAAAAATAAGAAAGAAATATGAGAGATCGGTGCCAGGAATAACAATACATTCTCTCACGTATACACGACAAAACGCAGAAACAAAAATACGTTTACATCATACACAGTATGCAGAACGTAATCCAGTAGCAATGTTCTCAGTTAGCAAAAAAAAGTCCAAGTGTCTGGGAGTAAGATATGCTTGCACACGTACCCCTGCGTGTTCGTGACACAACGCTTACGTGTGCATGTAAAAGTTGGTCTAAAATTAACTCGACTTACCTTCTTCTGAACACTCATTATCTTGCCTCAACTTCTATCTCGTTCTGACTGTGAGGCTTATCAATCCAATTTTAGTGGAAGGAACGAACTTCGCGCTGGGAAAGTATGCTTCCAGGACTTATTGATTTCTCCAAGCAACAAGTGAATGGGGATGAACAACACAAAGAATGTAAAATACTACGCAGATGGGAAGCGTAATTGAATGTACACGGAGTTAAATATCAGATAGTGAAATCGATAAATTTAAAGGCGGTAAATCACAAAATGGTTGGGGTGAGAAAATGGCCAGCTCGCTCAGTCTCTTATCTCTAGCAATCACATCGACATCTGTTTGTGGATACCATTAACACACGTGAAATGCATGCAGGATAACACATAAGAAAAGGCGTTACTCACGTTTTGGGAGAAAGCGGTGCCTAACTATGCCTGTCCAGGAATCCCGTGTGTGTTTTCGCGGCCTCCATAGACGAAACTTGCCTGCTAGACCACGGTCAGCCCCTAGCTCTCCTTGTCGGCTGCTGGCTCACAGTTGATCTCCAGGCTCAGAAGTTTACTTTTACACGTCTCCCTTCTCGCTCTCTCACGCAGAAGAGGTAAGAAAAGTCTGTCTCAATGGTTGGTGGGGAGATGGTTTGAAATGCCAAATTTTCCTTTTCTTTATTACACACGTCACAAAATATGATTAAAGTGGAGGAAGGATTAATAAACACCAGCAAGAAATAATATTGAAGTTTAATTGCCTTCGGGGTTCTATTTCGGAATTTCAACAGGCGTTTATTTTTTTATTATTTTTTTTATTATCATTATATTGTATATTGAGTTTAGAATCAGTATTTGTAAAAGAAACAAAATATAGATTATAGATACATGTATACAAACTAAAATTAGATTGTATACTTGAGAGGATTTTTTTTTTTGGGGGGGAGGGTATAAGGAGGGTGGTGTGGTCGCGATTGGATTTTCAGCTGAAGATTTCTACGGAAATAAGAAGCAGAATTTTGAGAAAGGGAATTTAGATTATCATCATCATCGAATGCCACTCCGCAACGAAGGTTGACAACTATGGAGCGCCATTCTGCTCTGTCTCTTGCTTTGATGGTGCAGGTTGTCATAGGCTGATTTGTCCATCTTTTGATGTTACTCGCCCATGTTAGTCTTGGTCTGCCTCTGCCTCTTTTACCTTGTATTTTTCCTTCAAGGTTACATTTAGTAGGCTTTTGTGTCTTTTTATGTGGTCCAAAAATCGCATTTGTCTTGTTTGAATTGTGTTTAGTAGTTCTCTTTTCGTTTTTAGTTGTTTTAAGACTTCATCGTTTGTTTTCTTTTCTTTCCATCCAATTCAACCTATTCTTATATTTATCCACATTTCAAGGCTTCAATTCTCTGTTGTGTTTTCTTGTCTAATGTCCGTATTTCTGCACAATATAGGAATGCTGAGAAGATGTAACATTTTGCTAATCTTAGTTTTAGCCCTGGTGTAATTTGTCTGATGTTAGTTCATCTTATTTGTTTTAGATTTATTGAAATTATCATGAAAAAAAAAAATAGAAAATGAAATAAAGAAGTTCATTTTATAATACAATAATGTAATATTTGATTACAACTAGAACAGGTGCTTCATGAAGGAAGGAAGGAAGGAAGGAGAAGGAAGGAATGGAATGGAAGGAAGGAATGAGAAGAATAGAAGGAAGGAATGGAAGGAAGGAAGGAAGGAAGGAAGGAAGGAAGGAAGGAAGGAAGGAAGGAAGGAATGGAATGGAAGGAAGGAATGAGAAGAATAGAAGGAAGGAAAGAAGGAAGGAATGGAATGGAAGGAAGGAAGCGGGCATTAGTTGTGAATCGAAGGTGGTGGAGGTGAGAGAAGAGAGCAACAGTGAAACTCGAAAAAAATATTATCGTCCCTTTACCATGCGTGGCACGAGTTGGTAACTTAAGCACTATCTATCTATTGTCATTTCAAGTCGAAGACTGTATATAGGGAGGAGATCGACTTTTCATGTTCAATTATTGTTGTGGTTAAGTGTCAGACTTTGCACAGGGTCCGCACTGTCTCGATACACGTCCCTGTCCTCGGCGGACGTCTCACTCTCAGCAAGGGAGCTGATGTCCGCAGTTATTGCTTCGCTGCTCAATGTTCTATCTAGTGTTTCTCTAAGTCCACCTCCTTTTCTTCTACTCTCTGGTTACCATTTGAGGGCCTCCTTCGATATTTTCTTGTTGTCTCCTCTCATTACATGACCAACATATGACCACCTTCTTCTCTTGTTGTCTCTTCTCATTACATGACCAACATATGACCACCTTCTTTTCTTGTTGTCTCTTCTCATTACATGACCAACATATGACCACCTTCTTTTCTTGTTGTCTCTTCTCATTACATGACCAACATATGACCACCATCTTCCCTTGTTGTCTCTTCTCATCACATGACCAACATATGACCACCATCTTCTCTTGTTGTCTCTTCTCATCACATGACCAACATATGACCACCATCTTCTCTTGTTGTCTCTTCTCATCACATGACCAACATATGACCACCATCTTCCCTTGTTGTCTCTTCTCATCACATGACCAACATATGACCACCATCTTCCCTTGTTGTCTCTTCTCATCACATGACCAACATATGACCACCATCTTCCCTTGTTGTCTCTTCTCATCACATGACCATCACATGACCAACATATGACCACCTTCTTCCTTTGATTATAACTGATATTTATTAATACTTTATCATTTCTCGTATTTCTGTAAAAGTCTTAAGCTCATTAACCTTATTCACGAAGTAGTATTCCAAGGCAATTGTTTTCCGATGTGTCTCATTTGTTTTCCGATGTGTCTCATTTGTTTTTCCGATGTCTCTCATTTGTTTTCCGATGTGTCTCATTTGTTTTCCGATGTGTCTCATTTGTTTTCCGATGTGTCTCATTTGTTTCCGATGTGTCATTTGTTTTCCGATGTGTCTCATTTGTTTTCCGATGTGTCTCATTTGTTTTCCGATGTCTCATTTGTTTTCCGATGTGTCTCATTTGTTTTCCGATGTGTCTCATTTGTTTTCCGATGTGTCTCTTTTGTTTTCCGATGTGTCTCATTTGTTTTCCGATGTGTCTCATTTGTTTTCCGATGTGTCTCATTTGTTTTCCGATGTGTCTCATTTGTTTTCCCATGTGTCTTGAGCTTTTTTCAGTTTCACGAAAATTTGTGAAATCAACAACATGAAAGCTTAACGTTCCAATCTGATGGTAGAAGTTGAGCACCAATGGGGCTCCCTTAGATGCTGTGGAATCCATGTCTTGTCATCAGTAACAAACAATGCGACACACGTGTTAATGATCCTTCTCTTGTCGCATCCAATTTTAAAAGGGCATGAAAAAGGGAGGGGGAGGGGATAATTTGAACCTTAATATCATAATCTTCAGGTCGCATGTCCTTTGCAGAACGTTACATTCACCACTGCCCGTCTGAAAGAATCTCTGTCTCTAGTCAGATCTACCACAGAACGTTACATTCACCACTGCCCGTCTGAAAGAATATATGTCTCTAGTCAGATCTACCACAGAACGTTACATTCACCACTGCCCGTCTGAAAGAATATATGTCTCTAGTCAGATCTACCACAGAACGTTACATTCACCACAGCCCTACTTGAAAGAATCTATGTCTCTAGTCAGATATCCCACAGAACGTTACATTCACCACAGCCCTTCTTGAAAGAATCTGTGTCTCTAGTCAGATATCCCACAGAACGTTACATTCACCACAGCCCTTCTTGAAAGAATCTGTGTCTCTAGTCAGATATCCCACAGAACGTTACATTCACCACAGCCCTTCTTGAAAGAATCTGTGTCTCTAGTCAGATATCCCACAGAACGTTACATTCACCACAGCCCTTCTTGAAAGAATCTATGTCTCTAGTCAGATATCCCACAGAACGTTACATTCACCACAGCCCTTCTTGAAAGAATCTATGTCTCTAGTCAGATATCCCACAGAACGTTACATTCACCACAGCCCTTCTTGAAAGAATCTGTGTCTCTAGTCAGATATCCCACAGAACGTTACATTCACCACAGCCCGTCTTGAAAGAATATATGTCTCTAGTCAGATATCCACAGAACGTTACATTCACAACAGTCCGTCTTGAAAGAATCTCTGTCTCTAGTCAGATCTCCCACAGAACGTTACATTCACCACAGCCCGTTTGAAAGAATCTCGGTCTCTAGTCAGATCTCCCAGAGAACGTTACATTCACAACAGTCCGTCTTGAAAGAATCTCTGTCTCTAGTCAGATCTCACACAGAACATTACATTCACAACAGTCCGTCTTGAAAGAATCTCTGTCTCTAGTCAGATCTCACACAGAACGTTACATTCACCACAGCCCGTCTGAAAGAATCTCTGTCTCTAGTCAGATCTCCCACAGAACGTTACATTCACCACAGTCCGTCTTGAAAGAATCTCTGTCTCTAGTCAGATCTCACACAGAACATTACATTCACAACAGTCCGTCTTGAAAGAATCTCTGTCTCTAGTCAGATCTCACACAGAACGTTACATTCACCACAGCCCGTCTGAAAGAATCTCTGTCTCTAGTCAGATCTCCCACAGAACGTTACATTCACCACAGTCCGTCTTGAAAGAATCTCTGTCTCTAGTCAGATCTCCCAGAGAACGTTACATTCACCACAGCCCGTTTGAAAGAATCTCTGTCTCTGGTCAGATCTCCCACAAAACGTTACATTCACCACAGTCCGTCTTGAAAGAATCTCTGTCTCTAGTCAGATCTCCCACAGAACGTCACATTCACCACAGTCCGTCTGAAAGAATCTCTGTCTCTAGTCAGATCTCCCACAGAACGTCACATTCACCACAGTCCGTCTGAAAGAATCTCTGTCTCTAGTCAGATCTCCCACAAAACGTTACATTCACCACAGTCCGTCTTGAAAGAATCTCTGTCTCTAGTCAGATCTCCCACAGAACGTCACATTCACCACAGTCCGTCTGAAAGAATCTCTGTCTCTAGTCAGATCTCCCACAGAACGTCACATTCACCACAGTCCGTCTGAAAGAATCTCTGTCTCTAGTCAGATCTCACACAGAACGTTACATTCACCACAGCCCGTTTGAAAGAATCTCTGTCTCTAGTCAGATCTCCCACAGAACGTTACATTCACCACAGTTCGTCTTGAAAGAATCTCTGTCTCTAGTCAGATCTCCCACAGAACGTTACATTCACCACAGTCCGTCTTGAAAGAATCTCTGTCTCTAGTCAGATCTCCCACAGAACGTTACATTCACCACAGTCCGTCTTGAAAGAATCTCTGTCTCTAGTCAGATCTCCCACAGAATGTTACATTCACCACAGTCCGTCTTGAAAGAATCTCTGTCTCTAGCCAGATCTCCCACAGAACGTTACATTCACCACAGTCCGTCTTGAAAGAATCTATGTCTCTAGTCAGATCTCCCACAGAACGTTACATTCACCACAGTCCGTCTTGAAAGAATCTCTGTCTCTAGTCAGATCTCCCACAGAACGTTACATTCACCACAGTCCGTCTTGAAAGAATCTCTGTCTCTAGCCAGATCTCCCCCGTCTTCTGCCATGTGTCAAGGTCTCCTTGATGTCTTGAAATTACTGTTCTGCCACTGGTGCGTGGCCTATGAACCCTGCCTTCCATTATTATTCTTTCTAGTCCGTTGTGTCTTTTGACATGGTCAAAGTATTTTACTTTCTTCTGTATAATGGTGCTTATAAGCCAAAATCTTTTCAATGTTTAAATTCTTTAATATGTTCATTCTTCAGTGTTCCTTTTTATTTTCTAAGGTATTTTAAGCATTTTTCTGTAACATTTTGTTTCGAATGAATCGATTTTCTTCCTCGTTTTTTTTTTTTTTGAGAGAGATTGCCCACGATTAATCGCCATATCTTGCTATTGAGAAGATACATTTCCTTAGTAATGTTACTGTCTTCTTGTTGGTATCGTGCCTTTGCAGCAAACTGTGATATTTGCGCCTTTTAGTCCAACACATCCGATATGAGCACGATTTGCATCTAGTTTGCCTTCCCTTTTAGATTCTCGCTTGACCTGGATAGTTAACCAGTTAATGGAACCACCACGCTGTAGCTTCAGTCAGTCATAGTTGACTGTAGCAACCTGCTTCAGTCATAGTTGACTGTAGCAACCTACATCAGTAATAGTTGACTGTAGCAACCTACTTCAATCATAGTTGACTGTATCAACCTACTTCAGTCATAGTTGACTGTATCAATCTACTTCAGTCATAGTTGACTGTAGCAACCTACTTCAGTCATAGTTGACTGTATCAACCTACTTCAGTCATAGTTGACTGTATCAACCTACTTCAGTCATAGTTGACTGTATCAACCTACTTCAGTCATAGTTGACTGTATCAACCTACTTCAGTCATAGTTGACTGTATCAACCTACTTCAGTCATAGTTGACTGTAGCAACCTACTTAAGTCATAGTTGACTGTAGCAACCTACTTCAGTCATAGTTGACTGTATCAACCTACTTCAGTCATAGTTGACTGTAGCAACCTACTTCAGTCATAGTTGACAGTAGCAACCTACTTCAGTCATAGTTGACAGTAGCAACCTACTTCAGTCATAGTTGACTGTAGCAACCTACTTCAGTCATAGTTGACTGTAGCAACCTACTTCAGTCATAGTTGACTGTAGCAACCTACTTCAGTCATAGTTGACTGTTGCAACCTACTTCAGTCATAGTTGACTGCAGCAACCTACTTCAGTCATAGTTGACTGTAGCAACCTACTTCAGTCATAGTTGACTGTATCAACCTACTTCAGTCATAGTTGACTGTATCAACCTACTTCAGTCATAGTTGACTGTTGCAACCTACTTCAGTCATAGTTGACTGTAGCAACCTACTTCAGTCATAGTTGACTGCAGCAACCTACTTCAGTCATAGTTGACTGCAGCAACCTACTTCAGTCATAGTTGACTGTAGCAACCTACTTCAGTCATAGTTGACTGCAGCAACCTACTTCAGTCATAGTTGACTGCAGCAACCTACTTCAGTCATAGTTGACTGCAGCAACCTACTTCAGTCATAGTCGACTGTTGCAACCTACTTCAGTCATAGTTGACGGCAGCAACCTACTTCAGTCATAGTTGACTGCAGCAACCTACTTCAGTCATAGTTGACTGTAGCAACCTACTTCAGTCATAGTTGACTGTAGCAACCTACTTCAGTCATAGTTGACTGTAGCAACCTACTTCAGTCATAGTTGACTGCAGCAACCTACTTCAGTCATAGTTGACTGTAGCAACCTACTTCAGTCATAGTTGACTGTAGCAACCTACTTCAGTCATAGTTGACTGTAGCAACCTACTTCAGTCATAGTTGACTGTAGCAACCTACTTCAGTCATAGTTGACTGTAGCAACCTACTTCAGTCATAGTTGACTGTAGCAACCTACTTCAGTCATAGTCGCCTATAGTAAGTGGAAGACGCCTTGCGCAATCTGAAAGCAGGAAAAGCTCCTGGACCAGATAATATAACTAAAAACGAAATTGAAGACATGGGTGATTTTGAAATAGAAATAATAACAAAAATATTGAATGATAACTACAACATCGGGTATATAACAGACGACATGCTCAAATCAATATTCATAGCCCTACCAAAGAAATTGGGTGCAATTGAATGTGACAATCATCGCACAATAAGCCTTATGAGTCATATGACTAAGAATCATCATGCGAAGAGTGCGAAACAAAATCAGTCCAGAAATTAGTGATGAACAGTGTGGCTTAGTTAGAGGTAAAGGAACGAGCAATGCCATTTATATCATAAGATCTTTAGTAGAAAGAGCCATAGAGGTGAAAACAGATCTATACCTATGTTTCGTAGATTATACCAAAGCATTTGACAAAGTAAAGAACCAAGAAATAATCAAAATTTTAGAAAGCATAAACATAGACATCAAAGACCTAAGAATTATAAAGAACATGTACTGGCAACAAACAGCGGCCATAAGAGCTGGAAACCAATTGGGAATGTTTCAACAAATAAAACAGGGTGTTAGGCAAGGTTGTGTGCTGTTACCAGATTTATTTAATATGTATAGTAGATTATTTTAATATATCCATATGGGGCATGCCACGTATAATAATTGGAGGTCATAACATAAATAATCTGAGTTATGCTGATGATACAGTCTTAATCGCTAAGAGTGAAAATGAGTTACAAGAAATGTTGGACATTATAGTGAAAGAAAGCAAAAATAAAGGACGCAGCCTTAATAGCAAAAAGACAGAAGTAATGGTAACAACAAAGAAAAAGATATCACCTCAGTGCACAATAAAGACAAGTCGAACAATATTAAAAACAGGTAAATGTATTTAAATATTTGGGAACTTTGTTAACTTCAGACGGTAGATGTACAAAAGAGGTGAGATGCAGAATGGCTCAGGCAAAATCAGTTTTCCAAAAATGAGGATGATGCAATCTATTTTTGACAATAGAAACAAGAAAAAGAGTTCTTAAATGTTATGTAGAGCCAGTCTTAACGTATGGATGTAAATCATGGGCAATAGGACAACAGACTAGAAAATAACATGGGGCTATAGAAATGTGGTTTTACAGAAGAATGTTGAGAATACCATGGACAGCTAAGAAGAGTAATTAAAACGTTCTGGAAGAGGCCAAAGGAAAAAGAGAGCTAATTTCCAATATTAGGAAGAAACAATCATCATTGTTAGCCATGTAATGAAAAGGGAACAGCTGAAATATATTGTGACAAGTTGGACAATTGAGGGACGAAGAGATAGAGGGAAGCAAAGAGAAAAAAATAACAGATAGCTTAAGAGAATGGCTTAGCAGAAGGTCAACAACAGAAATGATAAATAAGTGTCGAGATCTAAAGATGTGGTGAGACATGATCCCCTACGCAAGCAGGCATGGTACTTGATGATGATGATGATGAAGTGCACAAGCCAGCGTAACCTATGTTGTCTGAGCAACGTGTAGATGTTTGGCAGGCCTCTTGTGAACTACCACTTCATCATCATCACCAAGTACCATGTCTGTTGGCGTAGGCCATTCTCTTAAGCTGTCTGGTATCTTTTCTCTTTGCTTCCCTCTATCTCTTCGTCCCTCAATTTTCTCAGATCTCACAATATATTCCATCTGTTCCCTTCTCATTTCATGGCCAAAAAATGATGAATGTTTTTTTCTTTCTTAATATTAGATATTAGCTAACACAACCAGATGGAATATAACTTACCTCTAGTTCACTAACAATGACACTAACAGTCAGCTCTGAGTCACTGTTATTGGGAAAACATGATGTTTGCTAAAGTATGTTGGAAGTTTCTGGAAGAGGGGAGCGATGTTATACAATTCTATATAATAACGGAGGTCCCGTGACATGCATGGACGGTCAAAGGTCACGTCACTGTTGTGACACAGTGTATGTCCCGCATGAACAACATACGCCTTATTCCTCAAGCCGTTATTATCATGGGGATGGTCTCATACATTTTTAGTTGAAATGTTGCTAAAATGTTAATACAAATATTGAGCTGTCGTAAACAGTTTATATAAACAGAGAGCTGTCGTAACAGTTTGTATAAACAGAGAGCTGTCGTAAACAGTTTATATAAACAGAGAGCTGTCGTAAACAGTTTATATAAACAGAGAGCTGACGTAAACAGTTTATATAAACAGAGAGCTGCCGTAAACAGTTTGTATAACCAGAGAGCTGCCGTAAACAGTTAATATAAACAGAGAGCTGTCGTAAACAAAGAGTTTGTATAAACAGAGAGCTACCGTAAACAGAGTTAGTATAAACAGAGAGCCACCATAAACGGAGTTTCTATAAACAGAGAGCTGCCGAAAACTGAGTTTGTATAAACAGAGAGCTGCCGTAAAATGAGTTGTATAAACAGTGAGCTAGCGTAAACATAGTTTGTATAACAGAGTTTGTATAAACAGTGTCAGTTTTATTTGTAAAAGAGTGTTGATGTTGGTGTAAACAGAGTAGCAGTATAAACAGTTTCCGTATTCTTCCTCTTTCCTTCCTCATTTGCCTTTCAGCGTCGAGGTGAGATATAGCTAGCGAGCTTTAGCTCTTCTGTTTGTCTCTGCTGCTGTTGTTTCCTTGTGTTTCTAATATTCCATCAATCCGTTTTATTTCGTGGTCGATCATTGAGTCTGGTGTTCTCGCAACGTTTATTGAAGGCTCGATGCGATGTGTTTTGATATTTATGCCTTAACACGCGGTCATTTCATCTGTTGTTTCTTTATGTGCTATATGGCGGGAAATATTCCTAGCTTTTTTCTCAATTCTTCATTTTTGATCTTATCTCTCACGCTGTTTCTTGTCATTCGTCTAACACATTTCACCTCGGTTGTGGTTATTTTTTCTGTTGTTCGTATTACTGCAAACAGAGTATTAGTGTGATTACATTGCTAGCATACACAGGATATTATGGAGAACAGAATAATGGAATAAACAAAGTGGTAGTGCTGGCTAGATAGATCAAGAATAGAACTTGCTATTGCAGCAAAATAGAATGAGGAAACCTTGAAAGAATCCCTAGAATATCGTGACTTGAGATCTAGCGAGAATATGGAGATAAGGAAGCAGCCAGACAGAGATCATTCCTGTGAGTTCGGGTCTTAATGAAGGGAAAGATAACTTGGTGTGTTGAGACGGGCTTATTAGGTGTTAGGTGGGGTGTTTGTTGTAATGGGGGCAGGGTGTGTTTGTCGTGATGTGGGTGGTGACACTGGTGTGTTTGTTGTGATGTAGGTGGGGACACTGGTGTGTTTGTTGTGATGTAGGTGGGGACAGGGTGTGTTTGTTGTGATGTAGGTGGGGACAGGGGTGTGTTTGTTGTGATGTAGGTGGTGACATGGGTTTGTTTGTTGTGATGTAGGTGGGGACAGGGTTTGTTTGTTGTGATGTAGGTGGGGACACTGGTGTGTTTGTTGTGATGTAGGTGGGGGCAGGAGTGTGTTTGTCGTGATGTGGGTGGTGACACTGGTGTGTTTGTTGTGATGTAGGTGGGGACACTGGTGTGTTTGTTGTGATGTAGGTGGGGACAGGGGTGTGTTTGTTGTGATGTAGGTGGGGACAGGGGTTTGTTTGTTGTGATGTAGGTGGGGACACTGGTGTGTTTGTTGTGATGTAGGTGGGGACACTGGTGTGATTGTTGTGATGTAGGTGGGGACAGGGGTGTGTTTGTTGTGATGTAGGTGGGGACAGGGGTGTGTTTGTTGTGATGTAGGTGGGGACAGAGGTGTGTTTGTTGTGATGTAGGTGGGGACACTGGTGTGTTTGTTGTGATGTAGGTGGGGACAGGGGTGTGTTTGTTGTGATGTAGGTGGGGGCAGGGGTGTGTTTGTCGTGATGTAGGTGGGGACACTGGTGTGTTTGTTGTGATGTAGGTGGGGGGCAGGGGTGTGTTTGTTGTGATGTAGGTGGGGGCAGGGGTGTGTTTGTCGTGATGTAGGTGGGGACACTGGTGTGTTTGTTGTGATGTAGGTGGGGGCAGGGGTGTGTTTGTCGTGATGTAGGTGGGGACACTGGTGTGTTTGTTGTGATGCAGGTGGGGACACTGGTGTGTTTGTTGTGATGTAGGTGGGGACACTGGTGTGTTTGTTGTGATGTAGGTGGGGACACTGGTGTGTTTGTTGTGATGTAAGTGGGGACACTGGTGTGTTTGTTGTGATGTAGGTGGGGACAGGAGTGTGTTTGTTGTGATGTAGGTGTGGACAGGGGTGTGTTTGTTGTGATGTAGGTAGGGACAGGGGTGTGTTTGTTGTGATGTAGGTGGGGACAGGAGTGTGTTTGTTGTGATGTAGGTGTGGACAGGGGTGTGTTTGTTGTGATGTAGGTGGGGACAGGGGTGTGTTTGTTGTGATGTAGGTGGGGACACTGGTGTGTTTGTTATGATGTAGGTGGGGACACTGGTGTGTTTGTTGTGATGTAGGTGGGGACACTGGTGTGTTTGTTGTGATGTAAGTGGGGACACTGGTGTGTTTGTTGTGATGTAGGTGGGGACAGGGATGTGTTTTTCGTGATGTAGGTGGGGACAGGAGTGTGTTTGTCGTGATGTAGGTGGGGACACTGGTGTGTTTTTCGTGCAGTAGGTGTGGACACTGGTGTGTCTGTCGTTATGTAGATGTGGACATTGGTGTGTTTTTTGGGCACTGAACTCGAAGAATATGATGTCGCACTTATGTTTGCTTTACCAACACAACACCGGCGTCGTTAGTCACTACACGTTGATGGATATTCATCAGAAGAAATCTGCTCACTGATGGACTTGTTCGATGAAGATGACCTGTCGACTAAACTAAACGTCCGTGCATGTTGGGGCCCGAAAGGGGAGTAAAGAATAGTGGCGCTGTTCCCTACCAGGCATATTCGTTAGAGGCGACTAAGGAGGGTTGGGCATGGGACTGGCTATCCCGTACTGTAAAAAAATGAGCCGAAAAAAATAACAAACGTGGAAAAGTCAAAGAAAAGAATAAAAGTAGATGAAGATGATGGGGAAGACATGGAATGATCTTAAAAGAATGGCAAGAAACAGAACGGTTTTGGAACGTGTTTGTTGAAGACCTATGATCCACATAGCATAGTTAAAAGACACAACAGCCTAATAAAAGTAATACAAGGTAAAAGAGGCAGGGGCAGACCAAGAGTAACATGGACGAGTAACATCAAAAGATGGACAAGGAAATCTATAACAATCTGCACCGTCAAAGCAAGAGACAGCGTGGAATGGCGCTCCATGGTAGCCAACCTTCGATGCGAAGACGGCACTCAATAATGATGATGATATGCTCCACAGGGAGCTGAAAGGTAGAAGAGAGAGAAACTAAATTAAACTAAATTAGCAGTAACCTCCCAGGCCTACACATGAACGCCTCAGACAACTTTAATGACTTCTTCTTCTTCTCTTTTCTCTTTCACTGATACCTAAAAGGTGTCGTGGTTTATATCGTTTGTCGTTCTTGTGCTGCTCGAATTGTCTGAATTAGTGATTTTCCTTTGTTGTTACATGTCTCTGTCAATGCATCTATCCATCTTCTTCTGGGTCTTCCTCTTGATCTTTTTCCATGCATTCTCGAGAAGAACGCCCTTGATGGTGATTGGTGAGGATTCATTCTGACCAGGTGGCCAAACCATTTAAGTTGTTGTTGTTCTATATATTCTTGGCAGGGTTTATTTCCTACCATTTTTCTTATGGTTTCATTTGGTATTCTATCTCTTCTTGTGTTGTTTGTTACTTTTCTCAAGCATCGCATCTCTCATGTATTGATCTTTCTTAAATGTGATTTAGAAAGGGTCCATGTTTGACTTTCATAGCACAAAGTTGGTATGAAAATGCTATTTATCTTTTGTTGTTTAGCTGGCATAGAAATGTTTGGATGTCTTAACAAAGGTGAAAGCTGGTATGTGACAGCATTTGCTTTTTGTATTCTCATGTCAATTTCTCTGTCTAGTTTTCCATCTTCTGTGAACATTGCGCCTAAATACTTGAATTCCTCTACTTGTTTTATTTCTTTGTCTTTGATCTTGATGTTTAATGGGTGTCTCAATTTGCTTATTCTTATAGCCTCTGTTTTTGCTGTGTTAATTTTCATACTGTAGTTTGTGCAGCTTTTATCTAGAGATGTTAAATGCTGTTGTAGCAGGTTTTCATCCTCATATATTAGGCATCGGTCATCTGCGAAGAGTAGCTCATTGATGTTGGAGTTTTCTACCTCTATGTTATTATTTGATTTGTCCTTGTTGTTGGTTGTTTCTGAATTTTTAAAACCGCTCGCCACGTAACCTTCGGACCCTCACAAATTATAACAAAGTTGTGCCGGAAGATCCGACATGCTAGCCATGTGTTCAGGCCGGAGATGGAATGTGAGTTAGTCATGCAATGTCAGATTGCTGTGACCTGCCCACTCGTCTACAGCAGCAGACTCCGCCTATGGAAGTAGTGTCCACCTGTAGTCTAAAGTCCAGTTGACAGAAAAGAATTACCCCAATTTTGTGATGTTTTCAGGCTTGCCAGCAGAGGCGGTTGTGGGTAGCAGACGTCAGCGGTCTCTAACTCGCATAGCTGAAGCCGTCACAGTTGTGGGAGTTTTCTGGAATTTCCCTTTCTGCCCTCTGGCCTTACTATATGTGGGTGCATTCAGCCTCTTGACGCGACAGAGATAACTAGAGCAGTTCATTTATTTGACACTGGACCTAAGGCGGCACATATAGCAGAAGTCGTAGTTACCGACGATTGACAATCTGTTGCTAGTTCTTGGTTGTTTCTCAGTCCCATAGTTGAGCCTTCTCTAGTAATTGTTCTTGTACCCTGCTACTATATCTTGATTGAGTGTATGTTACACCCCAGTACTTGCTCCATGCTACTGGACCTTGTATGAGTGTATGTTACACCCAGTACTTGCTCCATGCTACTGGACCTTGTATGAGTGTATGTTACACCCCAGTACTTGCTCCATGCTACTGGACCTTGTATGAGTGTATGTTACACCCCAGTACTTGCTCCATGCTACTATATCTTGATTGAGTGTATGTTACACCCCAGTACTTGCTCCATGCTACTGGACCTTGTATGAGTGTATGTTACACCCCAGTACTTCTGTACCTTGTATGAGTGTATGTTACACCCCAGTACTTGCTCCATGCTACTGTATCTTGTAGGAGTGTATGTTACACCCCAGTACTTGCTCCATGCTACTGTACATTGTAGGAGTGTGTTACACCCCAGTACTTGCTCCATGCTACTGTACCTTGTATGAGGGTATGTTACACCCCAGTACTTGCTCCATGCTACTGTACCTTGTAGGAGTGTATGTTACACTCATGTACTTACTCCATTCTGCTGCATCTTGTAGGAGTGTATGTTACACCCAGTACTTGCTCATTACTGCTGTAACTTGTAGATGTGTATGTTACACCCCAGTACATGCTCATTACTGCTGTAACTTGTAGGAGTGTATGTTACACCCCAGTACTTTGCTTATTGCTGCTGTAACTTGTAGATGTGTATGTTACACCCCAGTGCTTGCTTCATGCTGCTGTACCTTGTAGGAGTGTATGTTACACCCCAGTGCTTGCTTCATGCTGCTGTAACTTGTAGGAGTGTATGTTACACCCCAGTACTTTGCTCATTGCTGCTGTACCTTGTAGGAGTGTATGTTACACCCCAGTACTTTGCTCATTGCTGCTGTACCTTGTAGGAGTGTATGTTACACCCCAGTACATGCTCACTGCTGTCAGCTTTACCACATGACTGCATTTATTTTCCCGTTCCCTACCCCCCTCTAGATAAACAAACCTCGAACTATAGATGTCCTGACATGGAGAGTTTAGAGAAACAAACCACGAACTATAGATGCCCGCACAGGGAGAATTTAGAGAAACAAACCTCGAACTATAGATGTCCTGACAGGGAGAGTTTAGAGAAAACAAACCTCGAACTATAGATGCCATCACAGGGAGAGTTTAGAGAAACAAACCGAACTATATATGCCCTCATAGGGGAAGTTTAGAGAAACAAACCTCGAAGTATAGATGCCCTGACATGGAGAGTTTAGAGAAATAAACCTCGAACTATAGATGCCCTCATAGGGGAAGTTTAGAGAAACAAACCTCGAACTATAGATGCCCTCATAGGGGAAGTTTAGAGAAATTAACCTCGAACTATAGATGCCCTCATAGGGGAAGTTTAGAGAAACAAACCTCGAACTATAGATGCCCTGACATGGGGAGTTTAGAGAAATAAACCTCGAACTGTAGATGTCCTGACAGGGAGAGTTTAGAGAAACAAACCTCGAACTATAGATGCCATCACAGGGAGAGTTTAGAGAAACAAACCGAACTATATATGCCCTCATAGGGGAAGTTTATAGAAACAAACCTCGAACTATAGATGCCCTCATAGGGGAAGTTTAGAGAAACAAACCTCGAACTATAGATGCCCTCATAGGGGAAGTTTAGAGAAACAAACCTCGAACTATAGATGCCCTCACAGGGGAAGTTTAGAGAAATAAACCTCGAACTATAGATGCCCTGACATGGAGAGTTTAGAGAAACAAACCTCGAACTATAGATGCCCTGACATGGAGAGTTTAGAGAAACAAACCTCGAACTATAGATGCTCTCACAGGGAGAGTTTAGAGAAACAAACCACGAACTATATATGCCCTCACAGGGGAAGTTTAGAGAAACAAACCTCGAATTATAGATACCCTCACAGGGGAAGTTTAGAAAAATAAACCTCGAACTATAGATGCCCTGACATGGAGAGTTTAGAGAAATAAACCTCGAACTATAGATGCCTTGACATGGAGAGTTTAGAGAAACAAACCTCGAACTATAGATGCCATCACAGGGAGAGTTTAGAGAAACAAACCACTAACTATAGATGGCCTGACAGAGAGAGTTTAGAGAAATAAACCTCGAACTATAGATGCCCTGACAGAGAGAGTTTAGAGAAACAAACCTTAAACTATAGATGCCCTGACAGAGAGAGTTTAGAGAAATAAACCTCGAACTATAGATGCCCTGACATGGAGAGTTTAAAGAAACAAACCACGAACTATAGATGCCCTGACATGGAGAGTTTAGAGAAATAAACCTCGAACTATAGATGCCCTGACAGAGAGAGTTTAGAGAAATAAACCTCGAACTATAGATGCCCTGACATGGAGAGTATAGAGAAATAAACCTCGAACTATAGATGCCCTAACATGGAGAGTTTAGAGAAACAAACCTCGAATTATAGATGCCCTGACAGGGTGAGTTTAGAGAAACAAACCTCCAACTATAGATGCCCTGACAGAGAGAGTTTAGAGAAACAAACCTCGAACTATAGATGCCCTCACAAAGAGAGTTTAGATAAACAAACCTCGAACTATAGATGCCCTCACAGGGAGAGTTTAGAGAAACAAACCTCGAACTATAGATGCCCTCACAGGGAGAGTTTGAAACAAACCACGAACCATAGATGTCCTCACAGGGAGAGTTTGAAACAAACCATGAACCATAGATGCCCTCACAGGGAGAGTTTGAAACAAACCACGAACCATAGATGCCCTCATAGGGAGAGTTTGAAACAAACCATGAACCATAGATGCCCTCACAGGGAGAGTTTGAAACAAACCTCGAACCATAGATGCCCTCACAGGGAGAGTTTAGAGAAACAAACCACGAACAATAGATGCTCTCACAGGGAGAGTATAGAGAAACAAACCACGAACAATAGATGCCCTCACAGGGAGAGTTTAGAGAAACAAACCACGAACAATAGATGCTCTCACAGGGAGAGTATAGAGAAACAAACCACGAACAATAGATGCCCTCACAGGGAGAGTTTAGAGAAACAAACCACGAACAATAGATGCTCTCACAGGGAGAGTTTAGAGAAACAAACCACGAACAATAGATGCCCTCACAGGGAGAGTATAGAGAAACAAACCACGAACAATAGATGCCCTCACACGGAGAGTTTAGAGAAAGAAACCACGAACAATAGATGCTCTCACAGGGAGAGTATAGAGAAACAAACCACGAACAATAGATGCTCTCACAGGGAGAGTATAGAGAAACAAACCATGAACAATAGATGCTCTCACAGGGAGAGTATAGAGAAACAAACCACGAACAATAGATGCTCTCACAGGGAGAGTATAGAGAAACAAACCACGAACAATAGATGCCCTGACAGAGAGAGTATAGAGAAACAAACCACGAACAATAGATGCCCTCACAGGGAGAGTTTAGAGAAACAAACCACGAACAATAGATGCTCTCACAGGGAGAGTATAGAGAAACAAACCATGAACAATAGATGCCCTCACACGGAGACTTTAGAGAAATAAACCACGAACTATAGATGCCCTCACAGGGAGAGTTTAGAGAAACAAACCACGAACTATAGATGCCCTCACTGTGAGAGTTTATAGAAACAAACCACGAACTATAGATGCCCTCACAGGGAGAGTTTAGAGAAATAAACCACGAACTATAGATGCCCTCACTGTGAGAGTTTAGAGAAACAAACCATGAACTATAGATGCCCTCACTGTGAGAGTTTAGAGAAACAAACCACGAACTATAGATGCCCTCACAGGGAGAGTTTAGAGAAACAAACCACGAACTATAGATGCCCTCACTGTGAGAGTTTAGAGAAACAAACCACGAACAATAGATGCCCTCACAGGGAGAGTTTAGAGAAACAAACCCCGAACTATAGATGCCCTCACAGGGAGAGTTTAGAGAAACAAACCACGAACTATAGATGCCCTCACAGGGAGAGTTTAAAGAAACAAATCATGAACTATAGATGCCCTCACAGGGAGAGTTTAGAGAAACAAACCACGAACTATAGACGACCTGAAAGTAAACATCACTGTAGACATTCTGGAAATGAGACACGTGACGTGCTGAGTTCAGTTGTTGCCAGCAATATCTCTTGGCCTGTCCACTGAGAGGGAACAGCACAAAGTTTGTGACGTCATAAATTATATATACAGATATATATATATATATATAATTTTGAAAAATGTCCAGGCATGTGGTGGGATTTTAACCCCAGACCTTTCTGTCCTGAGGCTTACGTCTTACCTATAGACCACCCATCCTTTTCAATTTTAAAAGGGGAAAAAAACATAGCCCAAGACACCAACCTGGATATAAAGAGGTTGGCTACACAAAGACAATTTCTGATTTTGGATTTGTGAACAAGTACAAATCAAGACCCTACTACACCTTGCTGTTGTAGGCTTGAAGACAAAGTAACCAGCCTGGGCAAGCGAACAGTCAGCAAAAAATGGCAGGGACTCTAGTAACCCAATGTGTCTTTCTGAAGTCGGATGTGCTGGACTGTAAGACATACAATATTGCAGCTTGGTGTAAATGCCAGGACAATTCATCCAGGTCAATTTTAAGGGTAGATGATGAATAGGACTAATTGTAGCAATAAGACTAAGTGTAGGAATAAGACTAAGTGTAGGATAAGACTAAGTGTGTGAATAAGACTAAGTGTAGGAATAAGACTAAGTGTAGGAATAAGACTAAGTGTGTGAATAAGATTAAGTGTAGGATAAGACTAAGTGTGTGAATAAGATTAAGTGTAGGATAAGACTAAGTGTAGGAATAAGACTAAGTGTAGGAATAAGACTAAGTGTGTGAATAAGATTAAGTGTAGGAATAAGACTAAGTGTAGGATAAGACTAAGTGTAGGAATAGGACTAAGTGTAGGAATAAGACTAAGTGTAGGAATAAGACTAAGTGTAGGAATAGGACTAAGTGTAGGAATAAGACTAAGTGTAGGAATAAGACTAAGTGTAGGAATAAGACTAAGTGTAGGAATAGGACTAAGTGTAGGAATAAGACTAAGTGTAGGAATAGGACTAAGTGTAGGAATAAGACTAAGTGTAGGAATAAGACTAAGTGTAGGATAAGACTAAGTGTAGGAATAAGACTAAATGTAGGAATAAGACTAAGTGTGTGAATAAGATTAAGTGTAGGAATAAGACTAAGTGTAGGAATAAGACTAAGTGTAGGAATAAGACTAAGTGTAGGATAAGACTAAGTGTAGGAATAAGACTAAGTGTAGGAATAAGACTAAGTGTGTGAATAAGATTAAGTGTAGGAATAAGACTAAGTGTAGGATAAGACTAAGTGTAGGAATAAGACTAAGTGTAGGAATAAGACTAAGTGTAGGAATAAGACTAAGTGTGTGAATAAGATTAAGTGTAGGAATAGGACTAAGTGTAGAATAAGACTAATTGTAGGAATACGACTAATTGTAGGAATAGGACTAAGTGTAGGAATAAGACTAATTGTAGGAATAGGACTAATTGTAGGAATAAGACTAATTGTAGGAATAAGACTAATTGTAGGAATAAGACTAATTGCAGGAATATGACTAATTGTAGGAGTAGGAATAATTGTAGAAATATGAAAAATTGTAGGAACAGGACTAATTGTAGGAAAAGGACTAATTGTAGGAATAGGACTAATTGTAGGAATAGGACTAATTGTAGGAATAGGACTAATTGTAGGAATAAGACTAATTGTAGGAATAAGACTAATTGTAGGAGTAGGAATAATTGTAGGAATATGAAAAATTGTAGGAACAGGACTAATTGTAGGAGAAGGACTAATTGTAGGAATAGGACTAATTGTAGGAATAGGACTAATTGTAGGAATAGGACTAATTGTAGGAATAGGACTAATTGTAGGAATAGGACTAATTGTAGGAATAGGACTAATTGTAGGAAAAGGACAAATTGTAAGAACTAGGACTAACTGTAGGAACTAGGACTAATTGTAAGAACTGGGACTAATTGTAAGAACTAGGACTAATTGTAGAGCAAATGCAGAAGCAGAATATTTTTCTCTCTATCTCTCACATACACACTCTCATACGCATTGTATGCATACACATGATTAGAATCAGCCAGACGTATCAACTTCTTGTACATTAGCATACACAAATAAAATATTCTCAATAAAAGAGAAAAATAATCTTCCTTGAATGCAACCGATTATTATTACTTGTATATGTACAGAAAAATAACAAATGCATGTGTACAAAAACGGAAACAAATAATACATTTCTGCGTACACCAAAAAATTGGCTATGAAACCTTATGACTTGTAAGGAGTCATGGTCATGCATCAGGGCCAATATTTTTCTATGACCATCAGCACATTTATGACTCACATGGTCAGAATTACATCAGGTCGCTTCACTTTTTAAAGAGAAAATCTACCAATTTTAAGAAGCTTAGCAATCCCTGAATCTGCGTTGCTTTGAAAATATTCACCACATTTGGTGATTAGACTTGAGACTTTAGGTTTTTATCATTTAGATCTGTGGACTTTAGGCTTTTATCATTTTGATCTGTGGACTTTAGGTTTTTATCATTTAGATCTGTAGACTTTAGGTTTTTATCATTTAGATCTGTAGACTTTAGGTTTTTATCATTTAGATCTGTAGACTTTATGTTTTTATAATTTAGATCTGTAGACTTTATGTTTTTATCATTTAGATCTGTGGACTTTAGGCTTTTATCATTTTGATCTGTGGACTTTAGGTTTTTATCATTTTGATCTGTAGACTTTATGTTTTTATCATTTAGATCTGTGGACTTTAGGCTTTTATCATTTTGATCTGTGGACTTTAGGTTTTTATCATTTTGATCTGTGGACTTTAGGTTTTTATCATTTTGATCTGTGGACTTTAGGTTTTTATCATTTTGATCTGTGGACTTTAGGTTTTTATCATTTTGATCTGTGGACTTTAGTTTTTATCATTTAGATCTGTTGACTTTACAATGGATTGGTGTCACTGCAGGTGGAACATTCTCATATATGCTACACCCTCGTTCCAGCAACTAACAAAGTGTTACAACTACTGGGTTGCTATAACAGTCATTGCCAGCGACTCCACTTTGATGAAACACTCAATCCAACCACAGACCAGCTGTGATGAATTTGCATTCAAAAACAGATCACACATTCTTCCAGGGCAAAACTATGGCTTGGCACTGTTCCACTTCAATCAATGGTGGCTGCCTGCAGCACTAATCTCCATGCACTGGCGCTAAAACTGTGCTGATTCCATGGTCATGTGAATGCGACTGGACTACTGCTGTCTCCACAGAAACAAATTCCAGATTAGAAAGCATCATTTTGAAAACGTACTGCAGTAAAAACGCCACCAGTCCTAAACCTGATATGACTAGACAGCCATCTTGATCCGCCGCACCCTGGAAGTCCTGGTTGAATTGAATCCAAATGCATACAAACAGTAGATACATCCATAACCTTACTACCATAGCCTAATGCATACAGAAAATGTAGAAACATTATGTTTGTGCAAGATAAAGATAAACAATATTTTCTCTATGTGCACATAGCATTGATAAAGCTTCTAATATTGGTAAACACAGCCCTATACTGAACCAGGTGGCATAGAAGTAAGATACCAGCCCTAATCAGAAAAATCATGGGTTCAAACCCCACCACTGGTGGTGAGAATTTTTCAGAGTCCATGATTTCCTCACTTCATCCTTCCCTGGTCACTGGGTAGTGAGATACGATGTCTAGACTTCACCCTCTCCTGGTCACTGGGTAGTGAGATAGGATGTCTAGACTTCACCCTCTCCTGGTCACTGGGTAGAGAGATACGATGTCTAGACTTCATCCTCCCCTGGTCACTGGGTAGTGAGATACAATGTCTAGACTTCACCCTCTCCTGGTCACTGGGTAGTGAGATACAATGTCTAGACTTCATCCTCCCCTGGTCACTGGGTAGTGAGATCCGATGTCTAGACTTCATCCTCCCCTGGTCACTGGGTAGTGAGATACAATGTCTAGACTTCACCCTCTCCTGGTCACTGGGTAGTGAGATACAATGTCTAGACTTCACCCTCTCCTGGTCACTGGGTAGTGAGATACAATGTCTAGACTTCACCCTCTCCTGGTCACTGGGTAGTGAGATACGATGTCTAGACTTCATCCTCCCCTGGTCACTGGGTAGTGAGATCCGATGTCTAGACTTCATCCTCCCCTGGTCACTGGGTAGTGAGATACAATGTCTAGACTTCATCCTCCCCTGGTCACTGGGTAGTGAGATACGATGTCTAGACTTCACCCTCCCCTGGTCACTGGGTAGTGAGATCCGATGTCTAGACTTCATCCTCCCCTGGTCACTGGGTAGTGAGATACGATGTCTAGACTTCATCCTCCCCTGGTCACTGGGTAGTGAGATCCGATGTCTAGACTCCACCCTCTCCTGGTCACTGGGTAGTGAGATCCGATGTCTAAACTTCACCCTCCCCTGGTCACTGGGTTGTAAGATCTGATGTCTAGACTTCACCCTCACCTGGTCACTGGGAAGTGAGACCGATGTCTAGACTTCACCCTCCCCTGGTCACTGGGTAGTGAGATACAATGTCTAGACTTCACCCACTCCTGGTCACTGGGTAGTGAGATATGATGTCTAGACTTCACCCTCTCCTGGTCACTGGGTAGTGAGATACAATGTCTAGACTTCATCCTCCCCTGGTCACTGGGTAGTGAGATCCGATGTCTAGACTTCATCCTCCCCTGGTCACTGGGTAGTGAGATACAATGTCTAGACTTCACCCTCCCCTGGTCACTGGGTAGTGAGATACAATGTCTAGACTTCACCCTCTCCTGGTCACTGGGTAGTGAGATACGATGTCTAGACTTCACCCTCTCCTGGTCACTGGGTAGTGAGATACAATGTCTAGACTTCATCCTCCCCTGGTCACTGGGTAGTGAGATCCGATGTCTAGACTTCATCCTCCCCTGGTCACTGGGTAGTGAGATACAATGTCTAGACTTCATCCTCCCCTGGTCACTGGGTAGTGAGATCCGATGTCTAGACTTCACCCTCTCCTGGTCACTGGGTAGTGAGATCCGATGTCTAAACTTCACCCTCCCCTGGTCACTGGGTAGTGAGATCCGATGTCTAGACTTCACCCTCTCCTGGTCACTGGGTAGTGAGATCCGATGTCTAAACTTCACCCTCCCCTGGTCACTGGGTTGTAAGATCTGATGTCTAGACTTCACCCTCACCTGGTCACTGGGAAGTGAGATCCGATGTCTAGACTTCACCCTCTCCTGGTCACTGGGTTGTAAGATCCGATGTCTAGACTTCACCCTCCCCTGGTCACTGGGTTGTAAGATCCGATGTCTAGACTTCACTCTCCCCTGGTCACTGGGTTGTAAGATCTGATGTCTAGTCCTCTTGGAAACAGGTGGAGAAACAGAAGGTTCAGTGTGCAGCTCTCTACACATGTTAAAGAACACTTGACAGTTACAAGTAAAAAACAGCAGACAAAAAAATGACAACTGCCTGGGCAAAAATTGTGAAACAAATCTAACAATGCTGTAGATGGATTTGTGGGGTCTATAGGCACAGATATTGTAGCTTTGTCATAGGCTAGTACCACAACTGTGGTATATATATACTATTAACCCTTACATATGTGTGTGAAAGCTGGAAAACAACAAGAGACATAGAAACAAAGTTGAATGCATCAAAAAATTAATGTCTAAGGAAAATACTTGGTATAGCATGGAACGAATTCAAAACAAACAAGGAATTAGAGAAATCGCCAATCAACCACTAATATCTTCAGTAATCAAGAAAAGACGATGGTCATATGTTGGACATGTGATGAGGAGAGATAATAACCGATTAGCAAAGCAAGCCCTCATGTGGAAAACAACAGGTAAGAGAAAAAGAGGAAGATTAAGAGAGAAACTGAGAACATTGATGAGAGAGGCAAGAGCAGCAGGAATTGGCTCCCTCAATGAGATAGAGCAGCTTGCACAGAAAAGAGACAAATAGCAAGATTTGATAAAATATCTTTAGAAGGATTGAAAACTGCTAGAACAAAAATTTAGATAAGAGAAAGAGTATCTGGATCTATGCCCTATGGGCTGGCTGTGGCTCAAAAGGTCAATAGATAGATGGAAGATAAATAAGTCTGATGTCAAAGTAACTTTCAAGAAAATTGTCACAGTAGCTCTAAAGAGAACTGTCAAAGTAACTTTCAAGAAAATTGTCACAGTAGCTCTAAAGAGAATTGTCAAAGTAACTTTCAAGAAAATTGTCACAGTAGCTCTAAAGAGAATTGTCAAAGTAACTTTCAAGAAAATTGTCACAGTAGCTCTAAAGAGAATTGTCAAAGTAACTTTCAAGAAAATTGTCACAGTAGCTCTAAAGAGAATTGTCAAAGTAACTTTCAAGAAAATTGTCACAGTAGCTCTAAAGAGAACTGTCAAAGTAACTTTCAAGAAAATTGTCACAGTAGCTCTAAAGAGAACTGTCAAAGTAACTTTCAAGAAAATTGTCACAGTAGCTCTAAAGAGAACTGTCAAAGTAACTTTCAAGAAAATTGTCACAGTAGCTCTAAAGAGAATTGTCAAAGTAACTTTCAAGAAAATTGTCACAGTAGCTCTAAAGAGAATTGTCAAAGTAACTTTCAAGAAAATTGTCACAGTAGCTCTAAAGAGAATTGTCAAAGTAACTTTCAAGAAAATTGTCACAGTAGCTCTAAAGAGAATTGTCAAAGTAACTTTCAAGAAAATTGTCACAGTAGCTCTAAAGAGAATTGTCAAAGTAACTTTCAAGAAAATTGTCACAGTAGCTCTAAAGAGAATTGTCAAAGTAACTTTCAAGAAAATTGTCACAATAGCTCTAAAGAGAATTGTCAAAGTAACTTTCAAGAAAATTGTCACAGTAGCTCTAAAGAGAATTGTCAAAGTAACTTTCAAGAAAATTGTCACAGTAGCTCTAAAGAGAACTGTCAAAGTAACTTTCAAGAAAATTGTCACAGTAGCTCTAAAGAGAACTGTCAAAGTAACTTTCAAGAAAATTGTCACAGTAGCTCTAAAGAGAATTGTCAAAGTAACTTTCAAGAAAATTGTCACAGTAGCTCTAAAGAGAATTGTCAAAGTAACTTTCAAGAAAATTGTCACAGTAGCTCTAAAGAGAATTGTCAAAGTAACTTTCAAGAAAATTGTCACAGTAGCTCTAAAGAGAATTGTCAAAGTAACTTTCAAGAAAATTGTCACAGTAGCTCTAAAGAGAATTGTCAAAGTAACTTTCAAGAAAATTGTCACAGTAGCTCTAAAGAGAATTGTCAAAGTAACTTTCAAGAAAATTGTCACAGTAGCTCTAAAGAGAATTGTCAAAGTAACTTTCAAGAAAATTGTCACAATAGCTCTAAAGAGAATTGTCAAAGTAACTTTCAAGAAAATTGTCACAGTAGCTCTAAAGAGAATTGTCAAAGTAACTTTCAAGAAAATTGTCACAGTAGCTCTAAAGAGAACTGTCAAAGTAACTTTCAAGAAAATTGTCACAGTAGCTCTAAAGAGAACTGTCAAAGTAACTTTCAAGAAAATTGTCACAGTAGCTCTAAAGAGAATTGTCAAAGTAACTTTCAAGAAAATTGTCACAGTAGCTCTAAAGAGAATTGTCAAAGTAACTTTCAAGAAAATTGTCACAGTAGCTCTAAAGAGAATTGTCAAAGTAACTTTCAAGAAAATTGTCACAGTAGCTCTAAAGAGAATTGTCAAAGTAATTTTCAAGAAAGATGTTACATTTGTATATTACTGACTGTTGTTAGATTTGGTCCTTCAGTACTCCAGGCACCCATAGGGGCTCACACATTTCTAGCAGATAGTGAAGTGTGTGTACACTGACAGATGTAGCAGATGGTGAAGTGTGTACACTGACAGATGTAGCAGATGATTAAGTGTGTGTACACTAACAGATGTAGCAGATGGTGAAGTGTGTACACTAACAGATCTAGCAGATGTTGAAGTGTGTGTACACTGACAGATGTAGCAGATGGTGAAGTGTGTGTACACTGACAGCTCTAACAGATAACGAAGTGTGTGTACACTGACAGCTCTAACAGATAACGAAGTGTGTGTACGTTGACAGATGTAGCAGATGATTAAGTGTGTGTACACTAACAGATGTAGCAGATGGTGAAGTGTGTGTACACTGACAGCTCTAACAGATAACGAAGTGTGTGTACACTGACAGCTCTAACAGATAACGAAGTGTGTATACACTGACAGCTCTAGCAGATAACGAAGTGTGTATACACTGACAGCTCTAGCAGATAACGAAGTGTGTGTACACTGACAGCTCTAGCAGATAACGAAGTGTGTGTACACTGACAGCTCTAGCAGATAACAAAGTGTGTGTACACTGACAGCTTTAGCAGATAATGAAGAGTGTGTACACTGACAGCTCTAGCAGATAACGAAGTGTGTGTACACTGACAGCTCTAGCAGATAACGAAGTGTGTGTGCACTGACAGCTCTAGCAGATAACGAAGTGTGTGTACACTGACAACTCTAGCAGATAACGAAGTGTGTGTACACTGACAGCTCTAACAGATAACGAAGTGTGTATACACTGACAGCTCTAGCAGATAACGAAGTGTGTGTACACTGACAGCGCTAGCAGATGATGAAGTGTATGTACACCAACAGTTCAAGTAGCTTGCTAGTTATGCACATATTTGTATTAAATAGATCAATACTTGAGGTCATCATCGAGACTGTAGACCACTGGATCAGGAGAGGATGCTTCAGATGTTCTGTGCACAGATTCTGTGATGTATACGGGATCTTTGCTTCTCTCTATCATATTCTGTGGTGTGTGTGCCCCTGATAATACGTCTCTCATTCTTGACAAAGTCCTGCTGCTACATGCGGAATATGATCTTGTTTCTAGATGATAAACAAGTCAACAGTGTTTAGGAAAGAAGTCATATTATTAGTTTAGGAAAGAAGTCATATTATTACTTTAGGAAAGAAGTCATATTATTAGTTTAGGAAAGAAGTCATATTATTAGTTTAGGAAAGAAATCATATTATTAAGGAACATTTGTTTTTTAAGGGTGTTTAATAACAGTTTGTGTGTGAAAACAACAAAGATGTAGAGAAACAACACGAGGAGAAAATGGGTCACGGCCAACAGTGACCTCAGTGCGTGGGCAAGCACTGGTAACATAAACACAGCCCTTACTCTGCGACAGAACTAGCACAGCGGCAGAGGACAACGTAACATACACACAACAGTGCTCAGAGCCAAAATAATGGAGAAACAATCGCGATCATACAGACATAATGTAAATAAAATTGCAACCATCAATATTTGCGGTATCAGAGACAAAGAAGAACAATTAATCGACGCAATGATAAAAAGAAGAATCAAAATACTTGGAGTAGCAGACACAAGACTGAAGGAGAAACAAACAAGGAAAGCGTACATGAATTATACCATAATAAACTCAGGAGTTAACACCAACGAAGTAGCAAAACACGGAGTAGGATTCATTGTAGACCCAGAAACGTCCAAAAACATTATAGAAATACATCAGCATTCAGAAAGGATAATTACCCTAAGAGTAATAGAAAATGTCAACATAACATACACCCAAATATATGCACCTTGCAACAACAACGACGAAGAGAGCGAAGAATTCTACGAAACACTTAACGAAATCATAAACAAAGTAAATAAGAACGAAGATCTACTGGTGATGGGGGATTTTAACGGGAGACCAGGAAAACGCAATTATGAGAACTCCAAATATCTGGGCCCATTTGGAGATAACACAAATAGAAAGAACGAAAATGGCAACCGAATGCTTGAATTATGCAACCAACATGAATTATGCATAACTAACACTTTCTTTAAGCATAAAGACTCACAAATATACACTGGTATAAATGGAACGATAACAACTGTAAAAGTCAAATAGATTTCATCCTAGCGAGAACACAAAGGAAGAGGAAAATCAGAGTCAGCAGAGCGGTACCTAACATCACAATGATACAGACCATAAAATGGTGCTAATAACCATCCAGAAAGCAAAACAAGACAACAAGAACCAATTGAAAACAAGAAAACAACCCGAAAGGACAATAAATTAAGCCAACTTAAAACAGAAGATAAAAAAAAAGAAATAGAAAAACAACTAGAAAACC
Source organism: Megaustenia siamemsis (assembly GCA_032433765.1). Lineage (NCBI taxonomy): Eukaryota > Metazoa > Mollusca > Gastropoda > Stylommatophora > Ariophantidae > Megaustenia > Megaustenia siamemsis. The sequence goes on along the minus strand of JAVIAB010000059.1, from coordinate 74,245,578 downwards.
AATTTAAACAACTACCACAACAAATAACTACAGTAGATAACGAGTGGCTCATATTAAAAAAATGATTGACGAAAATAGCAACCACAATATGCGGAACGAAGCAAAGGAAGAAGGAGGGAAAGATGAGCACTCCATGGTGGAATGATATAGTCAAGAACGCCATAAAAAGAAAGAAAAAACTATACCAAATCTGGCTAAAAACTAAAAAGCCAAGCGATTATGATATATACACAATAGAAAGAAGAGAAGTGAAGAAATTAATCAAAGAAGAAAAACATAAAGCATGGATACAATTTGGCGAAATGATTAGTAACAACCACAAATCAGCAACCAGAGATTTCTATAGAACAATTAAAGCCATAAGACAAAAGAAAGACAATTATGACCCAACTGAAATCATCAATGATAAACGAGGCCAAGCAATAACAAACAAAGCGCAAATCTTAACGAGATGGAAAGAATATTTCGAAGAGCTTTTGAATGTAGAAACAAGTCCAAAAACTCACAAAAAACAACTAACAGTTGGCGATAAAGAACCAAATATACTAATGGAAGAAATAGAAGAAACATTACGACTAGCACCAAGAAACAAAGCCCCAGGAATCGATAACATCCCAGTAGAAATGCTAACAGCAGCGGGAGAGGCAGGATGTAAATGGCTACACAGAATATTCAACGCTGCATGGATACAACAGCAAGTCCCAGACGACTGGAAACAGTCCATTATATTACCAATATGGAAAAAGAAGGTCAGCAGAAGAGACTGCAACCAATATAGAGGAATATCGCTATTAAAGCACACAGGGAAGTTATATGCCAAGATAGTTGAAAAAAGATTGAGACCAATTATAGACCCGCAACTAAGCGATGCTCAGATGGGCTTCAGGAGGAACAGAGGTTGCACAGATGCCCTATTTATCATAAACAACTAGTGGAGAAAACAATAGAGAATAATAAAACACTGTATACAGCTTTTATTGACCAGAAAAGGCGTTCGATAGGGTGGACAGGGAACAACTATGGTCCGTATTGCCCTTGTACGGAGTGAGTCACCACCTAGTAGAGATATGCAAGAGCCTTTATGAAAGTAGTCGCACTACAGTAAGATCTTCAGCAGGTTACTCTAAACATTTCACCATTAACTCCGGAGTAAGACAAGGCTGCGTGCTTTCCCCCTTACTTTTCATCACATATATGGACAATATATGCAAATTAGCATGCCCAATCAAAGGAAGTATACCAACACGGATGACAACAAACGATAACACAGAAGAGAACGAAATATACGTACCAGAAAACAACAGAAGAGAGGAAGAAATAAATGAAATACTATTTGCAGACGACCAAGTTCTGATACATGAAACAACTGAGGACCTACAAGAACACATCAACAGGCTAAACAACACTTGTAAACAATACAACATGAAGATCAACATAAGCAAAACCGAAGTAATGGCAATAGCGAGAAAGAAAGAAAAACTAAACATCATTATAGATAATACAACTCTGAAGCAAGTTGACAATTTTAAATATCTGGGTAGCATGCTAACACAAGACAATAACCAAGAAACAGAGATAGATATAAGGTGTAACAAAGCATGCCAAGTTATAGGCCAAGTATCAACACTATTGAAAAACAAAGCAATAACTACGGAAGCAAAAAGGGCAATATACAAATAAATTTTTCTACCAACTCTGTGCTATCAGTTCCAGAATTGGACGCTGGACTCGAGAACAATAAGAAAGATAACGATCACCGAAATGAAATGTGTCAGAAGAATGACAGGAAACAGCTTAAGGGACAGAGTAAGAAACACTGACCTGAGGAAGAAACTCGAAATTGAACAGCCATCGAATACATAAAGAAACAACAGATAAATTGGTTCGGCCACATAACAAGACAAAAAGAACTAACAATGAATCAAAGAGCCATAAACAAACGCTACGAAAACGTCAGATTAAGAGGAAGACCGAGAAAGAGATGGATAAAGGGAATACTAGAGTCACTAGGAGGGATAACATCAGAAGAGGCCAACAGAAGAGCAAAGAATCGCAGATTGTTTCTCCCCTCGACGCCAACGGCAGCAGAGGAAGGATAGAAGAAGAAGAGGAAAGAAGTCATATTATTAGTTTAGGAAAGAAATCATATTATTGGTATAGAAAAGAAGTCATATTCTGTAATATTTTTTTTTAAATAAATCAATTTTCTTCTGTGTTGTTTGCAAGATTGTCCATGATTAACAACCAAATCTTGCTATTGGGAAGATACATGCCCTCAGTAATTTTAATTTTACCGCCTCGCTGGTAGTGTGCTACATGTTCTTCATGATGTTTAATGTTTGTGTTGCTATTGCTAACCTTCTTTTGATCTCTTCCTGACAGTCTCCATTGTTAGTTACTACAGATCCCAGATATTCATATTTTGTTACAATTTCAAGTTCTTCACTGTTGATGATGACTTTGGGTTGACTTGTTGTTTTGTCAGTGGATATTATCTTTGTTTTCTGTTTGTTTAGATAAAGGTTATGCTTTTTACTGTGTTTTTAACACACTCAGTTGTCTTTTTCAATCCCTTATATATGGCCTTTGGTGTCTTGATAGATGGTTGGTAGCAAGCAATCATGATAAGTCAGTAGTTTGGAAAAAATTTTAGTGTCTTATGCTGGATGCTGTTTTGCTGAACAGCTTCTCTCGTGGCTGAATCTGCCAATATTGGATAGACAGATCCAGCCACAGAACGAACAAGATGTATTCATTATGCCTGGCCTTGTCTCCTTTCTCCTGCGCCTTTTGTCTTCTGAATTTGATATCAGCACAGCCTCGAAGGTTGCTGTGCCATTTTTTTTATTTGTTCTCCATGTGGTACGATCTGCAACCAGATTTTTCCAAGTTTATTTCACTGATAGAGAATTCACTCAAGGAAGCCCTGCAAACAACCTTACATCTCAGCACTGGTCTGCCCTTTGATCTCTTTCCATCCTTAAGTTTGTCATACAAATATTTCAATCCCTTAACATACATAAAATAAATGACAATAACGTATGCTACCTGCAACAATTCCTCTACACTGATGGATGTTCGGCCCCTGGACTGTTACAGGTTCCAAGCACTTGAGTCTGGAGAAGAGATAACAAGACTCCTGGTAATCTCTCTTTCTGATCTACAATTACTACCTTTCACTAATTTACAATAACAGCAAAAGAGGCCAATGGGTGGATACAACTACTTGCAGAGACCTCTAGTGCCAGGGAGTTATCTTCCTTGACCATGGACTATGAGTGTAGTCAGTGGCCTAAACTTCTTCAGTGATCAGCTACTGCTACGCATTTAGACCAACTTGGGTCATGAACAAGACAATGAGTTTGAAGACTTCACTAGTTCACCATAGCTTGTCATGTAGGCTTGTTTCTGTCGGCTGTATTTGTGTTCTTAGGCTGTTCACAGTGCTACAGTCCTGTAGGGTTGTTTCTGTCGGCTGTATTTGTGTTCTTAGGCTGTTCACAGTGCTACAGTCCTGTAGGGTTGTTTCTGTCGGCTGTATTTGTGTTCTTAGGCTGTTCACAGTGCTACAGTCCTGTACAGTATGCTCTGAAGCACTATGGACATGTTCGGAGTGCAATGATGATGACCCGCAAATAACTCAATGCTCTGGAGTTTGTCTGGATGCTCAGCAGTCACATGTTGAAAAGTCACCAAGTCCTTTCTTGTGTAGGTGTTCTCTCAGGCCACAGTGTCCTATCTTTATTCCTCCCTGTCCTGTCTTTATTCCTCCCTGTCCTGTCTTTATTCCTCCCTGTCCTATCTTTATTCCTCCCTGTCCTGTCTTTATTCCTCCCTGTCCTGTCTTTATTCCTCCCTGTCCTGTCTTTATTCCTCCCTGTCCTGTCTTTATTCCTCCCTGTCCTGTCTTTATTCCTCCCTGTCCTGTCTTTATTCCTCCCTGTCCTATCTTTATTCCCCCCGTCCTATCTTTATTCCTCCCTGTCCTGTCTTTATTCCTCCCTGTCCTGTCTTTATTCCTCCCTGTCCTATCTTTATTCCCCCGTCCTATCTTTATTCCCCCCGTCCTATCTTTATTCCTCCCTGTCCTGTCTTTATTCCTCCCTGTCCTATCTTTATTCCCCCCGTCTTATCTTTATTCCTCCCTGTCCTGTCATTATTCCTCCCTGTCCTGTCTTTATTCCTCCCTGTCCTGTCTTTATTCCTCCCTGTCCTATCTTTATTCCCCCCGTCCTATCTTTATTCCTCCCTGTCCTGCCTTTATTCCTCCCTGTCCTGTCTTTATTCCTCCCTGTCCTGTCTTTATTCCCCCCGTCCTATCTTTATTCCTCCCGTCCTGTCTTTATTCCTCCTGTCCTGCCTTTATTCCTCCCTGTCCTGCCTTTATTCCTCCCTGTCCTGTCTTTATTCCCCCGTCCTATCTTTATTCCTCCCTGTCCTATTTTTATTACCCCACCTACTCTTCTTCCCCCTTGCCACCCCTGTCCTCTCTTTCATCCCACACTAAGGGAGACCCCCTTTCTAATTTATCCCTGTTTGGCTCCTTTTGGCTAATTAAATCCAACCTGCCCTATTGTCTATTAATTATATAACCAACAGCTACATAAATCCTGGCTACCATTTCATGCCACCATTTTTCAGATCAGTGTTTAGCTTTCATGTTTATATATCTGTGGTTTATTTTAGACTAGTATTTTCTTATCACGTTGATCATGGTATATTTACTGTTTTATGCATGATGAAATCTTTTGCTGAAATGTTGTTGCCTGTCTCATAGTTTAGCTGCTATAGTCCGTTCAGATTCATTTGCCTAGACATTAATTTATTTTTTTCAAAAACTTATTGTTCATTTGCATTGATCTTTTGAAGTTAGGTTTAGAATACTAATGTCGCTATAAAAATATTTTTTTATCAAAGAAATGTGATCCAGTTTCAAAGATGCCTTATTTAACCTATATTAAAAAAAAGTTAATCGATATTATAAACACCGGCGGGATTATGTAGATGCTTACATCTCACAGCTGATTCTTTAACATATAGGCATGACCTTCACGGCTGAATGCGCACCGTCCTAAAATAGTTATGTTTCCACTATAAATTTTTATAAAGAAATGTTACATATGAAATTTCCCGTTTAGCACAAAATGACATTTTAGCCGAAACCGGAAATTATGTGACGTCAAAATCACGGCCGTAGACTCGAGTTCGAGTCATAATTCAGAGGCAAATCTCAATATTTACAGAAAGGAGGCGGCACTATCCATATTATCTTCTGCAAGTCTATGTGAGAATGAATATAAAGGCAAAATATTTTACTGAGCATAACATTGCTATAAAGATTTATCAATACTTCTGCAGAGAGCGTAAAAAGGGACATCTTTATTGTTCTTTATCAACCCTGAGAAGAGAACAATGCATATTTTAGGTTTGTGTAAACGTTCATTTGATCGAATAGTTAAAGGAAGCGGATATTTATTGCCAACAAATGCAAGAAAGCAAGGAAGGAAAGAAACGTTAGACAGTTTTGATAAGGACCTAGTAAAAAGAGAAATCTGTCGAATGTTTGATATAAATGAAGAAGTGACACTTAGAAAGTTGAAGCTTTGGCTGAAAACTAACAACGACATTGAAATATCAAAAACTTCATTATGGAAAATATTAAGAAGTGCAGGCTTCACCTTTAGAAAGTATGCTGGTGGAAAAAACATTATTTGTGAGAAGCCACATCTAGTAGCTCTTAGAAGCAAGTATTTACGTGAAGTGAAGGAAATGCGCGAAAATGATTATGATATTGTTTATTTAGATGAAACTTGGATCAACGCTCATCATACAAATGAAAAGGAATGGCAGTTAGCAGATGGAAGTATTAAAAGATCAGTACCAAGCAGTAAAGGGCAACGTTTGATAGTTGCACATGCAGGTAGCAGACATAATGGGTTGTTGCAGAATGCTCATCTCGTTTTCATTTCAAAATCCATAGACAATAGAGACTACCACTCCGAAATGAATGGGCACATATTTAAAGACTGGATCGAGAAAAGTATCCTTCCAATATTAGATCGACCTTCTTGTCTGATAATGGACAATGCTTCATACCATAACGTAGTTAACGTAGAAGATAGAATCCCAACATCATCAAGTACAAAAGATGCAATCAAAACGTGGCTCATAAAAGAACACATACAAGTTAACGACAGCTACTTGAAACCCGAATTGCTTAGCCTTGTAAAACAGACACAACGTACAAAGATATTTAAAATAGACAAGTTAATTCAAGAACATGGCCATAGATGTTTGAGACTACCTCCATATCATGCACACTTAAATCCTATAGAACTAGTTTGGGCAAAAGTTAAAGGACACGTAGCATATACAAATAAAACTTTCAAATTATGCGATGTTGAGACACTTACAAATCAGGCTCTATCAAATATAAATAAAGACTACTGGGTAAAATGTGAGGATCATGTGTTACGACAAGAAGAGGAATATTGGAAAAAGGATGGTTTGTTGTTTGTTCAGCCGAAAGCAGTAATCGACCTATTTGACTCGTCTGATTCTGAATGATCATTACTCTGATTAAGTCTACAGATAAATAGTTTGATTTGCAAAATTTCCTAGTTGATTTGTTAAACAGTTTATTGTTCAAGACCACCCAAGCAATCAAAAATATGTTATAAGCAAACCAACAACCATTACTTTGAATGGAAGCCTGCTTGAGTCAGTACAGAAGTTCAGCTATCTTGGATCCACTATTACAGCCACACTTTCCTTAGATGAGGAACTAAATGTACGTATTTGAAAGGCAGCGACAACATTTGGGAAACTCACACCAAGAGCATGGAACTATATCAAATTGACTCTACGAACAAAAGTTCTATATATAATTTAAAATTTGTATACTTGCCACCAAGTACAATTTTATGGACATGCCTATGGGTCATTGTTGCACTAGATTACTGTAAAACATTTTGATTAGGGTCAAAATAATAGTTACATGGGCAAAGATCAAAGGAATTCGCCGCTTTAAGAAAACCGTTATAGCTAGACATCGAGTAACACATATGTTCTCGTGACATGGACATTTTAACACCGTATGCCAAAAATCATGTGAAATCATCAAGAACTTTTTGAATTATAAATCATAACATCTCGGCAAACGAATCTGAACGGACTATAGTTACAATTTCATGTTTATTTTACAAGAATTAAACGGTTTAGACAAATGACCAGACCCAACCAGCCTGCAGCATGACCATTGAGGAAAATACAAGATAAGATCTCAGGAACAGGTAGAAAAAAGAAATCAGAAAGTCATGAAACTATTTCAAGACCCAACAGGTGATGTTCAGAATGATACACACGTACTTCATCTCAGCAATGCCTCTTGATACAAGCAATAATGCATCAGGGGCAGTGCATTCACAGATACAGCACACATAAAGAAAAAAAAGGCACCTAATTAACCATGTGGCATATGGTCTTATCATAGTTTCCGGTTGAATCCAAGATGGAGGATTTGTTTTTCTCCCGCTTGGTATAGAACTGTTGATCAGAGGTTTAACAAGCCGCTATCATAAAAACTTTTTGTTAATGAAATCGCCAATCAACTACTAATATCTTCAGTAATCAAGAAAAGACGATGGTCATATGTTGGACATGTGATGACGAGCGATAATAACCGAATAACAAAGCAAGCCCTCATGTTGGAAACAACAGATAAGAGGAAAAGAGGCCGACCCAGAGAGACACTGAGAAGAACATTGATGAGAGAGGCAAGAGCAGCAGGAATCAGCTCCCTCAATGAGATAGAGCTGCTTGCACAGAACAGAGACAAATGGCGAGATTCAATAAAAGATCTCTACAAGGATTGAAAACTGCTAGAATAAAAATTTAGATAAGAGAAGGAGTATCTGGGTCTATGCCTTATGGGCCGGCTACATGCTCGAAATGTCAATAGATTGGATGGATGGATGGATGGACAGATGGATAGATATGGTCTTAGTGTCTATATTTGTTCCTGCCCATGGGTTAGAGATAAGCACAGATATCAAATATACAAAAAATTCAACATTATGTGGGGCCGCAAGTTGAGCTACAGACAACATGTAAATAAAATTTTTAAAATGGTATGTGGCAGCTACACTAATAGAAAGACAAGAGAAACTACAAGGTTTGTGTGTTTATTTTGTATGGTTTGTGTGTTATACCCTATGAAGGCTTTTACGGAAATGCGTAAATGTTGTAGTTTGTCTGTTAGTCCAGCTGCTCCATACAATTTTATGTTTATTTTATAAGTGAACATATACAGGGTAATATGGACAGTATCACACCAGGTCTGGGAACATATACAGGTGATATGGACAGTATCACACAAGGGCTGGGAACATATACAGGTGATATGGACAGTATCACACAAGGGCTGGGAACATATACAGGTGATATGGACAGTATCACACAAGGGCTGGGAACATATACAGGTGATATGGACAGTATCACACAAGGGCTGGGAACATATACAGGTGATATGGACAGTATCACACAAGGGCTGGGAACATATACAGGTGATATGGACAGTATCACACAAGGGCTGGGAACATATACAGGGTGATATGGACAGTATCACACAAGGGCTGGGAACATATACAGGTGATATGGACAGTATCACACAAGGGCTGGGAACATACAGGTGATATGGACAGTATCACACAAGGGCTGGGAACATATACAGGTGATATGGACAGTATCACACAAGGGCTGGGAACATATACAGGGTAATATGGACAGTATCACACAAGGGCTGGGAACATATACAGGTGATATGGACAGTATCACACAAGGGCTGGGAACATATACAGGTGATATGGACAGTATCACACAAGGGCTGGGAACATATACAGGTGATATGGACAGTATCACACTAGGTCACCCAACTTTTCCAAGAAAAAATCTCCAGTACACATTTTCAGAGGCTTGTTGAACAACAAAACCACATCAGAGAAACAAAAAAACTAATTTTCCAAATTTTAGAATTTCACAAGGACCCACTTTGTTCGTAGACGATTGCACGGACCACAGCGTTACTGCAGCAGTGATCATGACGTCTAGGACAATGAATATTTCCCACATATCCTATAATGGTACCTGGCTTTAAGTAGACGTCCTCGTTTGTACCCAGTCTTTGGTGGGTTTTGTTCGAGGAATATTCTTTTCATGATATCTACAGCCAAAGTAGTGTCTTCTATCATAGCTTGTGCTGGAACTATAAGTGTCTAGATGATAGAAAAACAAATAAATATTTATCGTTTACAGTTGAGGTGGTCTTCTATCATATCTCTTGTGCTAGAACTACAAGTATTTCAAATGATAGAAAAACAAATAAATATTTATCGTTTACAGTTGAGGTGGTCTTCTATCATATCTCTTGTGCTAGAACTACAAGTATTTCAAATGATAGAAAAACAAATAAATATTTATAATTTACAGTTAAGGTGGTCTACTATCATATCTTGTGCTGGAACTGCATGTGTCTGAGATGATAGAAAAACAAAAACATTTGACCATCTGCAGCGAGAGACAACAAATAAGATATTTGATCTTTGTGAACAAAACCAAACAAAACAAAATAAATAAAACCAAACAAAAAAAACAATGTTTCTACTTAAAGATCTTCACCAGTAATATAAAACAAATAAAGGAAACTACAAATCCTTACAAATTAATAAAAACTAAAGACTAAACATGGCTGGAGTAGCGGTTCCCAATCATTTTCGAGTTGCGACCCAATTTTATTGAGGCAAAGTGACACACAACCATGATACATTAGAAATAGGATTTTTAATAGCATAAGTGAAAACACATCAAAAATAGATTATTTAGTTAAAATATAATACAAAATAATGTTTACAATATATATAATATGATGGTTGAAATTTTAAATCATTAACAAACTGAAAAATTTGTAAAGTTTTCGTTAACGTCATAAGTAAAAAAGTAAAGTGCCCCTGTCACGTCAACTGGCATATAGGTAATATGGTGTTAGTGACCATAAATTTTACAGACCTTCAGCACATGATTTTTGGGGTAATGTGGTCAGTATTATGTCCGTGCCATTTTTTTTCCTAGAGAATAACCCGGTACCCATTAAAGGCTGGGTGAACCGGAAGCCGTCGGTTGGCATCGAACCCTATCTCTTGTCTTTTGTAGCCCAGTTCACTAACCACTGAGCTATCGCGGCTCCCACATTCTGCGGATACGGCGGCAATCAAATAATGTGCAACAGCAGTTCTGTGATCAGTTCTTAAAGAGGTTGTTGCATCCAGTTTCTAGAAATACCAGGGGAGTACAGAAAATGACTGAGAAATGGTTTCCATCTTGTACACTTCCACCAACATTTCATTTGTCTTCATTATTGTTTCTCCCAATTTGTAGCAGAACTTGATGTTCACTCGTTGCTCCACTGCACTGTGACCCTACCTCTCACATTTGACTGCCCACTGTGGATTTAGTCTGATGTTTATGTGTACTCAACATTCAGTGGCTCTTATACTACGTGCCTCTGAATAGCAATGTATGTTAGAGTGCATGTGGCCCATGTTACTGGTGATATATTGGAACTATTCTTTTAGACACACTTGGTGTGTCCATCTTTTGTTTTTGGAAGAACTATTAAAATAATTACTCATTAGTTTCTACTAAACTAATCAGCCAAATTTTCCCTCAACTAATCAGTCAAATTTCCCTCAACTAATCAGCCAAATTTTCCCTGAACTAATCACCAAATTTTCCCTGAACTAATCAGCCTACTTTTACCTGTGAACTAATCAGCCACATTTTCCCTGAACTAATCAGCCATATTTTCCCTCAACTAATCAGCCAAATTTTCCCTGAACTAATCACCCAAATTTTCCCTGAACTAATCAGCCAAATTTTCCCTCAACTAATCAGCCAACTTTTACCTGAACTAATCAGCCAAATTTTCCCTGAACTAATCAGCCAAATTTTCCCTGTGAACTAATCAGCTAAATTTTCCCTGAACTAATCAGCCAAATTTTCCCTCAACTAATCAGTCACTTTACCCTGAACTAATCAGCCAACTTTTACCTGTGAACTAATCAGCCAAATTTTCCCTCAACTAATCAGTCACTTTACCCTGAACTAATCAGCCAACTTTTACCTGTGAACTAATCAGTCAAATTTTCCCTCAACTAATCAGCCAAATTTTCCCTGAACTAATCAGCCAACTTTTACCTGAACTAATCAGCCAAATTTTCCCTCAACTAATCAGCCAACTAGAACTTACTGCTGAAAGGACAGGTTTGCTGGTCGCATGCTTGAATGGCATCTTGACCCTAAGATTGGGTTGGGGGACCGTATTGGTCAAAGAAATGCAAGATACTGGCCTGGTTGTGTTCATGAAAGTCCTGAAAAATAAAAACATTTATTATCTACATTTTGTGTCAGAAAAATAATGTGTTCCTCTTGAATCTACTATTTACTTGCTTCTTAACAACTTGCATCAAAAATCAAGTTTAATAAATGTATCTATAAATTAAGAAATTAATCATTGTTGTAACTCAATTCTCTAGTCTCGTGGACACTAGACTGAATGACCTGTCAATAAGATTACCTGGCTATTTGTTTGTTTGTTTGCGTTCGCCAGCTTAATAACTCTTGCGAAGTCCCGAGGACTGAATTTTGCATGAATATCACTTTTTCACAATGGCAATCATGTGTTACATAATAAACAGATGGAGAGAATACTTTAAGGAACTATTAAATCAGGGTAATACAAACGGAAATACAGAGTTTAAGCCAAGGCAATGTGATGAACAGGAACCGAATATATATTTAAAGCAGAAGTAGAATGGGCATTGAAACAGAATAAAAAGAACAAAGCAGCTAGTATAGATGGAATAACAACAGAAATGCTAATAGCCTGTAAGGAAACATGCATAGATTGGCTTACTATAATATTCAATATGGCGTGGGAGGAAAGAAAAAGTCCCAGACGATTGGCAAAAAGCTATCATTGTCCCATTTTGGAAGAATAAAGGAAGCAAAAGGAAGTGTGAAATGTACAGAGGAATATCCCTATTGAGTCAAGTTGGTAAAATGTATGCTAAAATATTGGAGAGGAGAGTAAGATACATGATAGAACCCCAATTAAGTAATAATCAATTCGGATTCAGAAAAGGCAAAAGCTGTACTGATGCTATATTTACATTGAGACAACTATGTGAAAAAAACAGAATAGGACAGAAACCTAAATATAGTGTTTATAGACCAGGAAAAAGCGTTTGACGGTGTGGACAGGAACAAACTTTGGCAAACGTTAGAAACCTACGGTGTAGCAGGACAACTACCAAATGGCATTATATAAAAACAGTCAAAGTGCCATTAGAACATCAGAAGGTTTGTCAGAATGGTTTCAGGTTACGACAGGTGTAAGACAAAGATGTGTCCTATCACCACTCCTCTTCATCATAGATATGGACAAAATAAATCAGGAAACAACCAACAATATGGAAAAATCAAATAATAACACAGAGGTAGAAAACTTCAACATCATCGAGCTACTCTTCGCAGATGACCAATGCCTAATATATGAGGATGAAAACCTGCTACAACAGCATTTAACATCTCTAGATAAAAGCTGTACAAACTACAGTATGAAAATTAACACAGCAAAAACAGAGGCTATGAGAATAAGCAAATTAAGACACCCATTAAACATTAAGATCAAAGATAAAGAAATAAAACAAGTAGAGGAATTCAAGTATTTGGGCACAATGTTCACAGAAGATGGAAAACTAGACAGAGAAATTGACATGAGAATACAAAAAGCAAATGCTGTCACATACCAGCTTCCACCATTGTTAAAATATCAAAACATTTCTATAGCAGCTAAACAACAAATGATAAATAGCATTTTTGTACCAACTTTATGCTATGAAAGTCAAATATGGACACTTTCTAAATCACAGTTAAGAAAGATCAATACATGTGAGATTCGATGCTTGAGAAAAGTAACAAACAACACAAGATGAGATAGAATACCAAATGAAACCACAAGAAAAATGGTAGGAAGAAAACCCTGCCAAGAATATATAGAACAACAACTTAAATGGTTTGGCCACCTGGTCAGAATGAATCCTTACCAATCACCATCAAGGGCGTTCTTCTCGAGAATGCATGGAAAAAGACCAAGAGAAAGACCCAGAAGGAGATGGATAGATGCAGTGACAGAGACATGTAACAACAAAGGAAAATCACTAATTCAGACAATTCAAGCAGCTCAAGAACGACAAATGATATAAACCACGACACCTTTTAGGTATCAGTGAGAAAGAGAAAAGAGGAAGAAGATTAAATTCTGGCAACTAACCTGCAGAAATCACTAGTAGACTTGTCTCCTCTTCTTGGTGAGTGAATGGATGCAGGACAGGGGCTGGAGGCTGCTGACAGTGTGTCCTCCTGGAACATGTATCTGTGATCTGAAGCAAGAACAATAAACATTGCTGATTTCATATCACATTATCTCCCTTGTTTACTCGTATATAGATATGACTTAAATAGGAGTTATCTGAATTAGCAGATTATCAACAATGTTAAACTTGATGTCATAAAGCAGTATAGCTACCTGGAGTCTATCATCACCTACAAATTTGATGTTGTGTAGCAGAATAGCTACCTGGGGTCTTTCATCAGCTATAAACTTGATGTTGTGCAGCAGAATAGCTACCTGGGGTCTTTCATCAGCTATAAACTTGATGTTGTGCAGCAGAATAGCGACCTGGGGTCTTTCATCAGCTATAAACTTGATGTTGTGCAGCAGAATAGCTACCTGGGGTCTTTCATCAGCTATAAACTTGATGTTGTGCAGCAGAATAGCTACCTGGGGTCTTTCATCAGCTATATCAGCTATAAACTTGATGTTGTGCAGCAGAATAGCTACCTGGGGTCTTTCATCAGCTATAAACTTGATGTTGTGCAGCAGAATAGCTACCTGGGGTCTTTCATCAGGTACAAACTTGATGTTGTGCAGCAACATAGCTACATGGGTTCCATCAACAACGACAAACTATTTTTAGAGAAACTGACACACACATTGGCAAAGCAAAGCTTCTACCACCTTTGGCTGCCTTTCCAGGCACATTTGGCAAAATAGCAAACAAACAACTAAAATAAAGGCTGCAGTTTACAATCATCAGTATCCTTCTGTATGGCAGTGAATCATGGATAACTTATGCAAAGCAAGAGACAAGGTTAAATGCGTTTCATATGTGATGTCTGTGCCGCATTCTTGATATCACCTGGAAGGACAAAGTGACAAATGTGGAGGTCTTCCGTCACACAGGCCTCCCGAACATCTACACGCTGTTCAAATAACGTAGGTTTATGCTGGCTTGGCCACTTACACCATATGACAGATAGCCACATACCAAAAGATATACTTCATGGACAACTAGCAGATGGTAAAAGAACTAGGGGGTGTCCAAAACTTTGATTTGTAGACATATGTAAATGTGACATGAAAACTCTGAGCATAAACCCTGCAGCCTGGGAAGGCATAGCTGCAGACCACAATCTTTGGAAACACACTCTAAAGCTCCAACTCAAATAAGACGCAGACAGATTTATAGAAAAAGAGAATACACAGTGAAAGTAAAAAATACCATTTATAGTGGCGTTGCAAAATCCATAGTCAACTATGACTGACGGAGGCTATTATAGTCAACTATGACTGACGGAGGCTATTATAGTCAACTATGACTGACGGCAAAGCTCCTGGACCAGATAATATAACTAAAGAAGAGATTGAAGCCATAGGTGATTTTGGAATAGAAATAATAACAAAAATATTGAATGATATCTACAACAGCGGATATATACCAGACGACATGCTCAAATCAAGATTCATAGCCCTACCAAAGAAATCGGGTGCGATTGAATGCGATGATCATCGCACAATAAGCCTTATGAGTCATATGACTAAATTATTACTAAGAATCATCATGCGAAGAGTGCAAAACAAAATCAGTCCAGAAATTAGCGATGAACAGTGTGGTTTTGTTAGAGATAAAGGAACAAGCAATGCCATTTATATCATAAGATCTTTAGTATAAAGAGCCATAGAGGTGAAAACAGATCTATACCTATGTTTCATAGATTACACCAAGGCATTTGACAAAGTAAAGCACCAAGAAATAATCAACATTTTAGAAAGCATAATCATAGACAGCAAAGATCTAAGAATAATAAAGAACATGTACTGGCAACAAACAGCGGCCATAAGAACTGGAAACCAATTGGGAATGTTTCAACAATTAAAACAGGGTGTTAGACAAGGTTGTGTGCTGTCACCAGATTTGTTTAATATTTATAGTGAGATTATTTTAAGATCCATAAGGGACATGCCTGGAATAACAATTGGAGGTCATAATATAAATAATCTAAGGTATGCTGATGATACAGTATTAATCGCTAAGAGTGAAAATGAGTTACAAGAAATGTTGGACATTATAGTGAAAGAAAGCAAAAATAAAGGACTCAGCCTTAATAGCAAAAAGACAGAGGTAATGGTAACAACAAAGAAAAAGACATCACCTCAGTGCAACATAAAGACAAGTGGAACAATATTAAAACATGTAAATGAATTTAAATATTTGGGAACTTTGTTAACCTCAGACGGAAGATGTACAAAAGAGGTGAGATGCAGAATGGCTCAGGCAAAAGCAGCTTTCCAAAAAATGAGGAAGATACTATGCAATCCATTTTTGACAATAGAAACAAGAAAAAGAGTTCTTAGATGTTACGTAGAGCCAGTCTTAACATACGGATGACAATCATGGACAATAGGACAACAGACAAGAAAATCACTGGAGTCTGTAGAAATGTGGTTTTACAGAAGAATGTTGAGAATACCATGGACAGCTAAGAAGAGTAATGAAGAGGTTCTGAGAGAGGTCAAAGCAAAAAGAGAGCTAATTTCCAATGTTAGGAAGAGACAATCATCATTTTTTGGCCATGTAATGAGAAGAGAACAACTTGAATATATTGTAACAATTGGAAAAATTGAGGGACGAAGAGATGGAGGGAAGCAAAGAGAAAAAATAACAGACAGCTTAAGTGAATGGCTCGGCAGCAGGTCAACAACAGAAATGATAAATAGCTGCCGAGATCGAATGTTGTGGAGAGACATGATCACCTACGCCACTAAGCCCGGTACTTGATGATGATGACTGACGGAGGCTACTATAGTCAACTATGACTGACGGAGGCTATTATAGTCAACTATGACTGACGGAGGCTACTATAGTCAACTATGACTGACAGAGGCTACTATAATCAACTGTGACTTACGGAGGCTGCTATAGTCAACTATGACTGACAGAGGCTACTATAGTCAACTATGACTGACAGAGACTACTATAATCATCTGTGACTGACGGAGGCTACTAACTACTTACTAAGGGGTAAGAAAGACTAACAATAAAATAAATGTTGAAAAGAAATTGTTTCTGAAAGGAGACTTCTTCTTCAACAATCACCCGTTAAACAGGCATGGATGTACTGCCAGTTTCCGCCAATCTGTTACATCCGCAACTTTCAGCCCGACATATCCGTCTTCAACATGGTGAGATTTTGAATTACTTAACAATTTAACCTGAGCAGAGTTTATTTTTGCCTGCTCATTTTTACTTTTAACTGCCACGGGTTCATTAACGTGTGCAGAGTGCACATGGGAGCTGCTCTGTCTCACTGTTATCCAAGAAGGCTAGACTTCACATCTCACTACCTAAAGACCTGAGGATAGTTAATCCATGAAGCAACCACAATAAGAAAAGAAATATTCTTATCACCTGTGGCAGAATTAAAACCCGGAACCTTCTTGCCCAGAAATTGATGTCTTACTTCTAGAGCAGAGGTGGGCAACCTAATGGCCTGTGGGCTAAAACTGGCCCGCCAAGCAATTTTGACCAGCCCTTGTGTTTGATTTGAAAATGACTATACACTCCATTCCCTGAGCTACAAAATAAACAAATAAAAAATAAGATACAAAAGCACAAACCCTAACTAGTAAGCTTTCTATTTATAACTTATTGTTGAGTTTCTTCTCTTCCCTCTCCCCCTGATTTTCTGTCTCACCCCTCTCTCTTTCATTCAACTCTCTTTTCTGTCTTCCACTCTCCATCACTGATAAGATTTTTACATTACAATCGCTTGTGAGCACAAATGTGATAATTTATATAATGGTTTTTTTAGATAATGGTGTCTGGCCCTTTGCATGTTCATAGTTTTCAATGGGCCCTCAGAAAATAAAAGGTTGCCCACCCCTGCTCTAGATCACTCTCCCCCCCCCCTACAGAAAATGATATAATATCCCTTTTCCCAAAAATCAACCAATCAAAGACCCCTCCATCCACTAATATTCTAGGACATTTTCTCTATTTCCTTCCAGTAGAGCCAATATCCTTGAGGGTTTCCATAACTTCCCTTCTCCATGTATTCCTGGGCGTTCCCTGTTTTTTCTTTCACTGTGGATTCCATGACTGTTCCTGTCTTGCTATGCTGACATCAGGCTTTCTTGGTGTATGCATGTGTGTACGCCGTCCATTTTCATATTCTTTTTATTTTCTGTTGATTATTTTCTGTTGATTCAGACCCTTATATTCTGTTCTTTCCTAAACACTTTCATTACTGAATAACTAGACACATGATGATGGTGTATTGTTTACATTTTAATTACAATGTAAGGGGGAATCCTTGAAAACCCCATCAAAATTTACAACCTAATATTGATACCTCTTTTGATTGGTCGATAGCTGGATTGTGCAAAAGGCAAAAGGTCAACTGATAAAAATGGTTCACCCTGAAAGTGTAAACAAACAAACAGTGGTGATTTCTGGGGGAAAAAATTAGACCAAATTACATAAAACAACTACAAGTTTCAGCAAACCAGCATTAGAATTCATCTATTATATAACCTTGAAGACAAACATTAGAAATTTCTGAGCATTGGTAGTCTAATGTACATATTCTGTTGTTGGAGTTTGAAATTGGTAAAATTCCATCATACTTAGCCATACTATCTGTAGATGAAAGTGCTGGTTCTTGTCTACGCTGTTACTACCTTTTCCCCAATAGAGGTAACTAGACCAGAGGCACCTAGCTATGGACTAATTAGTCTTGTCTGGTCAAGTGAGTAGGGATCAAGAGGGAAGTCAACTTGGTAATCAAAAACAGTAGCCGAAAACGGATGAGTTGGGCCAAAAGGTCTAAATATAACAGTTTTACTGCAAGTTATAAGATACTGCATTTACACTGACATGATGTCTTTTTAACCCTATGTTATTACAAGTCCTATCTACAGGTCACATTTATGTGATACTGTCAAAAATTAAAAAAAAAATAAAAAAGTAAAGTACCCCCGTCACGCCAAGTGGTGTATAGGAAATATGGTGTTAGTGACCATAAATTTTACAGACTCTCGGCACATGATTTTTGGAGTAATATGGTCGATTTTATGCCCGTGCCGCTTTACTTTCCCAGAAAAAAATCCAGTACCCATTACAGGCTGGGTGAACTGGAAGCCGTCGGTTGGGATTGAACCCTACCTCTTGTCCTTTGTAGTCCAGTTCACTAACCACTGAGCTATCGCGGCTCCCTGTCAAAAATATTCTCTCTCTATCTATTGTCCTTTCGAGCCGAAGACGGCACATAGGGCAGAACCACAATCTCAAAAACAGAAACCTTGCGTGCCAAAGTGGCACATATTGCAGAGATCACTGCTATAAAATATATGGTGCTGTTTCCATAACAATACTTTTTACAATGACAGCTTGTCAAGCCATCGATCGATCAACCTCCTTAGTCGCCTCTTACGACATGCCTGGAAGGTCACAGTGTCACTATTCTTTACTTCCCTCATAATGAGGCCCCGGTAACACACAGGAAAAATATTACTGCCACTTAACTGTTCAATTTGGAGGAAAATAATATTTTCTGTGAACTTTTGCTACCCAGCTGTGTGTTTACCCAAGAAGAGATATGGGAGTCAGACGCTGTCATCATTTTCTGGGTTATGTTGAATTTATGGACCAAAATTGGAATGCATGACGTGACACACTTGGAAAAACAAAATCCAACATTCAGGGGTCACCGGAAGTAGTAATTAGGAAGGTAAGGGAGGGGGCCGGGGGGGGTTTGCCTGCAAAAAACTGTCACATTTCAGGAATTTGTATTTTGAGGTGGTAATTTTGATGACAGTATCGTAATGGAGGGTTAAGGATGGATGGTGAGGAGGTATAACTGTTCCTTAAGTTACTGAGTGAACGCCAAGTATAAGGAGTAGTTGCTCATGGGAAACACAGCACTGCTCTACAGCCTCTTTGTTATAACAAATGATCTATTAGGTTACCTGAGTTCTTAAATGTTATCTAGAGTCAGTCTTAACATATGGATGTGAATCATGGACAATAGGACAACAAACAAGAAAATCACTGGCGTCTGTAGAAATGTGGTTTTACAGAAGAATGTTGAGAATAACTTGGACAGCTAAGAAGAGTAATGCAAACATTCTGAAAGAGGCCAAAGCAAAAAGAGAGCTAATTTTGTAAATTATTGGGAAGAAACTATCACCATTTTTTGGCCACGTAATGAGAAGACAACAGCTGGAATATATTGTAACAACTGGGAAAATTGAGGGACGAAGAGATAGAGGAAAGCAAAGAGAAAAAATACCAGACAGCTTAAGAGAATGGCTTTGCAGAAGGTCAACAACAGAAATGATAAATAGCAGTTGAGATCAAAAATTGTGGAGAGACATGATCACCTATGCCAGCAGGCCCGGTACTTAATGATGATGATTAGGTTACCTACAGTCACCACCGTCCATTACTAACATTAATAAAGCCAAATTAATGCTTTTTAACACCGAATTATGAATCTCTCTCTCTGTCTGCATCCAAGAAGGTGTTTTGGCTTGTCCACTGTCACCGTGGTGCAGTTCACACAGTCTTCTCCAGGTTTTCACATTGCCTCCACATCTTTTGTTGTATGTTTATTTCATATGGCCAGGTTGACATCAAAGTTGAACAAAATTGTTACACAACTGAAGGAGTTGTTCCGGAGTATGGGCCTTTCTTCCGCTGTGGCATTCATCAGTTTGGGTTACTCCTAGGTAATAAAAGTGGCTCATGAGTCTGCAGTGGCCTGTTCTGAGGCAGAAAATGGTTGTCTGGGTGTGCCGTGGCAGAGAGTGTATTGGATACAGTTTGTCATTTATTTTCAGCCTTTTGCTTCGAGTTTGTTCTACATTTGTTTTGTATGATGGTCTTGGCTTCAGTAGAGTTATGACTCATTAAACAAGGCTGTAACAATGTCTAATCGGTAAATCTATGACTCTCTAAACAAGGATGTAACAGTGTCCAGTCAGTAGAACTATGACTTACTAAACAAGGCTGAAACAGTGTCCAGTCAGTAGAGCTATGACTTACTAAACAAGGCTGTAACAGTGTCCAGTCAGTAGAGCTATGACTTACTAAACAAGGCTGTAACAGTGTCCAGTCAGTAGAGCTATGACTTACTAAACAAGGCTGTAACAGTGTCCAGTCAGTAGAGCTATGACTTACTAAACAAGGCTGTAACAGTGTCCAGTCAGTAAAGCTATGGCTTACTAAACAAGGCTGTAACAGTGTCCAGTCAGTAGAGCTATGACTTACTAAACAAGGCTGTAACAGTGTCCAGTCAGTAGAGCTATGACTTACTAAACAAGGCTATAACAGTGTCCAGTCAGTAAAGCTACGACTTACTAAACAAGGCTGTAACAGTGTCCAGTCAGTAGAGCTATGACTTACTAAACAAGGCTGTAACAGTGTCCAGTCAGTAGAGCTATGACTTACTAAACAAGGCTGTAACAGTGTCCAGTCAGTAGAGCTATGACTTACTAAACAAGGCTGTAACAGTGTCCAGTCAGTAAAGCTATGACTTACTAAACAAGGCTGTAGCAGTGTCCAGTCAGTAAAGCTATGACTTACTAAACAAGGCTGTAACAGTGTCCAGTCAGTAAAGCTATGACTTACTAAACAAGGCTGTAACAGTGTCCAGTCAGTAGAGCTATGACTTACTAAACAAGGCTGTAACAGTGTCCAGTCAGTAGAGCTATGACTTACTAAACAAGGCTGTAACAGTGTCCAGTCAGTAGAGCTATGACTTACTAAACAAGGCTGTAACAGTGTCCAGTCAGTAAAGCTATGACTTACTAAACAAGGCTGTAACAGTGTCCAGTCAGTAGAGCTATGACTTACTAAACAAGGCTGTAACAGTGTCCAGTCAGTAAAGCTATGACTTACTAAACAAGGCTGTAACAGTGTCCAGTCAGTAAAGCTATGACTTACTAAACAAGGCTGTAACAGTGTCCAGTCAGTAGAGCTATGACTTACTAAACAAGGCTGTAACAGTGTCCAGTCAGTAGAGCTATGACTTACTAAACAAGGCTGTAACAGTGTCCAGTCAGTAGAGCTATGACTTACTAAACAAGGCTGTAACAGTGTCCAGTCAGTAGAGCTATGACTTACTAAACAAGGCTGTAACAGTGTCCAGTCAGTAGAGCTATGACTTACTAAACAAGGCTGTAACAGTGTCCAGTCAGTAGAGCTATGACTTACTAAACAAGGCTGTAACAGTGTCCAGTCAGTAAAGCTATGACTTACTAAACAAGGCTGTAACAGTGTCCAGTCAGTAGAGCTATGACTTACTAAACAAGGCTGTAACAGTGTCCAGTCAGTAAAGCTATGACTTACTAAACAAGGCTGTAGCAGTGTCCAGTCAGTAAAGCTATGACTTACTAAACAAGGCTGTAACAGTGTCCAGTCAGTAGAGCTATGACTTACTAAACAAGGCTGTAACAGTGTCCAGTCAGTAAAGCTATGACTTACTAAACAAGGCTGTAACAGTGTCCAGTCAGTAAAGCTATGACTTACTAAACAAGGCTGTAACAGTGTCCAGTCAGTAGAGCTATGACTTACTAAACAAGGCTGTAACAGTGTCCAGTCAGTAGAGCTATGACTTACTAAACAAGGCTGTAACAGTGTCCAGTCAGTAAAGCTATGACTTACTAAACAAGGCTGTAACAGTGTCCAGTCAGTAAAGCTATGACTTACTAAACAAGGCTGTAACACTCAAAATGAAAGAACAAGAGATAAGAGAGAGTTGTTGTTGATGTATTGCCATAAGTTGATGCGGGCAGGTTGCCCTTTGACTCATAAGATGTGGCGGGTTGTAATGGCTTTCTTGAAATTCCTGGCTCTTACTAGAGAAGTTGGAGTTCGTCTATCCCAGGCTATGCTGGGAAACTACTAGTCCAACCCAGAAGTACTGCAATACTGGGTCTTCTATATCTGTAACAACCACCACTACAGGGAACACGGCGATCCTAGCTTCTGTTAGCCAGTCTGGTTTGACGCAGACTGTTTCCAGGGGAGACCACGAGGAGGTAGAACTGCTAGGTTCTTGTCTTGGTTAGCTGGTGGTGCGCCGACCCTGCTATTGCAACCGCAGGTCATAAGAGAGAGTAAAAATGAACAAGAGACATAGAAATAAAGTTGAATGCATTAGAAAATAAATGTCTAAGGAAAATACTTAGTATAGTGTGGAACGAATTAAAAACAAACGAGGAAATTAGATAAATCGCCAATCAACCACTAATATCTTCAGTAAGCAAGAAAAGATGATGGTCATATGTTGGACATGTGATAAAAGAGAAAGTAATGAGCCCCTGTCACGCCAAGTAGTGTATAGGGAATATAGTGTTAGTGATCATAAATTTTACAGACCTTCAGCACATGATTTTTGGAGTAATGTGGTCGATATTATGCCCGTGCCACTTTACTTTCCCAGAAAAAATCTGGTACCCATTTAAGGCTGGGTGAACCTGGAAGCCATCAATTGGGATTGAACCCTACCTCTTGTCCTTTGTAGTCCAGTTCACTAACCACTGAGCTATCGCGGCTCCCTGTCAAAAATATTCTCTCTCTATCTATTGTCCTTTCGAGCCGAAGACGGCACATAGGGCAGAACCACAATCTCAAAAACAGAAACCTTGCGTGCCAAAGTGGCACATATTGCAGAGATCACTGCTATAAAATATATGGTGCTGTTTCCATAACAATACTTTTTACAATGACAGCTTGTCAAGCCATCGATCGATCAACCTCCTTAGTCGCCTCTTACGACATGCCTGGAAGGTCTCAGTGTCACTATTCTTTACTTCCCTCATAATGAGGCCCCGGTAACACACAGGAAAAATATTACTGCCACTTAACTGTTCAATTTGGAGGAAAATAATATTTTCTGTGAACTTTTGCTACCCAGCTGTGTGTTTACCCAAGAAGAGATATGGGAGTCAGACGCTGTCATCATTTTCTGGGTTATGTTGAATTTATGGACCAAAATTGGAATGCATGACGTGACACACTTGGAAAAACAAAATCCAACATTCAGGGGTCACCGGAAGTAGTAATTAGGAAGGTAAGGGAGGGGGCCGGGGGGGTTTTGCCTGCAAAAAACTGTCACATTTCAGGAATTTGTATTTTGAGGTGGTAATTTTGATGACAGTATCGTAATGGAGGGTTAAGGGTGGATGGTGAGGAGGTATAACTGTTCCTTAAGTTACTGAGTGAACGCCAAGTATAAGGAGTAGTTGCTCATGGGAAACACAGCACTGCTCTACAGCCTCTTTGTTATAACAAATGATCTATTAGGTTACCTGAGTTCTTAAATGTTATCTAGAGTCAGTCTTAACATATGGATGTGAATCATGGACAATAGGACAACAAACAAGAAAATCACTGGCGTCTGTAGAAATGTGGTTTACAGAAGAATGTTGAGAATAACTTGGACAGCTAAGAAGAGTAATGCAAACATTCTGAAAGAGGCCAAAGCAAAAAGAGAGCTAATTTTGTAAATTATTGGGAAGAAACTATCACCATTTTTTGGCCATGTAATGAGAAGACAACAGCTGGAATATATTGTAACAACTGGGAAAATTGAGGGACGAAGAGATAGAGGAAAGCAAAGAGAAAAAATACCAGACAGCTTAAGAGAATGGCTTTGCAGAAGGTCAACAACAGAAATGATAAATAGCAGTTGAGATCAAAAATTGTGGAGAGACATGATCACCTATGCCAGCAGGCCCGGTACTTAATGATGATGATTAGGTTACCTACAGTCACCACCGTCCATTACTAACATTAATAAAGCCAAATTAATGCTTTTTAACACCGAATTATGAATCTCTCTCTCTGTCTGCATCCAAGAAGGTGTTTTGGCTTGTCCACTGTCACCGTGGTGCAGTTCACACAGTCTTCTCCAGGTTTTCACATTGCCTCCACATCTTTTGTTGTATGTTTATTTCATATGGCCAGGTTTGACATCAAAGTTGAACAAAATTGTTACACAACTGAAGGAGTTGTTCCGGAGTATGGGCCTTTCTTCCGCTGTGGCATTCATCAGTTTGGGTTACTCCTAGGTAATAAAAGTGGCTCATGAGTCTGCAGTGGCCTGTTCTGAGGCAGAAAATGGTTGTCTGGGTGTGCCGTGGCAGAGAGTGTATTGGATACAGTTTGTCATTTATTTTCAGCCTTTTGCTTCGAGTTTGTTCTACATTTGTTTTGTATGATGGTCTTGGCTTCAGTAGAGTTATGACTCATTAAACAAGGCTGTAACAATGTCTAATCGGTAAATCTATGACTCTCTAAACAAGGATGTAACAGTGTCCAGTCAGTAGAACTATGACTTACTAAACAAGGCTGTAACAGTGTCCAGTCAGTAGAGCTATGACTTACTAAACAAGGCTGTAACAGTGTCCAGTCAGTAGAGCTATGACTTACTAAACAAGGCTGTAACAGTGTCCAGTCAGTAGAGCTATGACTTACTAAACAAGGCTGTAACAGTGTCCAGTCAGTAGAGCTATGACTTACTAAACAAGGCTGTAACAGTGTCCAGTCAGTAAAGCTATGGCTTACTAAACAAGGCTGTAACAGTGTCCAGTCAGTAGAGCTATGACTTACTAAACAAGGCTGTAACAGTGTCCAGTCAGTAGAGCTATGACTTACTAAACAAGGCTATAACAGTGTCCAGTCAGTAAAGCTACGACTTACTAAACAAGGCTGTAACAGTGTCCAATCAGTAGAGCTACGACTTACTAAACAAGGCTGTAACAGTGTCCAGTCAGTAGAGCTATGACTTACTAAACAAGGCTGTAACAGTGTCCAGTCAGTAGAGCTATGACTTACTAAACAAGGCTGTAACAGTGTCCAGTCAGTAAAGCTATGACTTACTAAACAAGGCTGTAGCAGTGTCCAGTCAGTAAAGCTATGACTTACTAAACAAGGCTGTAACAGTGTCCAGTCAGTAAAGCTATGACTTACTAAACAAGGCTGTAACAGTGTCCAGTCAGTAGAGCTATGACTTACTAAACAAGGCTGTAACAGTGTCCAGTCAGTAGAGCTATGACTTACTAAACAAGGCTGTAACAGTGTCCAGTCAGTAGAGCTATGACTTACTAAACAAGGCTGTAACAGTGTCCAGTCAGTAAAGATATGACTTACTAAACAAGGCTGTAACAGTGTCCAGTCAGTAGAGCTATGACTTACTAAACAAGGCTGTAACAGTGTCCAGTCAGTAAAGCTATGACTTACTAAACAAGGCTGTAACAGTGTCCAGTCAGTAAAGCTATGACTTACTAAACAAGGCTGTAACAGTGTCCAGTCAGTAGAGCTATGACTTACTAAACAAGGCTGTAACAGTGTCCAGTCAGTAGAGCTATGACTTACTAAACAAGGCTGTAACAGTGTCCAGTCAGTAGAGCTATGACTTACTAAACAAGGCTGTAACAGTGTCCAGTCAGTAGAGCTATGACTTACTAAACAAGGCTGTAACAGTGTCCAGTCAGTAGAGCTATGACTTACTAAACAAGGCTGTAACAGTGTCCAGTCAGTAGAGCTATGACTTACTAAACAAGGCTGTAACAGTGTCCAGTCAGTAAAGCTATGACTTACTAAACAAGGCTGTAACAGTGTCCAGTCAGTAGAGCTATGACTTACTAAACAAGGCTGTAACAGTGTCCAGTCAGTAAAGCTATGACTTACTAAACAAGGCTGTAGCAGTGTCCAGTCAGTAAAGCTATGACTTACTAAACAAGGCTGTAACAGTGTCCAGTCAGTAGAGCTATGACTTACTAAACAAGGCTGTAACAGTGTCCAGTCAGTAAAGCTATGACTTACTAAACAAGGCTGTAACAGTGTCCAGTCAGTAAAGCTATGACTTACTAAACAAGGCTGTAACAGTGTCCAGTCAGTAGAGCTATGACTTACTAAACAAGGCTGTAACAGTGTCCAGTCAGTAGAGCTATGACTTACTAAACAAGGCTGTAACAGTGTCCAGTCAGTAAAGCTATGACTTACTAAACAAGGCTGTAACAGTGTCCAGTCAGTAAAGCTATGACTTACTAAACAAGGCTGTAACAGTGTCCAGTCAGTAAAGCTATGACTTACTAAACAAGGCTGTAACAGTGTCCAGTCAGTAAAGCTATGACTTACTAAACAAGGCTGTAACAGTGTCCAGTCAGTAAAGCTATGACTTACTAAACAAGGCTGTAACAGTGTCCAGTCAGTAAGGCTATGACTTACTAAACAAGGCTGTAACAGTGTCCAGTCAGTAAAGCTATGACTTACTAAACAAGGCTGTAACAGTGTCCAGTCAGTAGAGCTATGACTTACTAAACAAGGCTGTAACAGTGTCCAGTCAGTAGAGCTATGACTTACTAAACAAGGCTGTAACAGTGTCCAGTCAGTAGAGCTATGACTTACTAAACAAGGCTGTAACAGTGTCCAGTCAGTAGAGCTATGACTTACTAAACAAGGCTGTAACAGTGTCCAGTCAGTAAAGCTATGACTTACTAAACAAGGATGTAACAGTGTCCAGTCAGTAGAGCTATGACTTACTAAACAAGGCTGTAACACTCAAAATGAAAGAACAAGAGATAAGAGAGAGTTGTTGTTGATGTATTGCCATAAGTTGATGCGGGCAGGTTGCCCTTTGACTCATAAGATGTGGCGGGTTGTAATGGCTTTCTTGAAATTCCTGGCTCTTACTAGAGAAGTTGGAGTTCGTCTATCCCAGGCTATGCTGGGAAACTACTAGTCCAACCCAGAAGTACTGCAATACTGGGTCTTCTATATCTGTAACAACCACCACTACAGGGAACACGGCGATCCTAGCTTCTGTTAGCCAGTCTGGTTTGACGCAGACTGTTTCCAGGGGAGACCACGAGGAGGTAGAACTGCTAGGTTCTTGTCTTGGTTAGCTGGTGGTGCGCCGACCCTGCTATTGCAACCGCAGGTCATAAGAGAGAGTAAAAATGAACAAGAGACATAGAAATAAAGTTGAATGCATTAGAAAATAAATGTCTAAGGAAAATACTTAGTATAGTGTGGAACGAATTAAAAACAAACGAGGAAATTAGATAAATCGCCAATCAACCACTAATATCTTCAGTAAGCAAGAAAAGATGATGGTCATATGTTGGACATGTGATAAAAGAGAAAGTAATGAGCCCCTGTCACGCCAAGTAGTGTATAGGGAATATAGTGTTAGTGATCATAAATTTTACAGACCTTCAGCACATGATTTTTGGAGTAATGTGGTCGATATTATGCCCGTGCCACTTTACTTTCCCAGAAAAAATCTGGTACCCATTTAAGGCTGGGTGAACCTGGAAGCCATCAATTGGGATTGAACCCTACCTCTTGTCCTTTGTAGTCCTGTTCATTAACCACTGGGCTATCGCGGCTCCCTTGGATATGTGATGAGGAGAGATAATAACCGAATAACAAAGCAAACCCTCTTGTGGGAAACAACAGGTAAGAGGAAAAGAGGCTGACCCAGAGAGACACTGAGAAGAACATTGATGAGAGAGGCAAGAATAGCAGGAATCGGCTCCCTCAATGAGATAGAGTTGCTTGCACAGAACAGAGACAGATGGTGAGATTTGATAAAATATCTTTAGGATTAAAAACTGCTAGAATAAAAATTTAGATAAGAGAAAGAATATCTGGGCCCATGCCCTATGGACCGGCTATGGCTTGAAAGGTCAATAGACAGATAGATAGATAGTTAGATGGATAGATAGCTAGATAATCTTTAGTTTGGATTGGCATCACAGCATTTGGGGCATTACCAAAGACCACTCTACCGCCCGTTCCAGCAACCATTGAAGTGATGTCTACTGAATGTTCCTGCATTGATTGAATGTGTTGTATTTCTTTGCCACCAATGATGTTTTTCCTGCTTTTGCCTGTTGTGAAGAAGGTTCAAACTAAACACATTCCGTACCACGAGCCACAAATCGTGGATTTTGTAGCCAGCATGCCAAGGTCAAAAGCCATGATTCACAACTTTTAATTTACCAAATTATTTCATAATTATTTTGCAATTATTTAGCAATTATTTCGTAATTATTTCATAATTATTTTGCAATTATTTCGCAATTATTTCATAATTATTTCACAATTATTTCGCAATTATTTCACAATTATTTTTACTGAAACTTGGTATTTCTCTTATCACATGCTTGTATAACTTCATGAATCAATTCTCAGAACAAAATACTTGTCTTAGATTTATTTTATTTTTGTTGTTTCAAATTTTAAAAAACGATTCTGAAAAATGGTGCGACCACAGCGTGTTAAACCGCTTTGTAGAAAATGTGTTAATGATGGTGACACACATGGGTGACAAAGACTTCTTAACTTCAGGAACTAGAATGTATTGATTGTCTTGTTCATGCAGATATTTATAACATCTGAGAGAGCAGAGTCACTGGCCACAAACATATACCAGTGGTAAGGGCACTGTTACAGGATAAAGGAGAGATATTGTGGATAGTTAGGTTAAAGGATATTGTAGATAGCTAGGATAAAGGAGAGATATTGTGGATATCTAGGATAAAGGAGAGATATTGTAGATAGCTAGGATAAAGGAGAGATATTGTAGATAGCTAGGATAAAGGAGAGATATTGTGGATAGCTAGGATAAAGGAGATATATTGTAGATAGCTAGATAAAGGAGAGATATTGTAGATAGCTAGGATAAAGGAGAGATATTGTGGATAGCTAGGATAAAGGAGAGATATTGTGGATAGCTAGGATAAAGGAGAGATATTGTGGATAGCTAGGATAAAGGAGAGATATTGTGGATAGCTAGGATAAAGGAGAGATATTGTAGATAGCTAGGATAAAGGAGAGATATTGTGGAGAGATATTGTAGATAGCTAGGATAAAGGAGAGATATTGTGGATAGCTAGGATAAAGGAGAGATATTGTGGATAGCTAGGATAAAGGAGAGATATTGTGGATAGCTAGGATAAAGGAGAGATATTGTAGATAGCTAGGATAAAGGAGAGATAGCATGGACTGCCCACCTATAGGACAATGCAACATATGACATCATCACCACTTAACTTAGAGAATTTGAAAATTGAATGTGGTGGAGGGGGGGAGGGAACAAAATATGTTAGTGGAAGTCTGATGTACAAGCACAGACATCATCATTATTAAAACATTTCATTCTCTTCATTATTATCTACCCTGACTTGCGCTTGCAAGAGCTGGAATTCAACAAGAAAAAGAAATCAAGAATAATTAGATTCATTAGAAAACAAAGAAAAGGTGGCTGACTTAGAGAAACACTAAAAAGAACATTGAGGTGAGAGGCAACAACAGCGAGTATCAGCTGCCTTGAGGTGAGAGGCAATAACAACGAGTATCAGCTGCCTTGTCGAGATTGTGCAACTAGTCCAGAACAGGTACATGTGGAGAGAAACAATGCAGGCCCTGTGCAATTTCTGACACTTGATTGCAAAGATTGTTTGATACGGAGAGTCTAGAATTTCTGCCCGATGTGCTGTCTTTGGCTCAAAAGGAAAATAGATAGAGACAGATATATTTGAAAACAAATGTCTCCAAAAATACTTTGTACACCATAGAACGAATCTAAAATTAACGCAAAAATTAACAGAAATGGCCATGCAACCAATACTATAATCAATAATCAAGAAAAGAAAGTAAAAATATTTCAGCTGCATCTCCTTTTCTTCTTTTCTCTTTCTCACTGGTACTGAAAAGGTGTTGTGGTTACTGGCATTGTACTGCGTGTACTTAAATCTTCCCTTGTAGCCTATTACCATCTCATCAATGCAGATATTTTCAAACGGATAAAATGCTTCTTGAAATTTTTCTATCAATGAATTGATGAACGGCTCAATTTGACATTTTCCAGCCTCATCAGGAACCACCGCATGAAGCATAGATTGATCAGCTGCATAATGAGAAGAGATAACAAGAGAGTCATCAAGAAAGTGAAAATATATCAGCCATGTGCTGAGAAGATATAACACGAGAGTCATCAAGAAAGTGAAAATATATCAGCCATGTGCTGATTACTTTTACTTTTTATGTGCCCTCTTTAGTTTGAAAGGAATAGAAATTGTCTGTCTAAGGGAGATTGTGCACCTGTAGGTTTGTCCACAGTACATTAAAACTATAAAATAAATATAAAGTTATAACAAACTATAACAACTAATGTAATATCTTCTTATCATCAAACAAAAACACTTGACATAGAAATGCCTGGAAATCAGGTTAGGGGGCAGCACTCTGGACAATCACCTCATAATCTTTTATTTGTCTGGCCCGACTGGATATAGATGAACTGATAGTCCTTCCGTCAGTTGTTCTTCTTCTGGGAGTGTGTTGAGCGCTCGCACTCAAGCATGTGCTTCCTGCTAATATATTTTTTAAACAAACAAAACGTGATAAACTAAACTGCCGATAGGTGACCAAAAAAGAACAAAACTTGACAAAGTACTTGTAAGTAGAGGAACGTGAACAAAACTTTGATAAATTAACCAGAAATTAAACAAATTTTGATAAATTAATTGTCAGTGACTTAAATGGACAAAATTTTGATAAATTAATTGTCAGTGACTTCTCTTCTCTTTTACCTTTTAGCTCCTGGTGGAGCATAGGTCTTCAACAAACACTTTCCAAGTCGTTCTGTTTTTTGCCATTCTTTTAAGATCATTCCATGTCTTCCCCATCATCTTCATCTCTGCTTCTATCTGTCTTCTCCAAGAATTCCTTGGTCTTCCTCTTTGTCTTTTCCCCTGGGGATTCCAAAAAAGGGCCTGTTGTGTAATACTCTCAGTTGGCTTCCGTAGTGTGTGTCCTATCCATCGCCATCGTCTTCGCTGTATCTCTTTATCCACTGGTATTTGACCGGTACATTTCCATAATTCCACGTTAGTGACTTTGTCCTGCCATTTCCATCCCTTTATTCTGCGCAAGCATCCATTAATGAAAGTCTGTACTTTCGTGATTGTCAATTTTGTCATTCTCCATGTTTCACAGCCATATAATAGGACCGACTTAACATTTGAGTTGAAAATTTTTATTTTTGTATTTAGCCTAATTTCTTTGGATTTCCATATGTTTCCCAGTGCAATGAAAGCTCCTCTTGCTTTTGATATCCTTATTTTGGTATCATTTTCTGTTCCTCCCTCTTTATCTATATTACTGCCCAGATATATATAGATTGTACGTCTAGTAGAGGTATTTCTCCTAGTTTTATATGGTTATTGCCAACTGCATTAATTCTCATAATATTGGTCTTATCTCTATTAATCTTTAGTCCTAGCTGTTGTGATCTCTCATCTAATATACTCATTTTATCCTGCATCTGTTGATGGCTGTGTGATAGGAGAGCTATGTCATCAGCAAAGTCTAAATCATCAAGTTGTTTGGTCAGTGACCACTGGATCCCATTTCTGTTGTTTTGAGTTATTTTCATAATCCAATCTATGGCCAGTAGAAAGAGAAATTGAGACAGGGGGCATCCTTGCCTTACTCCTGTTCTTATTTCAAATGCTTCTGTAAGCTGTCCTTCATGCACCACACTACATTTTGTTCCTTCATACATTGTTTTTATCAGGTTAATAAACTTTATGGGGATTCCGTAATGACTCAGCAACTTCCAAAGCATTCTTCTGTCTAAACTATCAAATGCCTTTTCGTAATCTATGAATCCAATATATAGTGGGGATTTTAGTTCTAAACTTTGTTCAACTATTATACGTAGGGTAGTTATTTGATCAGCACATGATCTGTTCTTCCTAAACCTGCTTGTTCATCTCTCAAGTGTTTCTCTATAGCCTCTTTTAGTCTCTCCAGAATGATTCTGCCTAATATTTTTCCTGGCACTGATAGTAGCATAATTCCCCTATAATTTGTGCACTCCTGTAAACTTCCTTTCTTTGGTAGTTTGATCATATAACCTTCTCTCCAGTCTTTAGGTATTTCTTCCCTCTCCCAAATTTTATCCAATAGATCCTGTAACATCTTGGTAGAGGTGTTAATATCTGCTTTGATGGCTTCCGAAGGAATTTCATCTGGTCCTGTGGCTTTACCATCTTTTAATAATTTGATGGCTTTCATTATTTCTTCTTTGCTTGGTTTTCCGCAGTTAACGTGTAACTCTTCTTCTGCTGGTAGTATATCTGGAGGATTATTTGAGCCGGGTCTGTTCAAAAGTTCTTCAAAGTGTTCTTTCCATCTCTCCATTTGTTCCCTTATATTACTAAGCAGATTTCCTTTCTTGTCTTTGATAAAGGCGTTGATCTGTTTGTATTTTCCACCTAATTTCTTTGTGCTGTTGTACAGTTCTTTCATATTCCCTTTATTTGCTGCTTCTTCTGCCTCTTTAGCTAGTTCATCTATATATTTCCTCTTATCCCTTTTAATGCATCTTCTCACTTCTTTGTTCACCTCTGTGTAAGCTTCCTGTGTCTTGGCTTTATTACTTCTTGTTTTGCTTTTATTTATGTCTGCTTTCTTGTTCTTTCTTTCTTTAATTTTATCCAGCGTCTCTGCTGTCATCCATGCCTTATTCTGGCGTTCTCTTTTCCCAGTGTTTCTTCGCATGTCTCTTTCCATATATTTTTTACCTGTTTCCAATGATCTTCTATATTTATTGTATTTTCTAGTTGTTGGAGGACTTGGTTTGTTTGATATTGTGACTGCGAATTTATCTTTAATTCCTTGTTCTTTAAGAAACCCTACATTGAAATACTTTCTACCCTTATTCGTTGTATTATACCTTTTTAATTTAATTTTAAGTTTGGCTAACAGAAGATGATGATCAGAAGCTATATCTGCCCCTCTATATACTTTTACATCCTGTAAGGATGACTTAAACTTATTATTAATACATATGTGATCAATTTGATTTTCCGTTCTATGATCTGGTGACACCCATGTAGCTTTGTGTATTCTTTTATGTTGGAATATTGTTCCTCCTAGGCTCATTTGATTAAGGGCGCAGAAATTCACAAATATCTCTCCATTCTCGTTTATATCTCCAAGTCCATGTTTTCCCATAATCTCTTCGAAGCCTCTGTTGTCTGATCCTACCTTAGCATTTAGGTCTCCCATCAAGATTATAATATCCTTGGCTCGTCTTGCATCCATCTGGCATTGTAGCTGTTTATAAAAATCATCTTTAACTGAGTCATCTTTATCGTTGGTTGGTGCATAGCATTGTATAATGTGTAATTTTATTTTGTTTTTGGTTGTTCTAAATGTTGCTCTCACCAGTCTTGGTCCCACTGCCTCCATTCTATTAGTGTCTTCTGTGCATTTTTTGATAGCATTATAGCTACCCCTTCGCTATGTTGTGCTCCTGGTTCCTGGTGTCCTGATGATAAAATCATCTCCCCTGTATTCAATTTTATTCTCTCTGCTCCCAGCCATCTTGTTTCACACATTCCCAGAATATCTATCTTATAGTTGGTCATTTCTGCTGCCACTTGTGCCGCTTTTCCCTGTTCGTTAAGGGTACGAACATTCCAGGTGCCAATTCTGGATGATTTCCTGGTAGACAAAGGGTGAGTCGGCAACCCGGACTCCTTATGGCTTTCTCCGGATTGCGTCATACGTCTCTTAGACAGAGAGCCCTTCTCTTTCTGGTTGACGGATTAACTTTATCTTTCTTTGACTTGTTCATGTTTGTGAAGTTTTTTCGGCTTACTTTTTTTTACAGTATGGGATAGCCAGTCCCATGCCTAACCCTCCTTTCTCGCCTCTTACGAACATGCCTGGTAGGGTACAGCGCCGCTATTCTTTACTCCCCTTTCGGGCCCCGGCAGCGCACGGGCGGTCAGTGACTTAAATTGACAAAATTTTGATAAATTAACTGTCAGTGACTTAAATGGACAAAATTTTGATAAATTAACTGTCAGTGACTTAAATGGACACAATTTTGATAAATTAACGTCAGTGACTTAAATGGACAAAATTTTGATAAATTAACTGTCAGTGACTTAAATGGACAAAATTTTGATAAATTAACTGTCAGTGACAGAAAGTGAACAACATTGGTTAAATTAACAGTCAGTGACAGAAAGTGAACAATATTGGTTAAATTAACAGTCAGTGACAGAAAGTGAACAAAACTTTGATAAATTAACTGTCCGTGACAGAAAGTGAACAAAATTTTGATAAATTAACTGTCAGTGACTTAAATGGACAAAATTTTGATAAATTAACTGTCAGTGACTTAAATGGACAAAATTTTGATAAATTAACTGTCAGTGACTTAAATGGACAAAATTTTGATAAATTAACTGTCAGTGACAGAAAGTGAACAACATTGGTTAAATTAACAGTCAGTGACAGAAAGTGAACAAAACTTTGATAAATTAACTGTCAGTGAGAGAAAGTGAACAAACTTTGATAAATTAACTGTCAGTGACAGAAAGTGAACAACATTGGTTAAATTAACAGTCAGTGACAGAAAGTGAACAAAACTTTGATAAATTAACTGTCAGTGACAGAAAGTGAACAACATTGGTTAAATTAACAGTCAGTGACAGAAAGTGAACAAAACTTTGATAAATTAACTGTTAGTGACAGAAAGTGAACAAAATTTTGATAAATTAACTGTCCGTGACAGAAAGTGAACAAAACTTTTTAAATTTCCTGTCAATGATAGACATTGGTGTAAACTTGACAAAGTACATCAGAGTGGGATAAATATCTTATAAGTTATCACACTGCAGGAAGCAAATGTCAAGGAAACACCATACCGCTCATGTAAACAAACATCACATGTGTTTATGATTGTTGAGCATTTCTTATAATCCCTCATGTACAAACCTCTTACCTGTTGCTCTCTGTGTGTGAGACTGAGCCCTTAGATTCTCCTTCAGCAAGTTTTGTGAGCCGGCACTAGACACAGTGTCTGTTAAGGTCAAGAAGAAATTCTATCAATTTAAAAGTTCATCTTTGATCACCATCATCATTATGATATAGGGTGATGGTGAGGCTGAGAAATAAGATCAGAAATGAAGAATTAAGAAAAAAAGCTAGAAATAATTCCCACTATAGAGTACATAAAGAAACAACAGACAAAATAATTTGGCCATGTGATAAGGCAGAAAGATCAAAACACTACACAAAGGAGCCTTCATTAAACATTGCAAGAACACCAGACCCAAGGGTCAACCTTGAAAAAGATGGGTTGATGGAATATTAGAAACACTAGGAAACATAACAGCAGTGAAGGCCAACAGAGGAGCAAACAATGGGTTGATGGAATATTAGAAACACTAGGAAACATAACAGCAGTGAAGGCCAACAGAGGAGCAAACAATGGGTTGATGGAATATTAGAAACACTAGGAAACATAACAGCAGTGAAGGCCAACAGAGGAGCAAACAATGGGTTGATGGAATATTAGAAACACTAGGAAACATAACAGCAGTGAAGGCCAACAGAGGAGCAAACAATGGGTTGATGGAATATTAGAAACACTAGGAAACATAACAGTAGTGAAGGCCAACAGAGGAGCAAACAATGGGTTGATGGAATATTAGAAACACTAGGAAACATAACAGTAGTGAAGGCCAACAGAGGAGCAAACAATGGGTTGATGGAATATTAGAAACACTAGGAAACATAACAGCAGCGAAGGCCAACAGAGGAGCAAACAATGGGTTGATGGAATATTAGAAACACTAGGAAACATAACAGCAGCGAAGGCCAACAGAGGAGCAAACAATGGGTTGATGGAATATTAAAAACACTATTACTAAACATAATAAGGGGTTAAGGCAAAGAAATGCAAATGAATGCATAAAAATGCGAAGCTGCAGTAAAGCTGAATATGAGGAAAAATTTAAAAATACAAAAAATGGTATGTTAGAAGCTTTACGTGATAAGTGGACGACACAGACTAAACAACGTTTCGGCCCAATAGGCCTTCAGCAGGAACTCATACACATAGTTTCCTTTTGGTTGCTCCTTCCCTTTTGCATAGCCTTCTCTACTGCACATATTTGGGATCTTTGGTCTATCTACTATGTCATGCTATTTATAGTTCTTCTCCTCTAGTCCCTTACGAGACACTTCGGTGTTCTCCTCTATACCTTTTTCTGTGCTCCTTATCCCTCATTTGTTTTTATTGTACACCATTCTCAGACATCTCACTCTTACCGCCTTTTGAGCACCTGTTAGTCTACTGTTCTATTCTTTCTCCTTTGTGTTTGCACACTGACCTCTGTGTGAACTCCTCTGGTTCGGTGTGCATTTGCGCACATTTCTGCACATTCACGACAGCCACACTTTTGTTACCATTTCCTTTTCATACACACAGGATAGACATTTTTATTTTCTTTAACATATTTCGAATATTTTTGTTTTGAATGTTTCATTATTAGTTTTGTGTGTGTTTTTCTTGTTTGTTCCTGCTGAAGGCCTATTGGGCCGAAACGTCGTTTAGTCTGTGTCGTCCACTTATCACGTAAAGTTTCTAACATACCATTTTTTTGTATTTTTAAATTTTTCCTAGGAAACATAATAGCAGCGAAGGCCAACAGAGGAGCAAAAGTCCAAACATTATATCTCCCCTGGATGCTGAAAAGCAAATGAGGAAGAAAAGAAGAATAATATATATATTTTAAAAATATAAGTTTATCCAGTTTTGTCATATATCTACAAAGCTATGAGGCATGTTCAACTGAAACCTGCCCCAGTGGCTTCATTACAAAATAAGTAAGGTACATCAGCAGGTGTGGCAGAATGAGACCTGCCCAGTGGCTTCATTACAAACATAAGTAAGGTACATCAGCAGGTGTGGCAGAATTAAATCAAGACATTATGAAGCAAGTACTGACCAGGGTTCTTGAGGAAAAGTTGCCATAGACATTTAGACAAGCATCCCACTGTTTGGGTAGGTGGTGGATGCTGTCTGAGAATAATGGCTTTGGTTGCTCATTGAACTATTTTGTCATCGAGGCCATAATGTCTGTATCAGAATAGAATCATTGTCCCTTTAGGGGTCTTTTAAAGAGCCTGAACAAATGAAAGTCAAGTGACAGATCGGGGTTGTAGGCTTGTTGTTACAGAACTTCCCACCATTTCCTTGCTAACACTTCCTGCACAATGGTTGCAACATGTGGATAAGCATCAACAGAATCCCACCATACGAAAGCATGCTGGTCTCTTATTCTTCATGGCTGTATGCTTGTTGACCAGTGTGTCTTTGTAGCAGATGGCATTGATGTTCACACCAAGCTTTTTAATCCTAGATTACGATATATAAGCAACTAATGTGTCTACGATACCGTAGTAAAAATTACTAACACTTAACTGTAACATCGAGAGCTGTAAAAATAGCATTTTCTTTGAACTTTTGACATACAGCTGTGTGTTTACACTAGGAGAGATACTGGGACTTGGATTTCCTGTCACAGGTTGATTAATGACCTGAAATTTGACTGCTTGGACTGTGCGTGTTACACTGTCAATCAATATGGCTGCAGTAAGTCTGTTGGTATGTTTGGCTACCTCAAAGTGTTATTTGCTGCATTTCCCGAGTTACAAAGGGTTGTTTGATGTCAGTTGTCAAATGAGGAAATTTGAAAAAAAACAATGAATTTCTAGAAAACTGGCCAATTTTTTCGCATTATGCCAGAGTGTATCTAACCGATTAGAAAAAAAAAAAAAAAATCCAATACCAAAGGAAACAAATCCAACACCCAGAGGTCATCGGATGTAGTAATTAGGAAGGTAGATGGAGGGCGGAAATGTCTGACCACGGCAAAGTGTCAAATTTTGAGTACTTTGTATTTTGAGCAGTAATTTTTACGACGGTACCATGACTAAGTGTTAAAGTCTGCCAATATAAGCCCCTCATGGTAACAAAAATTGAAGACAGATTCCTTATCACACTGGCCAAATTACCAACAATCTGCAGCAAAATGAACTAATACTACATGGAGAATGATCATATACACAATTGCACATTGGTGTGAGCTTATTATGTCAAATGTGACATCATCACGCCTCCTATATACGTGTACCTGGCGCAGCTAAGGCGGGTTTCATTTGAGCATGCCTCGAATAACTTCCAACTTATTACATTCTCCCACCATATCTACAGACAACAATTAATTATTAAATAACAAAAACTGAAGCTCTTGTAAGAAATAAGAAAATGTGTAATTTTGTTCATATATCCTTCATACTGCAATAATTTATCTTCCTGGATCCTTCATACTGCAATAATTTATCTTCCTGGATCCTTCATACTGCAATAATTTATCTTCCTGGATCCTTCATACTGCAATAATTTATCTTCCTGGATCCTTCATACTGCAATAATTTATCTTCCTGGATCCTTCATACTGCAATAATTTATCTTCCTGGATCCTTCATACTGCAATAATTTATCTTCCTGGATCCTTCATACTGCAATAATTTATCTTCCTGGATCCTTCATACTGCAATAATTTATCTTCCTGGATCCTTCATACTGCAATAATTTATCTTCCTAGTGAACATTTATAATCATCATCATCATGTGCCATTCTGGTTGGCATAGGTGATCATGTCCTTCCACAATCTTCTATCCACCGTGCATCATCTCAGTTCTGTTGTTGACTGTTTTCCATACCATGACACCAAGCTATCTAGTATTTTCTCTCTTTGTCGTCTGTGATCTCACTTTCCTGTATTTTGCCTGTTGTAACCAAGTATTCCAACTTTCCTCTTCTTATGATGTGCCCGAAAAATTATGATTGTTTCTTTCTGATGTTTTTTAGGAGTTCCCTTTTTGCGTTGGCCTCTTTGAGAATTTCTTCATTGGTCTTTTTAGCTGTCCAGAAAACTTTCAACGTTCTTCTGAGAAATCCCATCTCTGTGGCCTCTAACCATCTTTTCATCATTTATCTTGTAAAAACTTAACCAAATTATAGTTTACATCTTGAAAACATTGCCACTATAAAATCATTTCTTCTTACAAATATAATGAACAAGTTGATTGAATATAAACATCAAAAAGACAAAATGATCCAAAATGGAAGCTGTCAGTAAATCATAGCTGAATAACTACTTGTGTCAGGATCTGTGAACCAGAACTATCCAGATTCTACTCCACCTCTGGTGGTGCCCCTAGAAATAGACTAACTGTTGCTGAAGTGGTACAACCTAGAACTGTTGTAGTGGTACAACCAAGAACTGTTGTAGTGGTACAACCAAGAACTGTTATATTGGTACAACCAATAACTGTTATAGTGGTACAACCAAGAACTGCTCTAGTGGTACAACCATAACTGTTGTAGTGGTACAACCAAGAACTGTTGTAGTGGTACAACCAAGAACTGTTATAGTGGTACTACCAAGAACTGTTGTAGTGGTACAACCAAGAACTGTTATAGTGGTACTACCAAGAACTGTTGTAGTGGTACAACCAAGAACTGCTCTAGTGGTACAACCAAGAACTGTTGTAGTGGTACAACCAAGAACTGCTCTAGTGGTACAACCAAGAACTGTTGTAGTGGTACAACCAAGAACTGTTGTAGTGGTACAACCAAGAACTGCTCTAGTGGTACAACCAAGAACTGCTCTAGTGGTACAACCAAGAACTGCTGTAGTGGTACAACCAAGAACTGCTCTAGTGGTACAACCAAGAACTGTTGTAGTGGTACAACCAAGAACTGTTGTAGTGGTACAACCAAGAACTGTTGTAGTGGTACAACAAGAACTGTTGTAGTGGTACAACCAAGAACTGTTGTAGTGGTACAACCAAGAACTGTTGTAGTGGTACAACATAAACTGCTCTAGTGGTACAACCAAGAACTGCTCTAGTGGTACAACCAAGACTGCTCTAGTGGTACAAGCAAGAACTGTTATACTGGTACAACCAAGAACTGTTGTAGTGGTACAACCAAGAACTGTTGTAGTGGTACAACCAAGAACTGTTGTAGTGGTACAACCAAGAACTGTTGTAGTGGTACAACCAAGAACTGTTGTAGTGGTACAACCAAGAACTGCTCTAGTGGTACAACCAAGAACTGTTGTAGTGGTACAACCAAGAACTGTTGTAGCGGTACAACCAAGAACTGTTGTAGTGGTACAACCAAGAACTGCTCTAGTGGTACAACCAAGAACTGCTCTAGTGGTACAACCAAGAAACTGTTGTAGTGGTACACCAAGAACTGCTCTAGTGGTACAACCAAGAACTTGTAGTGGTACAACCAAGAACTGTTGTAGTGGTACAACCAAGAACTGTTGTAGTGGTACAACCAAGAACTGCTCTAGTGGTACAACCAAGAACTGTTGTAATGGTACATAAACCTTTGTTTTCAAATGTGGTACCCTAATTTAATAGTTGAGTAGGTGCTAAGTTGTACACTGTACATACATATTGACATATTGTATTAATTTATTTTAATTGTAATTCAAATATTAAAAAAAATAAAATGGCATGTCTATAGTCTAAGTTAGTAAGGTATAAGTTCACTAAGAGCGGCTACTAAACCAAGTCACAGGTTAAAGTCTTGACTCGCTTTGACTTAGGTAGGGAGTCACTCACTCAACTCACTGACTCAACTCAACTGACTATTGAAATTAGAAGAAAATGAAGGATGGAAGGTGGGAAAAATCGCCTAAGAAGATCATAATTAGATATCCTTAAAACTGTAAAAGACTGTTATTGGCAACAAGTATTGGTCTAAAATAAGATTTCTTTAGGCTTAGCAACGAGACACAACTGTACGATTTAATTATCACAATGTAAGACCCAACTGGCTACCTAGACTAAGGTAAAGAGTCTCCGCCATGTTTGTTTACAGCAGTGGTTAGGCCAGATACCGAGGTCATCCTACGCAACATAAAAGTGTTCTCTACACTAAAAATCTAATCACAAAAAAATCGTTAACGACGTGGTCTAATTTGCTTAAAATTTATTGTTAATTGGCGACATACTATTTGCTTTTAGTTAAGTATTTTTTTAGATTATACATTTTATTTGTATTTAATTTTCACGATTTCCGTTCTTGTAGATAGTATTTAATATCATTGAGCGGAGACCAGATTGAACTAGGGGGGGGGGGGGGGGGGGGGGGGGGGGCTAAGGAACCAACACAGAACTGGATCGTCAGTTGCTGGACACTGCGGGACATGCTCATTACGCGGGTTCATCAACAGCAAAATGTCTTTCCATTTCCTTTGTTTTTGTTGTTGTCCTAGGTTTTGCCTTCTTCTCGGCGAGGTACGATCCGTTTAACCACAGACTAAATCTTTCAGTGTATATAAGACCGCACTTGCCATCCAAATCATCATCGTGTGCCCTCTCAGCAACGAAGGTCGGCTACCATGGATCGCCATTCTACTCTGTTTCTTGCTTTGATGGTGCAGGTTGTCATAGATTGATTTGTCCATCTTTTGATGTTACTCGTCCATGTTAGTCTTGGTCTGCCTCTGCCTCTTTTGCCTTGTATTTTTCCTTCCAATATTACTTTTAGTAGGCTGTTGTGTCTTTTAACATGCCCCAAAATTTAATTTGTCTTGTCTTAATTGTGTTTAGTAGTTCTCTTTTTATGTTCAGTTGTTTTAAAACTTCATCGTTTGTTATCTTTTGTTTCCATCCAATTCTACCTATTCTTCTATAAATCCACATTTCAAAGGCTTCAATTTTCTGTTCTTTTTTCTTGTCTAATGTCCATGTTTCTGCACCATACAGGAATATTGAGAAGATGTAACATTTTGCCATTCTTAGTTTCAGGCCTGCTGATATTTGTTTTGTTGTTAGTATATTTTTCATGGCATTAACATTACTTTTTGCCATACCTATTCTTTTGTTTATTTCAGTTTTGCATTTTCCATCATTGGTTATAGTATGCCCTAGGTAGTTGTAACTCTGGACTGTCTCCAGATGTATTCCCTCAACTGTGATATTTAATTGTAGGTCTTGAGAATTTTCTTTGTTTATGATCATAGTTTTAGTCTTTTTGATATTCATTTCTAGTCCATATTTTTTGCTTGTTGTGTTTATCACATTAAGCAATTGTTGTAGGTCTTTAGGATTTTCTGCTAGTAGAACAGTATCATCAGCATATCTTAGGTTATTGATTATCTTTCCATTAATGTTTAGACCTGGTATCTCTGAGATGTTTTTAAAGATTTGCTCAGTGTATAGATTGAACAAGCTTGGTGATAGGATGCATCCTTGTCTTACTCCTCTTTTTATGTCCATGGGTGTAGAGTTCTCCTTGTTATATCTTATTAACAAGGACCAATCTCTATGACAATGACTGCACACACACAAAACTGAGAAGTGGAAACAGTCTTGTTTACTGGTATCTGAACTTTGCCACGCCCCAGAAGATTCATACCTTTTGATTCTATCATCAAGCTAGCATTATGATTCGGGTAAAGAATGCCACTCTAAAGGCTTTCTCTAACAGTGGCGGCGTAGTGTTCCAGTCTAATGATATATCATACCCTAATGTTTCTATGAACACTATTGTAGTCACCACACAAACGCCAATGGCGCACATTAAGATTGAGTTCTCACCGACCATTTCGAAGGCCGGCAGTGAACTGACGGTGTGTGAGGCGCAAACATTTACAGACACCTATTGTCTGGACGGGTATTCCTGGTCGTTTTGTGCAGTGTGTAGTGGGTGTAGCAAAAGCTACGACTTTATCATCGGTACGTGTCACGGCAAATGTTCACATGGGATCTATGGACACGATTGCTCCAGGTCTTGTCTCAGTGTTTGTCCTTTATGTGGGAAAAATCCGGAAAATGCCTACAATGTAAACATCCCGGCTATACCTGTAATGACATTTGTCCCGATGGTAATTTTGGGCTACAGTGCGAACAGACGTGTTCTGATGGCTATGACATCATATGTGACCCTGAAAGTGCAGACTGTACGTGCAAAGAAACGTACTACGGGTCAGACTGCACTCTCAAATGTCAAGACAACTGTTTCAACGACACCTGTGAACAGTCACCGGGAACTGTGCATGCAAGGAAACGTTCTACGGGTCAGATTGCTCTCAAATCTCAGGACAACTGTTTGAACGAAACCTGTGGACAGTTAATCGAAGCCTGCGTCTCGTATGTCGATGATTCACACGTTAAGAAGAGTCTGCAGATTAACTCAAGCATATGGATGCCTCAATGTGTTTATGTGCTGGACTTGGCTCGTTTCTTGGTGCTTTTCCGTGAAGACATGACTCATATCTTAATGTTTTTCTGTGCTAGTCATGGCTCATGGCTCATATCTTGGTGTGTTTCTGTGCTAGCCATGGCTCAAGTCTTGGCTTGTGTGTGTGTGTGTGTGCTAGCCATGGCTCATGTCTAGGTGTGTGCCATGATGGTCATGTCTCATGTCTTGGTGTGTCCGTGTTGATCATGTCTCTTATCTTTGTGTGCGTCTGAGTTTAGTAATATCTCATAACTTAGTGTGTGTCTGTGTTGGTCATGTGTCATATCTTTGTGTGTGCGTGTTTGGTTTAGGGATATCTCATATCTTTGTGTGCATGTTTATGTTGGTCATGTCTCATATCTTTGTGCGTGCATGTCTGTGTTTGGCACATCTCATATTCTTGTGTGTGCTTGGCTATGTAAGTCACATCTCACGTCTTTGTGTGTGCATGCCTATGTTAGTCATATATTATATCTTTGTGTGTATGTCCATGTTAGGTATGTGTCATATCTTTGGGTGTGCATGTCTAAGTCAGTCATATCTCATATCTTTATGTGCATGT
This sequence comes from Megaustenia siamemsis, assembly GCA_032433765.1. NCBI lineage: Eukaryota > Metazoa > Mollusca > Gastropoda > Stylommatophora > Ariophantidae > Megaustenia > Megaustenia siamemsis. The sequence goes on along the minus strand of JAVIAB010000059.1, from coordinate 74,201,398 downwards.
CTATGTTAGTCATGTGTCATATATCTTGATGTGTGTCGGTGTTAGTCATGTCTCGTATCGCTGTGTACATGTCTGTGTTATTCACATCTCATATCTTTGTGTGTGCATGTCTGTGTTAGTCACCTCTAGTGACTCGGACAGATGGTGCTCGTAAACCTGGGAGGGCAGACCATCTAAGGGCAGAATCCCCCTACAGAAAAGACAATCTGCTGCATTGCAGAAAGATTGGGGACAATCAAAGGCTAAGGAAAGCAAACCTGAAAAAATGCTGGCTGAAATCGGATGCACTGGGCCACTGGCGCAGAACACAGTGCAACGTATTAACGGGTGTTCAGTCAGAGTGGATCTGGCGGACTCTAAATGTGACGTTTTGTCTGAGGGGGCGTTCAACACACTTAACCTGACAGCTGACCTCATGTGGGAGTCTGGAATCCTACTCTGACTGAGTCCTGATCGCAGAGAGAGAGAGAGAGAGAGAGAGAGAGAGAGAGAGATATCTTATTATTGCTGTTTTCTCCCAGTACAAATTACATATTAATCGTATGTCTGCGTCGTCTAGATTTATATCCTTTAGGCAGTCTATAAGTTGGTTATGGTGTATTCTATCGAAAGCTTTGGTGTAGTCTATAAAGCAGGCTTATATTGGTTTGTTTACTTCTGTGTACTTTTCAATCAATGTTCTCATGCTGAATATGGCTTCTTTTGTCCCACTGTTTTTCTTGAATCCAAATTGTTGCTCCTCTAATTCAGTATTGACTTTATTCTGAATCCTTCCCTGTATAACTTTAAGTAAAATGTTTGTTACCTGGCTCATTAGGCTTATTGTTCTGAAGTCATTGCATTCAACTGCACCATTCTTTTTAGGCAATGCAATGAAAGTTGATGTTTTTAGATCGTTTGTTATGTATCCTGTATGGTATATGTCATTGCATATGTATGTGATCACTTCGACGCCAAACTCTTCTAGAGCCTGTATCATCTCTATCTGTATATTGTCAGGCCCTGCTACTTTTCCCCTTTTCATTGTTTTTATGGCTTTTCCTACTTCGGATTTCAGGATTTTATAGTTGTATGTACATTTTATGTCTGGCTTTTTGTCCTTTTCGTTATGAAATAATTATGTTATATATTCTTGCCATCTATCTATTATATCTTTGTTGTCTGATAGCATTCTTCACTCTTTGTTTGCTATACATCCGATTCCTGCAGCTTTTTTGTCTTTATTCGTCATTCTCTTTATTTCTGTGTGCATCTCTCTTAGGTTTTGTTTACTTTTCATAGTTTCGATTTCTAGACATCTTTGGTTGAGCCAGTCTTCTTTTGCCTTTTTGCACATTCTCCGTATTTCATTGTCTATATCCTTGTATCTGGCAGTGTTTTTCGCTTGTCTTCTTTCTTCCATTTTTTCTAATATTTTGTCTGTTATCCATTTTTTATTTTTGTTACTTTCCTTTTTGGGCAAAGTGTTGCAGGATTCTTGCATGCTGTTTTTTATGCATTGCCATTTTGTTGTGACTTTTTCCTCAGGATTTTCTCTTCTGTACTTCTCAATCCCCTCTTCTAGTAGCTTCTGATATGTGTTCTTCACATCCAAAAAAGAAAGTGAAAATCTAAGAACTAGATTTATAGAATCATTTTTCTTGTCAGTTCCTCTTTTACCCATTCGGATGTCAAATGAGATACAAAGTTATAGCTCTTGCCCTCCTGGCCACGTCACTCACTAGTAGTGACATGTGGTCTTTTACGTAAGCATTCCGTGGGTCCAGACTCACCTACTAATGATGGGTCCAGAGGAGTTAAATATAGTACTATAAAGTAGGTCCACAGAGGTACAAGTATTTTTCGTGTCCAGAGTGAGTAAATATAAGTTCCAGAGGGGAAAATATAGGGTCCAGTGCAGTACAAGCATTGCTTGGGTCCAGACCCACTTATGATGGATCCAGTGGGGATAAATAGGATCCATTGAGGTAAATACCTCAAAAAGAGTTTTTTTAGTGCAAATAAGACGAAGCTTGTTGGACAAGTAGACTGAAAAAATAACGCTACTTTGGAAAATATGACACGCATATTCACTAACGGTGAGCTGTAATTATAATCCACAGGTGGTGAAGATTAACTTGGTGATAGACAATACAGCTGTTGTGCTCCCTGGTAATAGAAAGCTGAATTTTGCCCGACGTGAATTTTGTCTGATGGGGAAATGTGATAAAATAATCGATAGGTGTAACTTGGTAAAATGTACAACGGACAGGTTTGCTATCTGCATTGTCGGTAAAGATGATCAACCAATGGATCCGGTGGACATTAGCAATGCTCTGCTAATTGGGGGAAGGGTACGGGACTTCGACAACCACCTCACGGTACCTTTTTAAAACTCTCCACAAAGACGTAGGTTTTTCTCTCTTCGCAAAAAAGGAAGCAGATTTACATCATACGGTAAGACAGAATATCGTCGGTGGACCGTCTATCATCTTCCATCGGCACCATGAGAAGGACAAGACTTTAATCAGAGACATTGAAAAAGTGGTGCGCAGCATTAAGGGCTATCACGCCAACGCCTTTTATCTGTGGGCACTTATGCAAAAAATGCCAACCGATTATACGGTCATACGCAAAGCTGATGATGAGTATAAACCACTTAAGATGAACTATTACAGGCGTCAATGCCGAGAATATCTGAGTTGGATTTCCCACCAAAATCAGGTCCATTTGCGAACACAGTTTAACGCTCGCGAGAAGGATTTGGGTAAACGCAGGATCAGAGTGGATGGATGGGATAAATTCAATAGGACCGTGTATCAGTTTCACGGCCATCCAAACTGTGACATCACTCGCGATCGCGTAGTCAATCCAGTTAATAATATTCAGTTGGTGGAATTATACCAGCAGACCTGTGAAATAACGGCTTATTTAAAGGGCCTCAAATGTGTTCGCGTAATCGTTATGTGGGAGTGCGAGTGGCAACAACTGAAGAAGACAACGCCGGCGATTCAAATCTTTATAGATGAAAACTTGCCTGGTTCTAAACCATCCTTCACTAAATATAACCCCATCACTGATGAGACCATTCTAAATTCTGTTTTAGACGACTCGTTTGTTGGTCTCGTCGAGTGCGACATTCACGTCCCGAGCGATTAAGGGACCATTTTAGCGAGATGACCCCTATCTTTAAAAACGTAAACGTAGGCATAGATGACATCGGTCCCTTTATGCGGGAGTACGCCATTAAAAACAAGATGATGGGTAGTCCTAGACGCACCCTCGTGGGGAGTTACAGTGGAACGAAGATCCTGTTGGCCACGCCCTTGTTAAAGTGGTATTTAGAACACGATTTGGAGGTCACTAAGATATATCAGATCGTAGAGTACCTGCCCGTTAGTTGTTTTAAAGAGTTTAGTGACAAGGTCACAGAGGCGCGTCGGGCGGGGGATCTCAGCGAGGAACATTCTATAACCAGCGACACCATGAAATTGTTGGGTAACGCCGCTTACGGGAAGACCCTGACAAATAAGGCGAAACATGTTGATGTGTCCTACGTTAAGGCGGGAGACAATACCACTAAGATGGTAAATAACCCACGGTTTAAAAACATGACGAGTGTTGGGGACGCTCCGTTCGAGGTCGAGATGGCAAGACGGTTTATCTTGTGGGATCTTCCTTCACATATAGTTTTTTCGTCTACCAGTACGCCAAATTGAGAATGCAGCAGTTTTACTATGATTTTCTTGATAGGTATGTAGATAGGTCAGACTTTCAACTTTGTGAAATGGAGCGCGATGATTTTTTCTCGCAATACGACCAGTGGTTCCCCTCGGAGACTTGTGAGACCATCGCGCGTATTTCATTGAGCGTCAGGGCAGTGTTAAGTATGAGTGTTCTAAATGTAAGGCGAGGCAATTATACGATAAACGGACTCCTGGGCTGTTCAAGTTGGAGTATTCGGGCGCTGGGATGGTTTCCCTGTGCAGCAAGACCTATTACTGCTTTGGTGATCATGTGAAAGTTAGCACGAAGGGTCTTAATAAACACCACAACAAGTTAAATAAAGAATCTTTCACTGATGTCCTCACCAAACAGAAAGCCTGGGGTGGTAAAAACATTGGTTTCAAAACACACGAAGGGTCAATATACACATACACTCAACACAGAAACTCACTTTCCTTTTTCTATTTTAAGCGCCAGGTCCACTCAGATAATGTAACAACCTCCCCTTTATCCATCTAGTAGTGTCATAACTTATATTCCAAAAAAATTATCAATACATGTAAATTCATATCAGTCTAAAATGCTCATATTGTGTATGTTTTACTTGTTTGTGTCTGTGTAATGCAATATATTTTGAATTTTAAAAATGCACACTTATTATGTATTAACTTAATAATATGTTTTGTGTGTGTGTATTGTGTGTGTGTGTGTGTGTGTGTGTGTGTTCGGATGTATGGAATGAGAGAAAACATTAGTACTATTTACTCAAACCAAAGACGATCAACAAAATCCACACGATAAACAGGCATCATTATATGAAGGAACCACCATCTTCAACCTATTACGCTCAACACTTAAAGTTGGCTTTTGGGACCCGTATTTACCTTAATTGATCCTATTTATAGTCCTTTATTTACCCCACTGGACCCATCATAGGTGGGTCTGGACCCAAGCAATGCTTGTACTACACTGGACCCTATATTTTCCCCACTGGAACCTTATATTTACTCACTCTGGACCCGAAAAATACTTGTACCTCTGTGGACCCACTTTATAGTACTATATTTAACTCCTCTGGACCCATCATTAGTAGGTGGGTCTGGACCCACGGAATGGTTACGTAAAGACCACATGTCACTACTCTCACTGTTAATTGATGTTGGTGTAACGTTTCTCCGAGTTGTCTATCCATCTATTCTGGGTCTGTCATCGAATCAATTCAGAAGAAGAGGTATGTTTACAGCACTCGGAAAAAGGACAAATAATCAACAGAAAAAATATGGACCAAAGCAGGATCGAAACCGTACTCGATCTTGCTTTGGTCCATATTTGTTTCTGTTGTTGATTATTTGTCATTTTTCCGAGTGCTGTAAACATACCTCTTCTTCTGAATTGATTCGCCGATTATCGCCTCGGAAGTTTCCTCTATAATAATATTCATTTATTATTATTTGTCTCCTATTCTGGGTCTACAATGGAATGTTCTTCCATCTCTTCTTTTCATGTATGCGTTGTTTGGTCTAGAATCTTTTGACATTCTTCCCAGCCGAGCAAACCATTTCATTTGTTGTCGTGTATACACAGGACGATACTGCTCACTGTAATTTAATGATTCTATTCTTGCGTTTCTTTTAATCATCCATTCTATTCTATTCATCAGTTTCATTGCAGTCTGGGACCTCCATACCCATTCCACCGCCCGCCCTAGCATTGCTCGAAGCGTATACAGCTGCTTGTTCCTATAATGTGTTGCTTATAGATACATCTGCTTTCCCAACTAAACACTCCGGATCGACCAGATCACTTTTCCGCCTTTAAACTCCTCAGTCTCTCAATGTATACATCCTTGTCCCATCCATTTCCTCCTCAGTCTCTCAATGTATACATGCTTGTCCCATCCATTCTCCTCCTCAGTCTCTCAATGTATACATCCTTGTCCCATCCATTCTTCTCCTCACTCTCTCAATATCTACATCCTTGTCCCATCCATTCTCCTCCTCAGTCTCTCAATGTATACATCCTTGTCCCATCCATTCTCCTCCTCACTCTCTCAATGTATACATTCTTGTCCCATCCATTCTTCTCCTCACTCTCTCAATGTATACATCCTTGTCCCATCCATTCTCCTCCTCAGTCTCTCAATGTATACATTCTTGTCCCATCCATTCTTCTCCTCACTCTCTCAATGTATACATCCTTGTCCCATCCATTCTTCTCCTCACTCTCTCAATGTATACATCCTTGTCCCATACATTCTCCTCTTCTCTTAAGGAATGACGAACAAACTTGGCGATGTCCACTTTATCTAGAGTAAGGTCACACTCAGTGGTAGAGTTGCCGATTGGCTCATTGGCTATGGCATAGCTAACCATCCATTAAGTCACATGACATCGATAACAATTCTTCAACCTATTGAACTTGTATTAGGCTGTTCTATGACGTCAGTGCAACTTTAAGATTGTTCGTCATCAACAAATACAAAATAATATTCAAGGACATGAACACCACATGCTATTTGAGAACAAGAAAAGCAATTTTCTCTATGGTGATATAACATTTACCAACAAATTTGGCAATGAAATGCTAAGTTTATCTGGCATCCTCTTCTTTGACATTTTACATGTAAAAAGTTATTGAGTTATTTGCGGGTCATCATCATTGCACTCCGAACATGTCTACAGGTGCTCAGATCCCCTCCTCAGCAATTCTCTCAGTGTCCAGCGACTGACGACTCCAGTTCTATGTTGGTTGATAAGTCTTCTTACACGACCACTAAGTTTCTCATTTCTGGCTGTGCCCATCTTAATTCCCATTTCCATCATCAGAAGAAGTGACGTGGATCTGTGTTTGTCGAAGCCCTGTGCTCTTCTCACATCTCGGAGAGCATTGATGATGTCCGCTCGATCCATTGGTTGCCCGTCCTCAACGACAGCGCAGCTAGCCAACCTGTCCGCTCTTTCATTTCCCCGTACTCCCGCATGCCCAGGGACATAGACAAAGGTGACCTTACGTATTTTGTATTTCTGCAACGACTCTACCATTGCATGCGTACAGAGCCCGCCTCCACTTTTTTTATCATGCTCATCGAATCACTCAGTATACATGCGTGGGTGTAGTCTTGTGACTCTAACCATTTGAATGCCTTGGTCACTGCCATCGCCTCCATTGTCATGCTGCTCGTGGTCATGACGTATGCACCACTGTCTTCTTTAACTATTCTGCCTGTCGAGCGTGCTGTAAATGCCCATGCACTTCCTTGGTGTCGTCATACAGATCCGTCTGTATAGATGACTGTATCTTTCTCATCAGTGTTATCGCAGATGAGACCGTTGGCCTTAGCATTAACCACGACCGGGTTCTGTTCCCTACTTTTCCTGTCGAGTGTGACAATACACGAGAAAGTCCCCTTGAATGACGTAGGCACCAGTATCCGCTCCTCACCAACGCTGATATTGGTAAGCCCACAGATCTGTTTGTTGTTGTTGTTTCGTTCGCCAGCTTTCATCTCTGACGAAGTCCCTAGAGACTAGGAACTGAGTTTTGCGTATTAATCCATTTTTCCCTGGCAGCCGTGTGCACCGGGGTCCCTCGCCGCACAGGCAGATAACTCCGACTTCGGAGGTACTCATGTTTTTTCCGTCGATGAGTAACTAACGTTTCTAGCCAGGCCTCGCTGCTGAGACCAAGGGTGGTTGTCGCAGAGAGAAATCATAAATAAAAATCCCAACCAGTGTAGCAGAGATTTGAACCCACAACCTCTCTGTCCCGAGACCGGCGTCTTGCCTCGAGACTAACCAGTCCCCCTGAACTTGGAATATGAGGAAACTGCAACAAGGAACACTTTTCATGCATAGCCTGCAATGGTTCCTGTCGCCTATCCACCACACACCAGAAGTCCACGTCTTCCCAAAGTGATGACCGTCATATTTCTTTAAAAATGTATAGCGCTTGATGATGTCAGGCCATCGTTGTAGACTCCAATTCCGAACACACAAACACACAGTCAGTCGTCAGACTATCCTCCTCGCACATCAAACAACAGACCGCAAGACCAGCGTACGGTCGGTCCAGGGATCTACGATGGGCCACCACGATGACCCGGCACACACGACAATGTAAGCACAGCAATGACGCGCCCTTTAGATTCTTGACAACTCCAGTGAAACTCCACGACGAACAGAACACAGTGCAAATTCCCCAAAGAGACAAAACCGCGGCTGACGAAGCTGTTCACATTTAATGAGAACATATAACTAACCTGCTTCAAGCAAATCCATTAATGGCCATGAACAGCACCAATGTGACGCAAAGCGCAGAACAAGCCTAGACGATGGAAGGTCGCATTCACAACACTTGATTTGTCGAAAATGAAACATTGCCGGCGTACGACATTGTTTTATCGGCGCAGATGTAATAAGTAGATCATCATCTTGACTTTAACGCATAGGAGTGCAATGGAGAACCGAAATCAATCAGACATCGAATGCACCTTCTGCAGCGATCGAGAGAACGTGGACTAGATCCGCCATCCTAGAAACGGAAGACACCAGACCTGTTTGATGACATCTTCTGCTCGGCCCACCCATGATTTGCCTCTTTTTAGCCTGGTACCTTTCCCTGTGTTGAGCACGTGGTACAATGGATGCTCTTTATCTGTACTAATCTTCAGGTATGCTCGTGCTCTCCAGATCTTGATTCTGTCATCCATGGTTGGAAAGTCAAGAAGATACCTCATTGCTACACAGGGAGTCTCCCTCGTACATCCCAAGATAATGCGCATGGTTTCATTTTGTATTTTCTCCAGCCTATCAATTTGAGTCGTACTGACAGTAAGAATTGTCAGGGCATACTCGATTGGTGCAAGGACTAATCCCTGGAACAGAAGAGTAAGTAGCCTCTGCTCGATGTTGGCAGCTGCCATGACCTTCAAGGCGGCTAATCCTTTGCGGATTTTGTTATCACATGGTCGACGTGGTCCCGAAAACACTGGCTGTGATCAAACTTAACTCCAAGGTATGTCATCAACTTGTCCCTGGTTACCTCATCAGCTCCCATTCGTACTACCGGTGTGGTCGTATTAACGATATGATTGTTAAGTGAGAACCATGAAACTGATGCTTTATTTTGATTAACCAAGGCACCTGAAACCCCCACACCAGTAAGAGCTGCGATCGAGTTCGTCTTGCATTGTGGAGGCGATTCCCCGTCTGTCTCTTCCCTGTCGATATACCAGAATATCATCAGCAAAAGTCATAGTTCTTCCCCTCCATCCAGCTGTTGTTCCGTGATCGTTATTGTGTACACGTTAAATAGAACTGGTGACAATGGTGCGCCTTGTGGCAGCCCTGGACAAATGGATGTTGGCTCGGAAGACCAACTTCCACATCTGAGTATTACTTTCCTCTGAAACAGTGCCGCGGCAATCCATCTAATGAGGAAGGGGTGCACCGCCAGTTTGAGGAGCATATGCATGAGATATTCAAATGGTACCCTATTGTATGCATCCTCCAGATCTATAGCAGCAGCACATGTCTCCTCTCGTCTGTGGAAGCCTTCGAAAACGTCATAGGCAAATACTGCCGCATTGAGCCATGTCTCTTTGTTATATCTATAACCTCCGAGTGTGGGTGGGATTACGCGTTTCTGTTCAAGGTGACAGGTGAGGACACGGGCAATTATTTTCTCCAGCAGCTTGCCCGCAGTGTTCTGCATTGTGATGATTCTGTAGGCACTGATCTGAGAATGGTTCTTGTTTGGCTTTGGTAGCGGTAGTAAGTAGCTGTGTAGCCACTCCTCCTTAATCTGACCACTCTGAATGCTGGCATTAAACTCATTGGCCAGTTTTGTCAAGTCATTGTCAGCTAAATCGCCTTTGTCATCGTACCGAACACTATCTGGACCAGGAGCAGTGTTGTGTGACCCTTTAAGTGTCGTGCGAATGGTATCGGTTGTGATTGTGAGATCTTCTTCCAGCCCTACATCCTTACACAATTTTGACAGCGATCCCCATATCCCCATTCTTACAGCCTCATTTCTTTGGTCCGTCTGCTCAATGTAGCGGGCAAGCAGGGCCTTCCCTTTGCTCTCATCAGATTAGTGCCATATCCGGTCTGTGCTCTGAAAGTCTGGTGTCATGTTGTGCCATTCATGCTCTGATGAAGGCGCCAGAATGTGGCTAGCGATTATGTAAAAAGTTAAACGTAATAAGTTAAAGAAATACAAATTGACTAAAACACTGACGTGGCATCAACAGTAACACGTGGAAGGTGTCATTTGGTGCTCTTGTTATCCCCTGGCAGCAATACTCCCCCACGTGATAGAAAATAGTGCGCTGTGGTCAATTACAGATTCGTGCTGATAAAAACGATACAAGAGCGTCTAAACGTTGCGATCAAAGGATATCCCTCTCTTAGAATATATCTATGACCTTTGTCGTTTTGACAGACGGTTGGTAGCAAACAATCATGATAAGTCTGTAGTCTGGTAAAGTATTAGTGTCTTATGGTGGATGCTGTTTTACTGAACAGCTTCTCTCATGGCTGAATCTGTCAATATGGGACAGACAGATTCGACCAGAGAATGAACAAGATGTATTTGTGATATTTGGCCTCGTCTCCTTTCTCCTGCACCTTTTGTCTTCTGAATTTGATATCAACGTTGCCTAGAAAGTTACTGGGCAATTTTAAAATATTTTTGTTCTCCATGTGCTACGATCTGCAGCCAGATTTTCCCAATTTCTTTCGCTGATAGAGAATTCACTCAATGAAGTCCTGCAAACATCCTTATATTTCGGTACTGGTCTGTCCTTTGGTCTCTTTCCGTCCTTAAGTTCTCCATACAATATGTGTTTAGTAATACAAATGTTTGCCATTCTTCTTACATGACATATCCACCCTAGTCTACGACTCCTAAGTGTTGCCATGACGATGGGAGTTTGGCTCGTAAGAAATTAGAGTTGGTTACTTTGTCCTGCCATTTGATGTTCATATTCTTTCGACGGCAAGGCCCATGAAAGCTGTTTAATCTTTTCTGCTGCCAAGAATGGGTAGTCCAGGTTTCATATCCTTATAGAAGTGTTGGAATATACACAAATAGAAACTAAACAAAAATTGCAGCTAGAACATAATGGGAACAAAATACGAGGAAGAATGAAATATTATGAAAAGAGAACTTAACAAAAGTGAAAATATCTTATATTACTAGTTCGGTCGGACAAATAAAGTGATAAAAAATGACAAATTGTTAAAATAAAACAATAGTTACATGAACTAGCTTGAGTATATTTTCAAAATAAATGCTTGCTCTTCTTGTGTGTTATCATCCATTTTGTTAAACAAGGGTCTATGTGGGGAAGGGGAATCACAAAATGACTTTTATGTCAAGTCAGGAATAATTGCGTCCCTTTAAGAGAAACCCATTTCCGGATATTTAAGCGAGGACCCGTTCGACCAATCAAACACGTCCGTCCAGGCACTGCCTCTGGCATACGAGTGCTGAATGCCACATTATGGGCGCAAGACAAATCCCGGATGAGTGCTTTCTTACCCATAATTTATTTGGGAAAGCAGAGATCCTTTTATTTTGGGGGCTATTCAGCCACACGATCAAGTGGTTCGCGTTTGTATTAGATGCTTTCATTTATCAATTCTTTCTATTTGTTTCGTTCCCCCCCCCCCTTCTTTAAACCAAACACAGACTAACTTTTGAACGTTGAACTGACAACCTGTCCACAACAGTTACCGGATCTACTTTGAATTCTCGCAGACGTTCTGATCTATAATTCACGTTAGTATTTCCTGGCATGTCTATGTTGTCCTAGATGGTTCCATTCTTCAACTGAAGATATGTCTTCTTGTGTGTTGCAACGATTGCTACTGCTTTTTCTCGTTTCAACTCTCTCTCTCTCTCTCTCTCTCTCTCTCTCTCTCTCTCGTGCGCATTAATGCCCTTCTTCATATCCTTCCACAATCTCCTATCCACAGTACATCTTTTCAATTCTGTTGTTGACTGTTTTCCATGCCATGACACCGAGCTATTCAGTATCTTCTCTCTTTGTCTTCCGCGATCTCTCTTTCCCTGTATTTTGCCAGTTGTAAACCAAGTATTCCAACTTGCCTCTTCTCATGACATGCCCGAAAAATCATCATTGTTTCTTGTGATGTTTTTTATGAGTTCCCTTTTTGCCTCTTTGAGAATTTCCTCATTGGTCTTTTTAGCTGTCCATGGAACTTTCAACATTCTTCTGAAAAATTCCATCTCTGTGGCCTCTAATCGCATTTTCATGTGTTTGTCTAATGTCCATGATTCACTTCGATAGGTCAGAATTGACTCTATATAGTAGCACCGATGTACAATCTTTCTCCTTCTATTGACATAGACTTTTTGCACAAAACGTTTTTCATTTTCTGAAATGCTATTTTAGCCTGAAATATTCTGTTCTTTTTATTTTTGAGGTGCATCTCCATTTGATGTTATTGATAAAAAACAAACAAACACGTATTATATAAATATTGTTAATGATAATTGTATTTACTGTAACTTAGTGAAGAAGTTCCATTTGTGGCTGGTTGAGTGGAGGGGAAAGCTAAGTGTTTTGAAAGGTAGTCCCTTATATATAAGAATTGTAAATAATTAATTTAAATCAACAAGTAAACAAAAGTAACAAGAAAATATAAAGGCCATCTTTAAAAACCTGAGCAGTGAAAAAAATGGAACGTCATAAAAAATGCCAACACTCCTTCCGTAGAAATGAACCACGTAGTTATCAAAACGTCGCACGTGTTATCTTTTATCTATTGAAATACTTCGTACACGTACTTGTATCTCCCCTTAAGGATTGAATTCCGAGAAACCGACTCGGACACTGGGAGGGTAACTCCGAAGGAACGAACTTTCAGAATTTCAGCTTTTTTTTTTTTTTTTTTTGTGTTAAGCGATTTGAAACAGCTGAAAATGTTGTAATTATTCTCATCTCACTGTGGGATACCAGGAAACGAGGAAAAAGACTTGTTGGCAAAGTGAAGCGTAGCAGGCAAACAGACAGTTACATACCATCAGAAGAAACAGATGACATCAATCAGAAGACACAAAACACCAGATCAAGACGCCTACCATAATGTGACTAGATAGGAACAACTTATTATACGCCTCAGAACACGACACAATCGACTCAGCAATGTATACAAAATTCAAAATCGGCACCTCAACTACTTGTGCATGTGGACAGGCGCCCCAGACTGCTGAACACATACTTCAAGACTGCACTGAATATAATAGACTGAGGAAAATACATTGGTCTATAGATACAACACTACAGACAAAACTATATGGGCCCCTGCAAGAATATATCACACACACACACACACACACAAACACACACACACGCACACGCACACGCACACGCGCACGCGCACACGCACACGCACACATACACATACACACAGCAGTAAAATTTATACAAGAAATGGCATTACATATATAGACAATACTTCAGGCGAACGACAGACAAACAGACAGACAGAAAAGACAGGCGAGCGGGCGGGCGGGCGGGTAACTAAGTAGGTAGGTGGGTGGGTAGACCCGATGGTTGGATGGGTAGGTAGGTATATAGGTAGGTAGGTAGGTAGGTAGGTGGGTGGGTAGGTAGGTAGGTATGAATGTATATAGGTAGGTAGGTAGGTAGGTATGTAGGTAGGTAGGTAGGTAGGTAGGTAGGTAGGTAGGTAGGTAGGTAGGTAGGTAAGTAGGTAGGTAGGTAGGTAGGTAGGTAGGTAGGTAGGTAGAGGAGAGTATGAACTTCCACGATATAATTAACTGCCCCAGTTCAGTGAGCCAGATATTAGCCCCTTTTTCAGCCGAGTCGACTGGAGACCATCAATCCAAGCCTCCGCCTTACCACCACGCTACCGGCGTCCTACACATGCAGTTTAACATTTTAAAGTAAAAAAAAAAATAATAATTACAGATTCCTTCCCCTGCCCTACTTGGTGTCTGGGGAGTATGGTGTTAGTCAGCATATTTTTTTTACTTCCACGGGCTAATATTATCATCATCAAGTACCGGTCCTGCTGGCGTTGGTGATCATGTCTCTCCACAACTTTCGATCTCGACAGTTATTTATCATTTCTGTTGTTGACCTTCTGCTAAGCCATTCTCTTAAGCTGTCTGGTATTTTTTCTCTTTGCTTCCCTCTATCTCTTCGTCCCTCAATTTTTCCAGTTGTTACAATATATTCCAGCTGTTCTCTTCTCATTACATGGCCAAAAAATGATGATTGTTTCTTCCTAATATTGGACATTAGCTCTATTTTTACTTTGACCTCTTTCAGAACGTTTTCATTACTCTTCTTAACTGTCCATGGTATTCTCAACATGCGTCTGTAAAACCTCATTTCTACAGACTCCATTGATTTTTTTGTCTGTTGTCCTATTGTCCATGATTCACATCCATATGTTAAGACTGGCTCTACATAACATTTAAGAACTCTTTTACGGGCTAATATAAGAAATATAAATACGAAATGTTAAGTTCTTTCTTTAAAGCTTGATGATTTCTTTCTCTTTTCTTTGTTTCCACTCCCTCTTCTACCCGTTCGGGTGTCAATGGAGACACACAGTTCTAGCTCTTGCCCTTCTGACAGCCTCAACTTTTGTCAACTGGTGGTTGTTGTAGCATTTCTTAAATGTTGTCAGTCCATCTTCTTCTGGGTCTACCATTGGACCCTTAATGATTTAAAGTTTTAAAAAATACACAAAGTTAATTATCAGTTACCCTAGCAATCTGTTTTTTTATATAAAAGTATTTAAAGATATGATATATATTATATATATAAAGAGTACCATGGACAGGCAAGAAGAGTAATGAAGATGTTCTGAGAGAGGTCAAAGCAAAAATAGAGCTAATGTCCAATATTAGGAAGAAACAATCATCATTTTTTGGCCATGTAATGAGAAGAGAACAACTGGAATATATTGTAACAACTGGAAAAATTGAGCGACGAAGAGATAGAGGGAAGCAGAGAGAAAAAATAACAGACAGCTTAAGAGAATGGCTTTGCAGAAGGTCAACAACAGAAATGATAAATAGCTGCCGAGATCGAAAGTTCTTGAGAGACATGATCACCTACGCCAGCAGGCCCGGTACTTGATGATGATGATTTAAAGATATATATTTCCTTGTCGATCTTGTAAACATTTTCTTTCAATTAAATATCAATAGTTACATCAAGATGGTGGTGGGAGCATCAATAGATACATCAAGATGGTGGTGGGAGCATCAATAGATACATCAAGATGGTGGTGGGAGCATCAATAGAATATTAATAGATACATCTAGATGGTGGTGGGAGCATCAATAGAATATTAATAGATACATCTAGATGGTGGTGGGAGCATCAATAGAATATTAATAGATACATCAAGATGGTGGTGGGAGCATCAATAGAATATTAATAGATACATCTAGATGGTGGTGGGAGCATCAATAGATACATCAAGATGGTGGTGGGAGCATTAATAGAGCATCAATCGAATATCAATAGATACATCAAGATGGTGGTGGGAGCATTAATAGAGCATCAATCGAATATCAATAGATACATCAAGATGGTGGTGGGAGCATTAATAGAGCATCAATAGATACATCAAGATGGTGGTGGGAGCATCAATAGAATATCAATAGATACATCAAGATGGTGGTGGGAGCATCAATAGAATATCAATAGATACATCAAGATGGTGGTGGGAGCATCAATAGAATGTTAATAGATACATCAAGATGGTGGTGGGAGCATCAATAGAATATTAATAGATACATCAAGATGGTTGTGGGAGAATTAATAGAATATTAATAGATACATCAAGATGGTGGTGGGAGCATCAATAGGATATTAATAGATACATCAAGATGGTGGCGGGAGCATTAATAGAATATTAATAGATACATCAAGATGGTGGTGGGAGCATTAATAGAGCATCAATAGAGTATCAATAGATGCATCAAGATGGTGGTGGGAGCATTAATAGAGCATCAATAGAATATCAATAGATGCATCAAGATGGTGGTGGGAGCATTAATAGAGCATCAATATAATATCAATAGATGCACCAAGAAGGTGGTGGGAGCATTAATAGAGTATCAATAGAATATCAATAGATACATCAAGATGGTTGTGGAGCATTAATAGAGCATCAATGAATTATCAATAGATACATCAAGATGGTGGTGGGAGCATTAATAGAGCATCAATGAATTATCAATAGATACATCAAGATGGTGGTGGAGCATTAATACAGCATCAATAGAATATCAATAGATACATCAAGATGGTGGTGGGAGCATTAATAGAGCATCAATGAATTATCAATAGATACATCAAGATGGTGGTGGGAGCATTAATAGAGCATCAATGAATTATCAATAGATACATCAAGATGGTGGTGGGAGCATTAAAAGAATATCAATAAAATATCAATAGATACATGAAGATGGTGGTGGGAGCATCAATAGAGCATCAATAAAATATCAATAGATACATGAAGATGGTGGTGGGAGCATCAATAGAATATCAATAGATACATCAAGATGGTGGTGGGAGCATCAATAGAATATCAATAGATACATCAAGATGGTGGTGGGAGCATCAATAGAATATCAATAGATGCATCAAGATGGTGGTGGGAGCATCAATAGAATATCAATAGATGGATCAAGATGGTGGTGGGAGCATCAATAGAATATTAATAGATACATCAAGATGGTGGCGGGAGCATTAATAGAATATTAATAGATACATCAAGATGGTGGTGGGAGCATTAATAGAGCATCAATAGAGTATCAATAGATGCATCAAGATGGTGGTGGGAGCATTAATAGAGCATCAATAGAATATCAATAGATGCATCAAGATGGTGGTGGGAGCATTAATAGAGCATCAATATAATATCAATAGATGCACCAAGAAGGTGGTGGGAGCATTAATAGAGTATCAATAGAATATCAATAGATACATCAAGATGGTTGTAGGAGCATTAATAGAGCATCAATAGAATATCAATAGATACATCAAGATGGTGGTGGGAGCATTAATAGAGCATCAATGAATTATCAATAGATACATCAAGATGGTGGTGGGAGCATTAAAAGAATATCAATAAAATATCAATAGATACATGAAGATGGTGGTGGGAGCATCAATAGAGCATCAATAAAATATCAATAGATACATGAAGATGGTGGTGGGAGCATCAATAGAATATCAATAGATACATCTAGATGGTGATGGGAGCATCCATAGAATATCAATAGATTCATCAAGATGGTGGTGGGAGCACCAATGGAATATCAATAGATACATCAAGATGGTGGTGGGAGCATCAATAGAATATCAATAGATACATCAAGATGGCGGTGGGAGCATCAATAGATACATCAAGATGGTGGTGGGAGCATCAATAGAATATCAATAGATACATCAAGATGGTGTTGGGAGCATCAATAGATACATCAAGATGGTGGTGGGAGCATCAATAGAATATCAATAGATACATCAAGATAGTGGTGGGAGCATCAATAGAATATCAATAGATACATCAAGATAGTGGTGGGAGCATCAATAGAATATCAATAGATACATCAAGATAGTGGTGGGAGCATCAATAGAATATCAATGAATTATTTTTAAAAAAGTATTTAAAAAGTGTCAATAAAATATTATTAAAGTATAAATAAAGTATCAATAAAATATCAATAAAGTATCAATAAAATATCAATAAAGTATCAATAAAGTATCAGTAAAATATCAATAAAGTATCAATAAAGTATCAGTAAAATATCAATAAAGTATCAATAAAGTATCAATAAAGTATCAATAAAGTATCAATAAAGTATCATGAAATATCATAAAGTATCAATAAAATATCAATAAAGTATCAATAAAATATCAATAAAGTATCAATAAAGTGTCAATAAAATATCATAAAGCGCACACTAAAGTATCAATAAGGTATCATAAAGTATCATAAGGTATCATAAAGTATCAATAAATTATCATCGAATACTAGATAAAAAGTGAGTAAAACTGAAAGAATATTTAGCCCCTTTACTAAAACGATTACTTTAGACGTCCCCGCCACACGTCATTCCCCGCCCTCCCCACCTCCTAACCCCACATGTTCCCGCTTTAATCAAGAACTACCAGCCCCTAAACTCTTTTCAAGACACAGCCAAACGGGCAAAACTCACGATCCCCATTCCTGATCACCGACAAGCTCCTAAAATCACCAAAGTATGAGCAGCTCCCGTGACGGTGATCACAGTCCATCCACCGAGTGCCGGTCATGTAATATCCGAGCACAACTGGCCTGGAAACAATTCAGTCTTCACCGCCTGGTGCTACGCAGACTGTGTAGAATGCACTGTGGTCACGTTGGTAAGTTTATGTCCCCACAGCATCAACATAAGATGTTTCTTTGTTTTATTTTGACAGAAAATGTTCTTTATTGCTTACTTTTGAAAGTTCTGTTCTCGTTCTTCGATTACGAACATCCAAATTATCTGCCATTAGAGTGCAAACAGTAACTTTGTCCATTCTTACATAGTGAGCAATTACTTAGTTCTTAGACTGTGAGCAATTACTTAGTTCTTTCGACTGTGAGCAATTACTTAGTTCTTTAGACTGTGAGCAATTACTTAGTTCTTAGACTGTGAGCAATTAATTAGTTCTTAGACTGTGAGCAATTACTTAGTTCTTTAGACTGTGAGCAATTACTTAGTTCTTAGACTGTGAGCAATTACTTAGTTCTTTAGACTGTGAGCAATTAATTAGTTCTTTAGACTGTGAGCAATTACTTAGTGCTTTAGACTGTGAGCAATTAATTAGTTCTTTAGACTGTGAGCAATTACTTAGTGCTTTAGACTGTGAGCAATTACTTAGTTCTTAGACTGTGAGCAATTACTTAGTTCTTAGACTGTGAATAATTACTTAGTTCTTAGACTGTGAGCAATTACTTAGTTCTTAGACTGTGAGCAATTACTTAGTTCTTAGACTGTGAGCAATTACTTAGTTAAACTGTGGACAATTACTTAGACTGTGGACAGTTACTTAGTTAGACTGTGGACAATTACTTAGTTAGACTGTGGACAATTACTTAGACTGTGGACAATTACTTAGTTAAACTGTGGACAATTACTTAGACTGTGGACAGTTACTTAGTTAGACTGTGGACAATTACTTAGTTAGACTGTGGACAATTACTTAGTTAGACGGTGGACAATTACTTAGTTAGACGGTGGACAATTACTTAGTTAGACTGTGGACATTACTTAGTTAGACTGTGGACAATTACTTAGTTAGACTGTGGACAATTACTTAGTTAGACGGTGGACAATTACTTAGTTAGACTGTGGACAATTACTTAGTTAGACTGTGGACATTACTTAGTTAGACTGTGGACAATTACTTAGTTAGACTGTGGACAATTACTTAGTTAGACGGTGGACAATTACTTAGTTAGACGGTGGACAATTACTTAGTTAGACTGTGGACAATTACTTAGTTAGACTGTGGACAATTACTTAGTTAGACTGTGGACATTACTTAGTTAGACTGTGGACAATTACTTAGTTAGACTGTGGACAATTACTTAGTTAGACGGTGGACAATTACATACTTAGACTGTGGACATTACTTAGTTAGACTGTGGACAATTACTTAGACTGTGGACATTACTTAGTTAGACTGTGGACAATTACTTAGACTGTGGACATTACTTAGTTAGACTTGACAATTACATACTTAGACTGTGGACATTACTTAGTTAGACTGTGGACAATTACTTAGACTGTGGACAATTACTTAGTTATTAGACCGCAAACAATTACTTAGCTCTTAGACTGTGAACAACTCTTGTGTCCGTTCTTAAAATGTGGGTATTTATCTTATCCGTTTTTAGACAGGCGGACAAGAACCTTGTCGGAATTGATAAAAAGCTAAAATTATTGTTTTCCTATTAAAAATCACAGAAACTGAAATCAAGCACAGGGACCTGCGTGGTGTTGCACGGTAACTCTTTACTGTGGGCAGTCATATTGTCAGTCATATTTCAGTCATATTGTCAGTCATATTGTCAGTCATAACGAACGGTGTATATTAATTTTACTAACTTTAACAGGCGCTCTGACGGGATGTTACGAAGACCTGATTGCGTGTTTCCTTACTTTACATATTTCTGACTATATGTTATGATCTCATTGCTCGTTCACTCGCTTCACATATTCCTGACTGTATGTTATGATCTCATTGCTCGTTCACTCGCTTCACATATTCCTGACTGTATGTTATGATCTCATTGCTCGTTCACTCGCTTCACATATTCCTGACTGTATGTTACGATCTCATTGCTCATTCACTTCACATATTCCTAACTGTATGTTACGACGTCATTGCTCACTCACTTCACATATTCCTGACTGTATGTTATGATCTCATTGTTCACTCACTTCACATATTCCTGACTGTATGTTACGATCTCATTGCTCATTCACTTCACATATTGCTAACTGTATGTTACGACCTCATTGCTCACTCACTTCACATATTCCTGACTGTATGTTATGATCTCATTGTTCACTCACTTCACATATTCCTGACTCTATGTTATGATCTCATTGCTCATTCACTTCACATATTCCTGACTGTATGTTACGACCTCATTGCTCACTCACTTCACATATTCCTGACTGTATGTTATGATCTCATTGTTCACTCACTTCACATATTCCTGACTCTATGTTATGATCTCATTGCTCATTCACTTCACATATTCCTGACTGTGTGTTATGATCTCATTGTTCACTCACTTCACATATTCCTGACAGTATGTTATAATCTCATTGCTCACTCACTTCACGTATTCCTGACTGATTGCTATGATCTCATTGCTCACTCACTTCACATATTCCTGACTATATGTTATGATCTCATCACTCGTTTACTCACTTCACATATTCCTGACTGTATGTTACGATCTCATCACTCGTTTACTCACTTCACATATTCCTGACTGTATGTTACGATCTCATCACTCGTTTACTCACTTCACATATTCCTGACTGTATGTTACGATCTCATCACTCGTTTACTCACTTCACATATTCCTGACTGTATGTTACGATCGCATTGCTCGTTTACTCACTTCACATATTCCTGACTGTATGTTACGATCGCATTGCTCGTTTACTCACTTCACATATTCCTGACTGTGTGTTACGATCGCATTGCTCGTTTACTCACTTCACATATTCCTGACTGTATGTTACGATCGCATTGCTTGGTTACTCACTTCACATATTCCTGACTGTATGTTACGATCGCATTGCTCGTTTACTCACTTCACATATTCCTGACTGTATGTTACGATCGCATTGCTCGTTTACTCACTTCACATATTCCTGGCTGTATGTTACGATCTCATCACTCGTTTACTCACTTCACATATTCCTGACTGTATGTTACGATCGCATTGCTCGTTTACTCACTTCACATATTCCTGGCTGTATGTTACGATCTCATCACTCGTTTACTCACTTCACATATTCCTGACTGTATGTTACGATCGTATTGCTCGGTTACTCACTTCACATATTCCTGACTGTATGTTACGATCGTATTGCTCGGTTACTCACTTCACATATTCCTGACTGTATGTTACGATCGTATTGCTCGGTTACTCACTCCACATATTCCTGACTGTATGTTACGATCGTATTGCTCGGTTACTCACTTCACATATTCCTGACTGTATGTTACGATCGCATCACTCGTTTACTCACTTCACAGATCCCTGCAACATGAACTGCCTGACCTTGACCATGTTGGTGATTGTCTGGTTCCAGGTTGGGATCTGCGATTCAGCGACCTCCGACTACAAGTACCAGATCGACATCGACCCCAAGGGTCACTTCCTCTTTCAGTGGTCAGTGAACTACGACACAGAAATCGTTGATATTAAACTAACTGCTGACGTAAGCTTGTGTTTCACCTTGAGAATCTGTTGTGTTTGTTGTTGTTTATGTTGTTGTGTCTGCTTTTTGTTGTTGTTTATGTTGTTGTGTCTGCTTTTTGTTGTTGTTTATGTTGTCGTGTCTGCTGTGTATTGTTGCGTCTGATGTGTATTGTTGTCTACTGTGTTGGTTGTGTCTACTGTGTTGGTTGTGTCTACTGTGTTGGTTGTGTCTGCTATTTGTTGTTCTGTCTGCTGTATTTGTTATCGTGTCTGTTTTTGTTATTGTGCCTACTGTTTGTTATTGTGCATACTGTTTGCTATTGTGCCTACTGTTTGTTATTGTGCATACTGTTTGCTATTGTGCCTACTGTTTGTTATGGTGCGTACAGTTTGTTACTGTGCCTACTATTTGTTATTGTGCCTACTGTTTGTTACTGTGCCTACTATTTGCTATTGTGCCTACTGTTTGTTATTGCCTACTGTTTGTTATTGTGGCTACTGTTTGTTATTGTGGCTACTGTTTGTTATTGTGCCTACTGCTTGTTATTGTGCCTACTGTTTGTTATTGTACCTACTGTTTGTTATTGTGCCTACTGTTTGCTATTGTGGCTACTGTTTGTTATTGTACCTACTGTTTGTTATTGTGCCTACTGTTTGTTATTACATACTGTTTGTTATTGCGCCTACTGTTTGTTATTGTGCCTACTGTTTGTTATAAGCCTACTATTTGTTATTGTGCCTACTGTTTGTATTGTTCCTATTGTTTGTTATTGTGCCTACTGTTTGTTATTGTGCCTACTGTTTGTTATTGTGCCTACTGTTTGTTATTTCCTACTATTTGTTACTGTGCCTACTGTTTGTTACTGTGCCTACTGTTTGTTATAAGCCTACTATTTGTTACTGTGCCTACTGTTTGTTATAAGCCTACTATTTGTTACTGTGCCTACTGTTTGTAGTTGTAGTTGTATCTGTTATGTTTTTACCTGTCTGTCGCTCACACTGACAGTGATGGAGGTGTGCCCTTCATGCAGATAGTTGTGTCATGTTGTTAGAGCCCATTATTTTCCACGACCAGAGCATATTTTATGAGGAATGTGGTCGGTACCCCGCCAGGCAGTCACACTTTCCCAGAAAACAATATATGGTTCCCGTTTGAGACTGGGCGAACCTAGAAGCCGTAGAATGGTTTCGAACTGCCACCGCTTGACCTTCAAGTCCAGTGATTTGACTACGGTGCTACAGCGGCAGTTAGATCGCGTGGGAGACTTTTCAATTCTTTGTTCATTATACCAGATACTGAAACACCATACTCCACAGTTACACAGAATGTTCAATTCCCGCTGGATGAGTGTGAATTGTACTTGTGGTTGATAAAAAAATACCCTCGGGGTCGACCCAGCCGCTGGCAGAAATGAGTACCAGTTTAGTACTCTGGGAAGGTGAGGAATGCCGCCTCGCATCGTGAGTTTCAATGCTTAAAGCGGCACTATCCAGAAGTCTTCGAACACTTCCGGCCGAGCACATATGGGTGAAAACTCACGTGCTAAGACGCCGGTTCATGTCTCGTACTTGACCTTTGACCTTTACATACACAGAAGTTATGATGCCCAAGTTATCAGTGGATTCGCCTTCACCCCCACGTGTCTAGGTTCAAATCCCGAAAGTGACAAATATTTTCCGGACCAACCTTGCTCTAGAATTCATGAAACCTCTGAAACTTCTTCTTCCTTTTGCTTCTTTTTCTTCATCATCGTCTTCATTTTTCTTCTCCTTTTTTCTTCTACTTCTTCTTCTTTATTGTTTTTCTTCATTTTTTTCCTTCTTTCTTCTACTTCTTTCTTCTACTTCTTTCTTCTACTTCTTTCTTCTACTTCTTTCTTCTACTTCTTCTTTATTATTTTTCTTCATTTTTTTCCTTCTTTCTTCTACTTCTTTCTTCTACTTCTTTCTTCTACTTCTTTCTTCTACTTCTTTCTTCTACTTCTTTCTTCTACTTCTTTCTTCTACTTCTTTCTTCTACCTCTTTCTTCCTCTTTTTCTTTTTCGTCTTTCTACTACTTCTTCTTTCTTCTGCTTTTTCCTGTGCTTTCTTCTTTTTCTTCATTTTCTTTTTCTTCTACTTCTTCTTTTTCTTTCTTCTACTTCTTTCTTCTTTTTCTTAATCATCCTCTTCTTCCTCTTCTTCTCCTTCTGCTTTTTCTTTCTTCTTTTTCCTCATCCCGTTCTTCTCCGTATTTACTACTTCTTCCTCTTTCCCTTCATCTTCTTCTTTTTCTTCATCTTCTTCGGCCACAGAACAGTGCAGTCAGTGACCGCATGCCTTGTGACGTCACAGAATACCAGTGCAGTCAACGACTGGCAACTGGCCCACACTCTTCATCTCTACTTCTACAGTCATCTGTCAGGTGTTCCTTCATCTGTCAGGTGTTCCTTCATCTGTCAGGTGTTCCTTCATCTGTCAGGTGTTCCTTCATCTGTCAGGTGTTCCTTCCTCTGTCAGGTGTTCCTTCCTCTGTCAGGTGTTCCTTCATCTGTCAGGTGTTCCTTCCTCTGTCAGGTGTTCCTTCATCTGTCAGGTGTTCCTTCCTCTGTCAGGTGTTCCTTCATCTGTCAGGTGTTCCTTCATCTGTCAGGTGTTCCTTCATCTGTCCCTTCGTCTATGTGATTATTTCTGGATCTTTTATGAGGACATGGCATATCCAACTCCACCTTCTTCCCACTATCACAAAGTACACCTATTCTTGGCTCAATCTTCCCAGCTGTTCCAGGCTGCAAGATTGAAAATTGATCATCATCATGTGCCATACCGGTTGGTGTTGACGATCACGTCCTTTCACAATTTTCTAACCACAGTACAGCGTATCAATTCTGTTGTTGACTGTTTTCCTTGCCATGACACCAAGCTATCTATTATATTTCTCTCTTTGTCGTTCGTGATCTTTCTTTCCCTGTATTTTGCCAGATGTAACCAAGTATTTCAACGTTCCTCTTTTCATGATATGCCCGAAAAATGTCGATTGTTTCTTTCCGATATTTCTAAGGAGCTTCATTTTTTATGCCGTTTTTTCTGTTATAACGGGACAACCTCTGGAAATAATAAATAATTACTAATCGACTAACCCGTGAATTTTCCTTGGCCTTAGTAAAATACTGGGAGCCGCGATAGCTCAGTGGTTAGTGAACTGGACTACAAAGGACAAGAGGTAGGGTTCGATCCCAACCGACGGCTTCCGGTTCAACAAGCTTTTAATGGGTACCGGATTTTTTTCTGGGAAAGTAAAGCGACATGGGCGTAATACCGACCACATTACCCCAAAAATCATGTGCCGAAGGTCTGTTAAAATTGATGGTCACTAACACGATATTCCCTATACGCCACTTGGCGCGACGGGCGCGAATATGGTGTTAGTGACCGTAATTTTTACAAACTTTCGGCACATGATTTTTGGGGTAATGTGTTCGGTATTATGCTCGTGCCGCTTTGTTTTCCCAGAAAAAATCAGGCACCCATTTAAGGCTGGGTGAACCCTGAAGCCATCGCTCAGGATCGAACCCGACCTCATGTCATGTGTGGTCCAGTTCACTAACCACTGAACTATCGCGGCTATAGATGGCTTTGACTAACCAAATGTTGCCATTGCGCCACCAGGTGGCGCGAAAGGACTATTTCTGTTTCTTTCTTAGGAGAGTATCGTCACCAGTATGGCGTTTCCATTGAGCTTATAGACTGGTGGCTGGCTTTCCTTATTTTCTGAAATTGCGATCACATATATTCAAATTACGAGCACATATATTCAAATTATGATCACAGATATTCAAATTACGATAACAGGTATTCAAATTACGATCACAGATATTCAAATTATGATCACAGATATTCAAATTACGATAACAGATATTCAAATTACGGTCACAGATATTCAAATTATGATCACAGATATTCAAATTACGATAACAGATATTCAAATTACGATCACAGATATTGAAATTACGGTCACAGATATTCAAATTATGATCACAGATATTCAAATAACAAGCAGGTATAGCCCAATTAAAGTAAATGACAGCATCTAAACTTCAAACGTCAAAGAGCTCTCATTTATTTCAGGCCTTGCACGTCAAGTTAACCAAACTACTTGACCCATTTAGTGTGAGAACTTGTTTCGTCGTTACTTTGTGAACAGGTTTTGTTTGAACTCACTGATTGATCTTGTGAACAGACAAACTTGCAGAAAGATAGAAATACTGACAGAGAAGCTTACAGAAAGATACAAATACTGACAGACAAACTTAAAGAAAGATAGAAATACTGACAGAGAAGCTTACAGAAAGATACAAATACTGACAGACAAGCTTGCAGAAAGATAGAAATACTGACAGAGAAGCTTACAGAAAGATACAAATACTGACATACAAACTTGCAGAAAGATACAAATACTGACAGACAAACTTGCAGAAAGATAGAAATACTGACAGAGAAGCTTACAGAAAGATACAAATACTGACAGACAAACTTGCAGAAAGATAGAAATACTGACAGAGAAGCTTACAGAAAGATACAAATACTGACATACAAACTTGCAGAAAGATAGAAATACTGACAGAGAAGCTTACAGAAAGATACAAATACTGACATACAAACTTGCAGAAAGATACAAATACTGACAGACAAACTTGCAGAAAGATAGAAATACTGACAGAGAAGCTTACAGAAAGATACAAATACTGACAGACAAACTTGCAGAAAGATAGAAATACTGACAGAGAAGCTTACAGAAAGATACAAATACTGACATACAAACTTGCAGAAAGATAGAAATACTGACAGAGAAGCTTACAGAAAGATACAAATATTGACATACAAACTTAAAGAAAGATAGAAATACTGACAGAGAAGCTTACAGAAATATACAAAATACTGATATACAAGCTTGCAAAAGGAGAGAAATACTGACAGAGAAGCTTACAGAAAGATACACATACTGACAAACACAATTAAATAAAGAGAGAAATACTGACAGACAAGCTTGCAGAAAGATAGAAATACTGACAAACAAGCCTACAGAAAGAGGGAAATACTGACATACAAGCTTACATAAAGATATAAATAATGACAGATAAGATTACAGAAATATAGAAACACTGACAAATTAGCTTCCAGAAAGATAGAAATACTGACAGATAAGCCTAGATAAATATAGAAATACTGACCTAAATTACAGATAATTTTACAGGGAGACAGATATAAATATTGTAGGTAAGCACATAGATCAAATTAAAAAAAAAAAAAAAAAAAAAATATATATATATATATATATATATATATATATATATATATATATATATATATATATATATATATATATATATATATATATATATATATATATATATAGTACTATACGAGGCCGAGAGTACAGTCGCAGAAAACATATCCGCCATTTGTTTAGAGCTATGTCGTGTTTTCTGGCTTCGACTTTTGTGTTTATTAATAATGTGTATAGTTTGTTTACACAGAAATAAAAAGCAGAATAGCTCAAGCCAAAATAGCATTTCAGAAAATGAAAAATATCTTATGCAACAAATCTATGTCAATAGAAGTGAGAAAGAGAGTTCATCGGTGCTATATAGAACCAATTCTGACCTATGGAAGCGAATCATGAACAGTACACAAACAAATGGAAAGAAGACGATTAGAGGCCACAGAGATGGGATTTCTCAGAAGAATGAAAGTTCCCTGGACAGCTAAAAAGACCAATGAGGAAGTTCTCAAAGAGGCCAACACAAAAAGGGAGCTACTAAAAAACATCAGAGAGAAACAATCAAAATTTTTCAGGCACATCATGAGAAAAGTTGGAATACTTGATTACAACTGGCAAATTAAAAGAAAAGAGAGATCGCGGACGACAAAGAGAGAAAATACTAGATAGCTTGGTGTCATGGCATGGAAAACAGTCAACAACAGAACTGATATGATGCGCTGTAGATAGAAGATTGTGGAAGGACATGATCGCCTACGCCAACCGGTATGGCACATGATGATGATAGTTTGTTTGCTACACCTGATGAAGGGTTTTGTCGAAACGTTGCAATTTGTCCTGTCTTTCTGTTAGTATAGCTGCCCATTACCATTGTATGTTTGTTTTATATGTCATAAAGATAGACGTATCGACATATAGTTTTTCATTGAAACATTGCGTGGTCTGTCGTTTTCACAGATGACATCACTCACTTGGTTCGCTGTCGGCTTCTCTGACTACGGTGACGTCACATCCGCTGACCTCGTTGTTTTCTGGACAGATAAGCAAGGCAGGCACCATTTTGTTGTAAGTACACACGTCGCTAAAGAGCGTTAGAGAAACTTTCTGGGGCGCTAAGAGGTGGGGAAATGGCTAGGAAGGGTAGAGAAGGTGAGACAGTGACGGTCAAGTTTGAGAAATAGTCTGCATCCTCTTTTTATTTTATTTTATGCCACGATTTCTCCTGTAAGTCTTTCGTCCTTTATATGGCGCTAAGTGGGTGTAATTTGCGATCTATCGTTGTTTCCAGAGTTAGGCACAAATATATAAATACCATGCGGGCGCCAGCAAAGATGGAACAACCGGAAAAAGTGAATGTAATTTCAAGTTTCTGCACGGCTGCTCGTTTTAAGTTTCAAAGTAGTATTTTAGTTCTAATAAAATAATCTGATATATAAAAGTTCCGATCAATATGGCGGATAGGCGGCAGGAACTGTTAAAGGCTGTGTCTGAAAAGTGTTCCCTGTTGCAGTTTCCTCACATTCCAAGTCCGGCTGGCGGCCGGAGCTACTGAGTTAAGTGCTTCGTGCACACAGTGAGATGTGCGTTTCATCCATTTTGATCGTATTTGGATATTTCGATTGTTTACGATGAATGATGATATCGTATGACAGGGAACAGATAGCTGTGTTCATTTTCTGTGCGGTGTAGCCTTATGTCTTTTGGCGTGTGCTGAGACTGCTATCATGGGGACTGCAGCTACCTTTCTTTGTTTGGGAGAGGAGATATTAATTTGGATGATTCCACTGGCACACGCGGTTGAGCAATTATGGATTTTAATTCGTTTGCAGTGATTCGTTGGGCCTTCCAAAACTAGTCTGATACATGTATGGATAAAGATGTCCTGAGGAAACATTCCACACATTCTTGAAATTGATAATTTATGGGAGTGGTTCAAATTTGTAACACTGTATAAAGATATGAATATTCTAGACTAGTTTTTATGTTATTGATATTTTCATTCAAAAACATTTATGGGAACAAATATTTCAAAATTGGAGTCTCTTTCAGGTGTAAAACCCTCATCAAGGCCAGCTCCTTGTCGTGGGGATGGAGCTTAACAGTCACCAGGGACTGAAAATCTGGCCAGGCCTTCCTACACCCGAGCAAGACCACAGTTTGCTCTAGCAAGTTTAAGTGCTGAAGTCGGAGGCAACCAGCCAAAAGGCGCACTACAACAATCAGGATGCCACGCACTCACGCCAATGGGAAGTATGTCTATAACCGCAAATCAATATGGCACTCGCCCTGTGATGGACACTCAGGCAGGTGCTGCGACGGGCCCTCAGCCTCGAAAGGGCCCAACCTCTATTACTGGATGTCCTTCTCAACCGCTCTGTGGTGTCAGGGGGCGAGAGAATAGAGAAACTGGCCAATCCAAAAAAAGAACTCAAAATAATGCACTGGAATGCTGAAGGCATCAACAGCAAAAGGGATGGGTACAGTAAAAATATAGAATTAGAAAATATCCAGCATGAAGAACAAATAAGCATATGCTGCTTGCAGGAAACCCATTTAAACAACGGCATAGCCTTGAAGATTAGGGAATACCAGTGCTACCGATCTGACAGAAAAAAAACAGACAAAAGGGCGGAATATTGACACTTGTAAAGAACAACATTAATGCATGTCAGTTTGAAGTGTATATGGATGGGGCGGAATATCAAATAATGCACCTCAGGACAGAAAATACAGACTTTCATCTACTTAACTACTACTGTCCGAGTGACCGCCCACTAGCACTAGACACAATTACATTAAAAGAAAGAATAATTGTATGTGGAGACTTTAACAGCCATTCACAGAGCTGGGACTATGAATATATGGACAAGAGAGGTGAAGAGCTTGAAAATTGGCAGGATGACAATGGGCTTATACTATTAAACCAGGCAACAGATCCACCAACATTCTACTCCAGATCATGGCATACCACATCTACACCAGACCTTGCTTTCCATTCACCAGACCTGGATTGGAATATCACACGTATTGTTGGGAAACAACTTGGAGGCAGCGACCACCGACCAGTCTTTTTAGTGGTGCAAAATGAGCAGCACTCTCTCCAGATGGAATTACAAAAAGGCAGACTGGAAAATATATCAACATTACACCAGTTTACTGATTAAAGATATAAATACAGACAGAGACATCAACAAAATAGTTGATGAATTCAGTAGACTAATAATACAAGCTGCTAGTGAAACAATACATAAAGGGCACGGAAACACTACAAACCATACTGGAGTAGTGAACTAGAGCAACTGCACAATGACATGGAAATATCTCGAAAGCAAACAGAAAATAACCCTGCCAGGAACACAATAATAACTATCAGCATGCTAAAGCCAAATTTCAATGGGCTAAACTACAAGCCAGACGGAGAAGCTGGAAAGAGAAAACAGAGTCCTTGAATCGTGTACGAGACACAAGAAAAATGTGGAAGCTGTGAATTAAACAGCTGAATGATGAGGGTACAGAAAGGAACACCAAAATTACACTGAAGAAGGATGGAAACATTATAACAGGTAAACATGCAGCAAATTACTTTGCAGACTCCTTTGCAAATGACAATAATATTGAAATTAGCCAAGAGAAACGACAAGAGACCCGTTTATAACAACAAAATGCAAGACAAGAAGAGACCACACATGAAGTCATGGAAATACCCATTACACAAAGAGAGCTAGAGCTGACAATATCCAAATTAAAAAGTCACCAGGCAGTGATGGAGTGTCCAATGAAATGATTAAGAACTTGGGAACTTCAGCTAAAGCAAAACTACTGCAGATCTACAACATTTGCTGGATCACAGATAGAGTGCCACAGGCATGGAGAAAAGCAATTATGATACCATTACTAAAGCCAGGAAAAGATGGTTCAACGACATCCAGCTATAGACCAATCAGCCTTACAAGCTGTTTGTGTAAAACAATGGAACGTATAATCAATCTCAGACTGCAGTGGTACCTGGAAAGTGAAAATCTCCTTGTCCCACAACAAGCAGGCTTTAGACAGTGTTACTCTACCGAAGATCAGGCAACCTATCTATCCCAGGAAATTGAGGATGCATTTCAAGAAAAGAAACTGGTACTAGCAGCATGGATAGACCTAAAGAAATCATTTGATAAGGTATGGAAGAAAGAGCTTTTGAAGAAACTGAGAAATTATGGAGTAAATGGCAGGATGTACAAATGGGTCAAAGCATACCTGCATAACAGGAGAGCCAGAGTGCAACTGGATGGTCTTAAGAGTAAGAAGGTCTTACTGCGCCAGGGCGTTCCACAGGGAGGGGTACTATCTCCAACACTTTTTCTGATCTACATCAATGACCTAGTTACCGAACTACCACATGGCATCAAAGTGGCAATGTATGCAGATGACTTGGTAATGTGGTGCACAGAGGAGTATGCAACAGTGGCCTCCAAATTGCTACAAAGAGCTATGAATGCACTGAATTCATGGACAAATAGATGGTGTATCAGCATCAATACAGACAAATGCAGCACTACACTTTTCACTCTCTCCCCAAAACAACAACCAGGAGCCATCTACATAAACAATGAGCCTGTGAAAGAAGACATACAAGCTACATATCTCGGAGTTGCATTTGATAACAAACTATCTTGGAAACAGCAGATAAATAAGGCAACCCAAAAAGCAAGGAGGAAATTGGCTATTCTAAGAAAGATGTGTGGAACCACATGGGGTGTGAGTGGGAAAATACTCAGTAAAGTTTACCAACAGAGTATACGCCCACATTTAGAATATGGATCATCCGCATGGTGCTTAGCATCAAACATCACACTGCAAGAACTGGACAAAGTACAAAACCTGGCACTTAGGGTCATCACAGGAGCAATGAAATCAACACCAATATTGGAGATGGAGAAATTGTGGAGGATACCAGCACTGAGAGAACGGAGGAACACAAAGGTGCTGACACAGGCAGAAAAATTTGCTTGCATGTTGAGACATCCAATGAAGGACCGATTCCAAAATCTTGCATTGGGACGACTTAAGAGAAGCAGCTTTATCCACCAAGACAAGCGTATTAGTAGACAAACACCAGACATGCCAAGAGTTGTTAACCCCCTACTGTCCATACCAGAACAGACTCCCTGGACAGATGAATCAGGATTATCAGTTCAAATACGGACAGAAGTGAAAGGAATAGTTGACAAAGAGGAACAGAACAGTCTACAGCGAAAAACAATAACTCTCAGTTTCCTGGATGAAGAATACCCACAAGACCTATGGATTTGTGTGTACACAGATGGATCAGCACAGAATGCAGTAAAGAATGGAGGAGCAGGAGCATTTATAGAGTACCCAAATAACACTAGGGATATAAATAAAATAGCAACAGGGAAATATTGTCACAATTATGATGCAGAAATACAAGCAATAAAGTTGGCAATAGAAAAACTGCAGAACAGTAATCTTAGTCCACAGCCTGTAGTGTTTTTGACAGATGCAAGATCAGTACTCCAGGCACTACAATCCAGAAAATTGCCACATCTGCAGACCTTAATGACTGAACTCTGCAAGCACCACATGATTGCCCTGCAGTGGATCCCATCTCACTGTGGAATACCAGGAAATGAGAAAGCAGATCAGTTGGCAAAGGAAGGTTCAACAGGCACACAACTAGATACACCGGTTACATACCATCATAAGAAACAGATAATCAAATCAATCAGAGGACCACAAGCCCCAAATCAGGATGCCTTTCATAATATGAATAGATATGAACAAGTTATCATTATACGCCTCAGAACAGGACACAATCGACTCCATAGTCACATGTATACAAAATTCAAGATCGGCACCTCAACTACTTGTACATGTGGACAGGCGCCCAGACTGTTGAAACACATACTTCAAGACTGCACTGAATATAGTAGACTGAGGAAAATCCATTGGCCCATAGATACAACACTACAGACAAAACTATATAGGCCACTGCAAGAATTACAAAAGACAGTAAAATTTATACAGGAAACGACATTGCAGATATAGACAATACTTCGGGCAAACGAAAGAGAGATAGATGTCAAATAATGATAATTCAACCATAAATATTGCAAACATGTAAGTTATAGCGTCTCTCATGATCAGTTTTAATGTTCTATAGCAGAATGATGCTTAAGTCATGCTTCGGAATAAAACTGACCAAGACTATTAAAATATCGTCAACAAACAGCTGTGGATTTTTAACTTCACTCGCGATCTTGCACGATATTTATATATTTATGTCTATTTCTCTTGTATCTTATCATCCATACTAGGGAGCCGCGATAGCTCAGTGGTTAGTAAACTGGACTACAAAGGACAAGAGGTGGGGTTCGATCCCAACCGGCGGCACCGGTTCACCCAGCCTTTAATGGGTACCGGATTTTTTTTCTGAGAAAGTAAAGCGGCACGGGCGTAATACCGACCACATTACCCCAAAAATCATGCCCGAAGGTCTGTAAATTTTATGGTCACTAACACCATATTCCCTAGACGCCACTTGGCGTGACGGGGGTACTTTACTTTATTATATCATCCCTACTTATTGTCAGTTCCTTCTCATTTCTTTCTATCTTCTTTATTCTTCTTCTCTCGTATTTGTTTATCTATTGTCTGTTGTCTTGTTTCTGAGGAAGGCCACAAGCTGAAACGTACATTTTGTTTTGCTTCCCTTGTAGTTTAGCTGTCCCGTACAATTTTACGTTTATTTTTTCATCACTGGGCATGTTGTGATATCTGCCCTTTCCGGACCAAGATATCCGACTTAGAGTATCATATTTGTCTGCCCTCTTTTATTCCTACCTTCTTGGCCTGACATACAATTGGTCCCCGCGTCCCTAAAGGAGGTGCAGGCAGTTTGACTTTAAATTTCTGATCCACTCATCCTGATGGCAACAGTCAGTTATGGTTCGCTGACACTAGTCAGACGTTGACCTCCCCGATTCCATTAGTCCGAACCTTATCTCAAACATCCCTGCTCTTTATCAGTATATAAAACTCCCTCCGACTTCATTCAGTGCCAACCATTTTCTCGCAAAAATAACTTTTTTTTGGTTTTAGCCTCTTCCCCCTCTTCTTCTTCATATTCTTTTTTTCGTCTTCTTCATTATCATCATCTTCTTCTTCTCCTCTTTAATGTAGAAGTTTTCACCTGGTGACTTTATGTAGCTCAGAACATCAAATCTAATAACTCTGACCAACAACACTTTATGTAGCTCAGAACATCAAATCTAATAACTCTGACCAACAACACTTTATGTAACTCAGAACATCAAGTCTAGTAACTCTGACCAAAACACTTTATGTTCTCAGAACATCAAGTCTAATAACTCTGACCAAAAACACTTTATGTTCTCAGAACATCAAGTCTAATAACTCTGACCAAAAACACTTTATGTTCTCAGAACATCAAGTCTAATAACTCTGACCAAAAACACTTTATGTTCTCAGAACATCAAGTCTAATAACTCTGACCAAAAACACTTTATGTAACTCAGAACATCAAGTCTAATAACTCTGACCAAAAACACTTTATGTTCTCAGAACATCAAGTCTAATAACTCTGACCAAAAACACTTTATGTTCTCAGAACATCAAGTCTAATAACTCTGACCAACAACACTTTATGTTCTCAGAACATCAAGTCTAATAACTCTGACCAACAACACTTTATGTTCTCAGAACATCAAGTCTAATAACTCTGACCAACAACACTTTATGTAGCTCAGAACATCAAGTCTAGTAACTCTGACCAACAACACTTTATGTAGCTCAGAACATCAAGTCTAGTAACTCTGACCAACAACACTTTATGTAGCTCAGAACATCAAGTCTAGTAACTCTGACCAACAACACTTTATGTAGCTCAGAACATCAAGTCTAATAACTCTGACCAACAACACTTTATGTAGCTCAGAACATCAAGTCTAATAACTCTGACCAACAACACTTTATGTAGCTCAGAACATCAAGTCTAGTAACTCTGACCAACACCACTTTATGTAGCTCATAACATCAAGTCTAATAACTCCGACCAACAACACTTTATGTAGCTCATAACATCAAGTCTAATAACTCCGACCAACAACACTTTATGTAGCTCAGAACATCAAGTCTAATAATTCTGACCAACAACACTTTATGTGGCTCAGAACATCAAGTCTAATAACTCTGACCAACAACACTTTATGAGCTCAGAACATCAAGTCTAATAACTCTGACCGACAACACTTTATGTTCTCAGAACATCAAGTCTAATAACTCTGACCAACAACACTTTATGAGCTCAGAACATCAAGTCTAATAACTCTGACCAACAACACTTTATGAGCTCAGAACATCAAGTCTAATAACTCTGACCGACAACACTTTATGTTCTCAGAACATCAAGTCTAATAACTCTGACCAACAACACTTTATGTTCTCAGAATTAACCAACTCAGATATGTTTCTGTGATTCAGTGGATCCCATCCCCATGTGATGGACAGTGACAGTGGATCCCATCTCCATGTGATGGACAGGGACAGTAGATCCCATCTCCATGTGATGGACAGTGACAGTGGATCCCATCTCCATGTGATGGACAGGGACAGTGGATCCCATCTCCATGTGATGGACAGTGACAGTGGATCCCATCTCCATGTGATGGACAGGGACAGTGGATCCCATCTCCATGTGATGGACAGGGACAGTAGATCCCATCTCCATGTGATGGACAGGGACAGTAGATCCCATCTCCATGTGATGGACAGGGACAGTAGATCCCATCTCCATGTGATGGACAGGGACAGTGGATCCCATCTACATGTGATGGATAGGGACGGCCCCTGTGGCCATCACCGGTACCTTACCAGGACAATCTGTATAGAGATGTCACCAACCCTGAACTGACCGAGATTTCCCTGAAATTTACTAATGTTGACGTCTTGAGGTTTTCCAAGAAGAAGAAACTTTTCTTTGATATTTTTTTTAACCCAGAACATGTTGAGAGTCCTTGTGTAAAACGTCATCTCACTATAAACGCGACCAGCGCTCATCTTGTGTCTCGATGTTCACAAACCTCCAAAATGAAACAGAACAAAGAGTCAAACTCCCATGACCAGACTTGAACGATGAAGCAGAGGAAGAACATCTCAAATGATGAAATGCTACTCCCAGTTACCAATCGCATTTGTAAGTTGCGACTGGGTGGGGGAAAAAAACAGGTCTCAATGTAAAATGGCGTGAATTAACTGTTTATGAAATACGACAAGTATAATATTCACAAAATAATTGCACAAAAATAAACAAACACATTTGCTGCTGCTCTTGTTGACGGAAGGAAAACCTGTTTAAACAGGATACATCCGCATACGATCCGTACTTAAGGGGATTACGAATAAACAAAGCCTGGGAAGTACTTGTGGTGGCGGTTATTTCCGCGCGGGAAATTGGTTCCTGGGCGGGCTGCCGCATACTGCAGGGGTTTTCAAACTGGACTACATTCTGCAGCAGGAGATATTGAGGCGTGTTGTTTGTAGCAAGGGTTCACAAAGGGCCAGCTCAGTTGGCCACAATAAACGGAGGAAATCTGTTGAAGAACAAGTACCAACATTTTATCCTGAAACGAGAGAAGATCATTGACTTTCATGGCTGTGTTTAGAACAACTGTTCTGAAACGAGAGAAGATCATTGACTTTCATGGCTGTGTTTAGAACAACTGTTCTGAAACGAGAGAAGATCATTGACTTTCATGGCTGTGTTTAGAACAACTGTTCTGAAACGAGAGAAGATCATTGACTTTCATGGCTGTGTTTAGAACAACTGTTCTGAAACGAGAGAAGATCATTGACTTTCATGGTTGTGTTTAGAACAACTGTTCTGAAACGAGAGAAGATCATTGACTTTCATGGTTGTGTTTAGAACAACTGTTCTGAAACGAGAGAAGATCATTGACTTTCATGGCTGTGTTTAGAACAACTGTTCTGAAACGAGAGAAGATCATTGACTTTCATGGTTGTGTTTAGAACAACTGTTCTGAAACGAGAGAAGATCATTGACTTTCATGGCTGTGTTTAGAACAACTGTTCTGAAACGAGAGAAGATCATTGACTTTCATGGTTGTGTTTAGAACAACTGTTCTGAAACGAGAGAAGATCATTGACTTTCATGGTTGTGTTTAGAACAACTGTTCTGAAACGAGAGAAGATCATTGACTTTCATGGTTGTGTTTAGAACAACTGTTCTGAAACGAGAGAAGATCATTGACTTTCATGGCTGTGTTTAGAACAACTGTTCTGAAACGAGAGAAGATCATTGACTTTCATGGTTGTGTTTAGAACAACTGTTCTGAAACGAGAGAAGATCATTGACTTTCATGGTTGTGTTTAGAACAACTGTTCTGAAACGAGAGAAGATCATTGACTTTCATGGTTGTGTTTAGAACAACTGTTCTGAAACGAGAGAAGATCATTGACTTTCATGGTTGTGTTTAGAACAACTGTTCTGAAAAGAATGTCTCCCCGCCCCCTACTCTTTAAAATCCGACGCTGAAAAGCAAATAAGGAAGGAAATAAGAGTAGGAAGAAAAAGATAAACAAGAGGGAAAAGAGAAAAAATAAGAGTAAAGACAAAGAAAGAGGGAGAAAAGAAAGAAGTGTAGGAAGAAGAGAGAGAAGAGAAAGAAGTAAAAGAGGAAGTATAAGAAGAGGAGGAATAAGAAAAGGAAGAATAAGAAGAGGAAGAATAAGAAGAAGGAAATGAGGAAGAAGGAGAAGAGGGAGAAGAGAAAGAAGAATAGGAAGAAGGAAAAGGGGAAGAAGAGGAAGAATATATGAAGGAAAAGAGGAAGTAGAGGAAGAATAAGAAGGAAAAGAGGAGGAAGAGGAAGAATAAGAAGGAAAAGATGAAGAAGTAAAAGGAGACGAGGAAGAATAAGAAGGAAAAGAGGAGGAAGAGGAAGAATAAGAAGGAAAAGATGAAGAATATGAGGAGGCAGAAGAGGA
Organism: Megaustenia siamemsis; assembly: GCA_032433765.1. Taxonomy (NCBI): domain Eukaryota; kingdom Metazoa; phylum Mollusca; class Gastropoda; order Stylommatophora; family Ariophantidae; genus Megaustenia; species Megaustenia siamemsis. The sequence continues at coordinate 74,163,396 of JAVIAB010000059.1, read as the reverse complement.
AGAAGAAGAATTGGAAAAGAGGAAGAAGAAGAGGGGAAGAGGAAGATAAGAAGAAGAAGAAGAAATCGAGCAGACGTTCAGTCAATGATCGTGCACATTTCTTTCGCATATTTTGGGAAGGCTAAGAATGTAATTATCTGGACTTAAATCGAGAGCCAGTGCTGAATGACCAAGTGTTTAAGTGTGTAGTTTCTGTTGCTGGGGGTTCTCTAATTCAAGTCAAACACCTCTAGGGTGGACGAGGTGGCAGCTTGAGAATGTTCATCTCTGTCCCTTTGAAAGTGTTACACAAGTTACGTGTTTCAGTTTTGTTATCACTTGAACTTACTGCAGTCGTTTTAGACTCGTGTGGTGCTTAATAGTTGCAGTCATTGCACTGTTTGTGATGTCCTAAACTAGAACTACTGCACGATGTTCTTAAGTTGTAACTGTTTGTTGAAGCGACATTCAATTAATTATTGTTAGAAATGTTGCATTTTTCTTTTGATACATTACTGTATTTGAAAACGTTGTTACAAGTTATAGTTGCAGTATTTTAAAGCGATGTTTTATAGTTATGATGTTTATATTATTAAGGTATATTTAATTCATGTTATTGTAGTTGTATTCTTAAGTAATGTTTATGGTTATAATAGTTGTATTCTTAGGTAATGTTTAGGGTTATAATAGTTGTATTCTTAGGTAATGTTTAGGGTTACAAAAGTTGTATTCTTAAGTAATGTTTAGGGTTATAATAGTTGCATTCTTAAGTAATGTTTAAGATTATAAAGGTTGTTTTCTTAAGTAATGTTGTGGTTTATAATAGTTGTATTCTTAGGTAATGTTTAGGGTTATAATAGTTGCATTCTTAAGTAATGTTTAAGATTATAAAGGTTGTTTTCTTAAGTAATGTTGTGGTTTATAATAGTTGTATTCTTAGGTAATGTTTAGGATTATAATAGTTGTATTCTTAGGTAATGTTTAGGGTTATAATAGTTGTATTTTAAACGATCTGTTCAAATTACAACTATTACGTCATTGTACAATTTTTTTAAAACAAAATCAACTTTAAGAACTTACCCAGATGTAATTTAAGCAGGAACACGTCACTTCCGGTCACGTTGCTACTGACTACACGAGTTTACTTTAACAACGTGTTTCCTCAGGACGGGCACACAGACAAAGATGGCGTCCTGCTACCAGACGAACACCAGGACTACGATCTCACGTCTGTGTCTTCAGATCTATCTCGAGCCACGCTGGAGTTCTATAGAGCGTTTGATACCTGTGATTCGAAGGACTACACATTAGATGTAACTTGATCTGTCTGTCTGCCCCTATATGTGTCTGTCTGCCCCTATATCTGTCTGTCTGCCCCTATATGTGTCTGTCTGCCCCTATATGTGTCTGTATGCCCCTATATCTGTCTGTCTGCCCCTATATGTGTCTGTCTGCCCCTATATTTGTCTGTCTGCCCCTATATCTGTCTGTCTGCCCCTATATGTGTCTGTCTGCCCCTATATCTGTCTGTCTGCCCCTATATCTGTCTGTCTGCCCCTATATGTGTCTGTCTGCCCCTATATCTGTCTGTCTGCCCCTATATGTGTCTGTCTGCCCCTATATGTGTCTGTCTGCGCCTATATGTGTCTGTCTGCCCCTATATGTGTCTGTCTGCCCCTATATCTGTCTGTCTGCCCCTATATCTGTCTGTCTGCCCCTATATGTGTCTGTCTGCCCCTATATGTGTCTGTCTGCCCCTATATGTGTCTGTCTGCGCCTATATGTGTCTGTCTGCGCCTATATGTGTCTGTCTGCCCCTATATGTGTCTGTCCTTCTGGCTGATTGTCTATCTAATCTGTATGTCTACTGCACTACCCACCTGCTTAACTCTTTTCCTCCCGCCTTCCTATTTACATTCCTACCTAACTACCTACTCACCTCCTACTTTTCCTTTCTCCACACTTACGTACCTACCTTCCTACCTATACCTAACTACCTACCAATCTACCTACCTAATTACCTCAATACGTCCTTCCCTCCCTCCCTATCTACCTACCTACCTCCCTACCTGCCTACCTCATTCCTTCCTTCCTCCTTCCATACCTACCTACCTAACCGCCAACTTTCTTTCTTCCCTACCTCCCTCTTTATCTACCTGCCTACCTCATTCCTACCTTTCCTCCGTACCTACCAACCTCCCTGCCTATTCGCCTATCTTCTTCTTCTTCCTTTCAACTCCCTGTGGAGCATAGGTATTCAAGAAACACTTTCCAAGCCGATATGTTTCTTGCCATTCTTTTAAGATTATTCCATGTCTTCCCCATCATCTTCATCTTTGCTTCTATCTGTCTTCTCCAAGAATTCCTTGGTCTTCCTCTTTGTCTTTTCCCTTGGGGATCCCAAAAAAGGGCCTGTTGTGTAATACTCTCAGTTGGCTTCCGTAGTGTGTGTCCTATCCAGCACCATCGTCTTCGCTGTATCTCTTTATCCACTGGTATTTATTTCACTTGTACATTTCCATAATTCTAAATTAGTGATTTTGTCCTGCCATTTCCATTCTTTTATTCTGCGTAAGCATCCATTAATGAAAGTCTGCATCTTCATGATTATCAATTTTGTTGTTCTCCAGGTTTTGCAGCCATATAATAGTACTGACTTAACATTGGAGTTGAAAATGTTTATTTTTGTATTTAACCTAATTTCTTTGGACTCCCAAAAGTTTCCCAATGCAACAAAAGCTCCTCTTGCTTTTGATATCCTTATTTTGGTATCATTTTCTGTTCCTCCCTCTTTATCTATATTACTGCCCAGATATATGTAAGATTGTACGTCTAGTAGAGGTATTTCTCCTAATTTTATTTGGTTATTGCCAACTGCATTAATTCTCATAATGTTGGTCTTATCTCTATTAATCTTCAGTCCTAGCTGTTGTGATCTCTCATCTAATATACTCATTTTATCCTGCATCTGTTGGTGGCTGTGTGATAGGAGAGCTATGTCATCAGCAAAGTCTAAATCATCAAGTTGTTTGGTCAGTGACCACTGGATCCCATTTCTGTTGTTTTGAGTTATTTTCATAATCCAATCTATGGCCAGTAGAAAGAGAAATGGAGACAGAAGGCATCCCTGCCTTACTCCTGTTCTTATTTCAAATGCTTCTGCCTCGCTGCCTATTCGCCGATCTGCCTTTCTGTTTTTATAACATTCTTCGACCACATCTTCCTGTAAACATTCTGTTTTTGTTCTCAAATAAAGACAGTCACACTATCACCATCATCATCACCATCATCATCATCATCATCACCATCATCATCATCACCAGCATCATCATCACCATCATCATCATCATCACCAGCATCACCATCACTAAAGCAAAAAGAACAAAACTGACAACAAAAACTGAAGTGGGATATTTTTAAAGTACCTACCAGGAAGACAAGAATCACGAACGAAGGTAATAGAAGAGGGTAGTGGGCGTGGCATCAATTTTGAATGACATCATGTAACAGCCAATGAAATGGTTTTAAACGTTTAAGATTGTTACTAGCTAGCTGTGACGCTCCAATGAATTAACGAGATGCGATTGTTAAATAGTTGTGAGAATCTCCTTACAGAAGAAGAAATTCGTGAAATATCTACATACACATACCACCAGATTGTTGTCTAGTGGTAGCGTAAAGATCGTTGTCTAGCGCTCTCCCTGTGAGCAAACATAATGAGTACATTGCTAAATGAGGTCGGGAAGGGGCATTAACTGCAGTGGAGAGCTCTTGCTCCCTTTGATGTGACCTAGTTTTCATTCATTCATTCATTCATTTTCCTCTCGAGACGAAGACGGCACATAGGGTGGGAGTCATAGTTCTCCACGATCTGATGCTAGTTCTTGTAGTTCATTTTGTTTCTTAGCTCTATGGCTGACCCTTGCCTAGTAATTGTTCTGCGTAGCGATTCTCTGGGTCTGCCTTGTTTAGCAGATGGTTGTCGCCCGAATGAAGTTTAATAATCCACTCGTCTAGAGTTTAAAATGTCACGTGACACATAATCCACTCGTCTAGAGTTTAAAATGTCACGTGACACATAATCCACTCGTCTAGAGTTTAAAATGTCACGTGACACATAATCCACTCGTCTAGAGTTTAAAATGTCACGTGACACATAATCCACTCGTCTAGAGTTTAAAATGTCACGTGACACATAATCCACTCGTCTAGAGTTTAAAATGTCACGTGACACATAATCCACTCGTCTAGAGTTTAAAATGTCACGTGACACATAATTCGCGTGAAACAAAGCAGCAAGTCAAGAATGCTGTAATTGTCCCAACGATGTAGTACATCATCATCATCATCATCATCATCATCACCATATTCGGTACCTAATCTTGGCGGTTGTTGCGACAGTCTTTATGACGTCTTCGCAACTTTCATTTAACCTTCGCGGTTCTAAGTGGCGCCGAAGGTTAATCCTGTCAATTCTTTGATGTTGTCTTCCCTCCTCATTCTCTGCCTGCCCCCCATTCTTGTACCTAGTTCTGTGCCCTGTAAAATAGTCATAGCAAGGCCAGTAGATCGTGTAGCATAGACTTATAACGCAAGACGTTTTTCATTTTCTGAAATGCTATTTTGCCCTGAACTATTCTCTGCTTTTGTTATTTCCGTGGTGCATCTTCCATCTGATTTTATTGTGGCCAAGTATTTGACGTGTTGAAGAATGTGACCAAAATATCACCGACTGAAATTACACAACAAACATCATAGAGATGCCAGGCCTACAAATTAATGGAAAGGTAATCAATAACCTAAGATATGCTGATGATATTGTACTACTAGCAGAAAATCCTAAAGATCAACAACAATTACTTAATGAAATAAACATAACAAGCAAAAAATATGGATTAGACATGAACATCAAAAAGACTAAAACTATGATCATAAACAAAGAAAATTCTCAAAACCCACAAGTGGATATCAAAATTGAAGGAATAGAACTGGAAACAGTTCAGAACTACAACTACCTTGGACATACTATAACCAGTGATGGAAAATGTACAACTGAAATAGACAAAAGAATAGGAATTGCAAAAAGTAATTTTAATGTTATGATGAACATACTAACATCAAGACAAATAACACCAGGGGTAAAACTAAGAATAGCAAAATGTTACATCTTCTCAATATTCCTATATGGTGCAGAAACATGGACATTAGACAAGAAAACAAAATTAAAGCCTTTGAAATGTGGATATATAGAGAATGGGTAGAATTGGATGGAAGGAAAAGAAAACAAACGATGAAGTCTTAAAATAACTAAAAATGAAAAGAGAACTACTAAACACATTTCAAACAAGACAAATGCGATGTTTGGGCCATGCTAAAATATACAACAGCCTACTAAAAGTAATCCTGGAGGGTAAAATACAAGCTAAAAAAGGCAGAGGCAGACCAAGACTAACATGGACGAATAACATCAAAAGATGGACATATCAGCCTATGACAACCTGCACCATCAAAGCAAGAGACAGGACAGAATGGCGCTTCATGGTAGCCAACCTTCGTTGCGGAGACGGCACACGATGATGATGATGAAATTATACATGCATGAAGAACAGTCGAGCGTGGAGTGAGATGATCGCCTACACCAACTGGGATGGCACCTGATGATGATGCGTTTGTTGTAGTGCAAGCAAGAACGACATACCAAATCACAACTTCACTTATCTACTGTGTATCGCTCTATCTCCCTCTTCTTGTTTCTACAACAGAATGGGACAACTCACGTTATTTTTGTTGAGTCGCTGAACTACAGTAGCTTGCCCTTTGGCAATGACATCACACAGACACGTCACGGAGTCCAGAGAGTCCAGATTCTGAAGCCAGAGGTCGCCAGTCCCACCTTCCCACCAGACACCTGGTCGTTCGAGGTCACGAACCCGCAGGTATGAGTGCGTACATGACGACACAGTTTGTAGGTTGTGGTGAGGTCATCTCCACAGTGGAGATTATTTTATTTAAATAATTTGGTAATGAGAACTAGTTTGTGGAACTAAGTGGGTAATGAGAAACAGTCTAAGTGGCAAATGAGAACTAGTTTGTGGAACTGAGTGGTAAATGAGAACTAGTTTGTGGAACTGAGTGGTAAATGAGAACTAGTTTGTGGAACTGAGTGGTAAATGAGAACTAATTTGTGGAACTAAGTAGATAATGAGAAACAGTCTAAGTGGTAAATGAGAACTAGTTTGTGGAACTAAGTGGCAAATGAGAACTAGTTTGTGGAACTGAGTGGTAAATGAGAACTAGTTTGTGGAACTGAGTGGTAAATGAGAACTAGTTTGTGGAACTGAGTGGTAAATGAGAACTAGTTTGTGGAACTGAGTGGTAAATGAGAACTAATTTGTGGAACTAAGTAGATAATGAGAAACAGTCTAAGTGGTAAATGAGAACTAGTTTGTGGAACTAAGTAGATAATGAGAAACAGTCTAAGTGGTAAATGAGAACTAGTTTGTGGAACTAAGTAGATAATGAGAAACAGTCTAAATGGTAAATGAGAACTAATTTGTGAAACTAATTGGGTAATGAGAACAAATTTGCGGAACTAAGTGGATGATATGAACTAATGTTAAATTCTGCAAAGTTAAGGCCTGTCCATACTTTGATCTTATCTTTCCATCTCTTTGTTATTATTATCGTTAATAGTAGTACATGACAGTCATAGCAGCAGCAGCTGTAACAATAGTAGTACATGACAGTCGTGGCAGCAGTAGCTGTAACAATAGTAGTACATGACAGTTGTGGCAGCAGCAGCTGTAACAATAGTAGTACATGACAGTTGTGGCAGCAGTAGCTGCAACAATAGTAGTACATGACAGTCATAGCAGCAGCAGCTGTAACAATAGTAGTACATGACAGTCGTGGCAGCAGCAGCTGTAACAATAGTAGTACATGACAGTCGTGGCAGCAGTAGCTGTAACAATAGTAGTACATGACAGTTGTGGCAGCAGCAGCTGTAACAATAGTAGTACATGACAGTCATAGCAGAAGCAGCTGTAACAATAGTAGTACATGACAGTCGTGGCAGCAGCAGCTGTAACAATAGTAGTACATGACAGTCATAGCAGCAGCAGCTGTAACAATAGTAGTACATGACAGTCATAGCAGCAGCAGCTGTAACAATAGTAGTACATGACAGTCATAGCAGCAGCAGCTGTAACAATAGTAGTACATGACAGTCGCAGCAGCAGCAGCTGTAACAATAGTAGTACATGACAGTCATAGCAGCAGCAGCTGTAACAATAGTAGTACATGACAGTCATAGCAGCAGCAGCAGCTGTAACAATAGTAGTACATGACAGTCATAGCAGCAGCAGCTGTAACAATAGTAGTACATGACAGTCGCAGCAGAAGCAGCTGTAACAATAGTAGTACATGACAGTCGCAGCAGCAGCTGTAACAATAGTAGTACATGACAGTCGTAGCAGCAGCAGCAGCTGTAACAATAGTAGTACATGACAGTCGCAGCAGCTGTAACAATAGTAGTACATGACAGTCGCAGCAGCTGTAACAATAGTAGTACATGACAGTCATAGCAGCAGCAGCTGTAACAATAGTAGTACATGACAGTCATAGCAGCAGCAGCTGTAACAATAGTAGTACATGACAGTCGTGGCAGCAGCAGCTGTAACATTAGTAGTACATGACAGTCATAGCAGCAGCAGCTGTAACAATAGTAGTACATGACAGTCATAGCAGCAGCAGCAACTGTAACAATAGTAGTACATGACAGTCATAGCAGCAGCTGTAACAATAGTAGTACATGACAGTCGCAGCAACAGCAGCTGTAACAATAGTAGTACATGACAGTCATAGCAGCAGCAGCTGTAACAATAGTAGTACATGACAGTCGCAGCAGCAGCAGCTGTAACAATAGTAGTATATGACAGTCGCAGCAGCAGCAGCTGTAACAATAGTAGTACATGACAGTCGCAGCAGCAGCAGCTGTAACAATAGTAGTACATGACAGTCATAGCAGCAGCAGCTGTAACAATAGTAGTACATGACAGTCGCAGCAGCAGCTGTAAGAATAGTAGTACATGACAGTCATAGCAGCAGCAGCTGTAACAATAGTAGTACTTGGCAGTCATAGCAGCAGCAGCTGTAACAATAGTAGTACATGACAGTCGTGGCAGCAGCAGTTGTAACAATAGTAGTACATGACAGTCGCAGCAGCAGCAGCAGCTGTAACAATAGTAGTACATGACAGTCGTGGCAGCAGCAGCTGTAACAATAGTAGTACATGACAGTCATAGCAGCAGCAGCTGTAACAATAGTAGTACATGACAGTCGTGGCAGCAGCAGTTGTAACAATAGTAGTACATGACAGTCGCAGCAGCAGCAGCTGTAACAATAGTAGTACATGACAGTCGTGGCAGCAGCAGCTGTAACAATAGTAGTACATGACAGTCATAGCAGCAGCAGCTGTAACAATATTAGTACATGACAGTCGTGGCAGCAGCAGCTGTAACAATAGTAGTACATGACAGTCATAGCAGCAGCTGTAACAATAGTAGTACATGACAGTCGCAGCAGCAGCAGCAGCAGCTGTAACAATAGTAGTACATGACAGTCATAGCAGCAGCAGCTGTAACAATAGTAGTACATGACAGTCATAGCAGCAGCAGCTGTAACAATAGTAGTACATGACAGTCATAGCAGCAGCAGCTGTAAGAATAGTAGTACATAACAGTCGCAGCAGCAGCAGCTGTAACAATAGTAGTACATGACAGTCATAGCAGCAGCTGTAACAATAGTAGTACATGACAGTCATAGCAGCAGCAACTGTAACAATAGTAGTACATGACAGTCGCAGCAGCAGTAGCTGTAACAATAGTAGTACACGACAGTCATAGCAGCAGCAGCTGTAACAATAGTAGTACATGACAGTCATAGCAGCAGCAGCTGTAACAATAGTAGTACATGACAGTCGTGGCAGCAGCAGCTGTAACAATAGTAGTACATGACAGTCGTAGCAGAAGCAGCAGCTGTGACAATAGTAGTACATGACAGTCGTAGTAGCAGCAGCTGTAACAATAGTAGTACATGACAGTCGTAGCAGCAGCAGCAGCTGTAACAATAGTAGTACATGACAGTCGTAGCAGCAGCAGCTGTAACAATAGTAGTACATGACAGTCGCAGCAGCAGCAGCAGCTGTAACAATAGTAGTACATGACAGTCGCAGCTGCAGCAGCTGTAACAATAGTAGTACATGACAGTCGCAGCAGCAGCAGCTGTAACAATAGTAGCAGTCATAGTAGCAATAGTAGTACTAATAATAGTAATAGTAAAAGTAGTAGTTGTAATTGTAGTAATAATAGCAGAAATGACAACAATAGTAGTAGTAGTAGTAGTAGTAATAGTCGTTGTTGTTACAGTAATTGTTGTAATAGTTATTGTAGTAATTGCAGTAGTGTAGTAGCAATAGTAGTAGTGTTGGTAATATCACTAGTAGTAATAGTAATAACATTAGTAATAGTAGTAGCAGCAGTACTAGGAACACTAGTTTAGTAATAGCAGTAGTAGTATTAGTAGTATTAGTATAGTGATAATGGTAGTAGTAGTATTAGTAGTATTAGTAGTAGTAGTAGTAGTAGTAGTTGTTGTTGTAGTTGTAGTAGTAGTAGTAGTTGTAGTAGTAGTAGTAGTAGTTGTTGTAGTTGTAGTAGTAGTAGTAGTAGTTGTAGTAGTTGTAGTAGTTGTAGTTGTAGTAGTAGTAGTAGTAGTAGTTGTAGTAGTAGTAGTAGTAGTAGTAGTAGTAGTAGTTGTAGTTGTAGTAGTAGTAGTAGTAGTAGTAGTTGTAGTTGTAGCATTAGTAATAGTTGTAGTAGTAGTAGTAGTAGTAGTAGTAGTAGTAGTAGTTGTAGTTGTAGTTGTAGTTGTAGTAGTAGTAGTAGTAGTAGTAGTAGTAGTTGTAGTTGTAGTTGTAGTAGTAGTAGTAGTTGTAGTAGTAGTAGTAGTAGTAGTTGTAGTTGTAGTAGCAGTAGTAGTAGTTGTAGTAGTAGTAGTAGTAGTTGTAGTTGTAGTTGTAGTTGTAGTAGTAGTAGTAGTAGTAGTAGTAGTAGTAGTTGTAGTTGTAGTTGTAGTTGTAGTTGTAGTAGTAGTAGTAGTTGTAGTAGTAGTAGTAGTAGTATTAGTAGTAGTAGTAGTAGTAGTTGTTGTAGTTGTTGTAGTAGTAGTAGTAGTAGTAGTAGTAGTAGTAGTAGTAGTAGTTGTAGTTGTAGTTGTAGTTGTAGTTGTAGTAGAAGTAGTAGTTGTAGTAGTAGTAGTAGTAGTAGTAGTATTAGTAGTAGTAGTAGTAGTTGTTGTAGTTGTTGTTGTTGTAGTAGTAGTAGTAGTAGTAGTAGTAGTTGTAGTTGTAGTTGTAGTTGTAGTAGTAGTAGTTGTTGTTGTAGTAGTACATGTAGTAGTAGTAGTAGTAGTGACGCCAATAACATTATTACTATTACACTTACTAGATCCTGGTACCTTCCGATGAGACAACATATTGGTGGCAGACCGCTATCTTGCCGGACATACAGACACGTCATCACATAATCCAGGTAACACCTCTGGTCTCTATAGGACCCGTTCTCACCTGAACTGGTTAAAACTACATGCTTACTATATTTTCCAACAATCTTTGTCTGTGTACAGGGGACTCACTACATAGCTTTGACTCGACGCTGGTAGGGCTAGAGAGTAGATACTTGTAGAAGACAATGACCTTAACCGGTGGGAGGCCTTTGTTTGTGACTTAGACAACCGGAGGGGAAGGTGATGGGGTTGGAGGATCTAGACAGACATGCTCGCTGGTAGACAGGCAGGTCGGTAGGTAAGTAAGCAAGGCAGGCAGGTCGGTAGGTTGGTAGGCAGGGCAGGTTGGTAGGTTGGTAGGCAGGGCAGGTTGGTAGGTAAATAGGCAGGGCAGGTTGGTAGGTAAATAGGCAGGGCAGGTCGGTAGGTAAATAGGCAGGGCAGGTTGGTAGGTTGGTAGGCAGGGCAGGTTGGTAGGTAAATAGGAAGGGCAGGTCGGTAGGTTGGTAGGCAGGCAGGTCGGTAGGTAAATAGGCAGGGCAGGTCGGTAGGTAAATAGGTAGGGTAGGTTGGTAGGCAGGGCAGGTTGGTAGGTAAGTTGGCAGGGCAGGTTGGTAGGTAAGCAGGTAGGTCAGTGGGTTGGTAGGCAGGCAGGCAGGTCGGTAGGTTGGGAGGCAGGCAGGCAGGTCGGTAGGTTGGGAGGCAGGCAGGCAGGGTGGTAGGTTGGGAGGCAGGCAGGGTGGTAGGTTGGTTGGTTGGCAGGCAGGCAGGGTGGTAGGTTGGTTGGTTGGCAGGCAGGCAGGCAGGTCGGTAGGTAAGTAGGCAGGGCAGGCAGGTCGTTAGGTAAGTAGGCAGGGCAGGTTGGTAGGCAGGCAGGCAGGGTGGTAGGCAGGCAGGCAGGTTGGTCGGCAGGCAGGTCGGTAGGTTGGTTAGCAGGCGGGCAGGTTGGTAGGCAGTGCAAGTCGGTAGGTAGGTTGGTTGGCAGGCAGGCAAACAGGTCGGTAGGTGTGTAGATAGAGTGAGGCCTCCACCCACTCCCTGCATCCACACCCTTCATCCACTCCCTACACCCACACCCTAAACCCTCTCTGTACTACACCTTTTACCGACTCCCTGCACCAACTCTCCACACCCACACCCTTCACCCATTTTCTACACTAACACCCTTCTCACACTCCCTACACCCACACCCTTCACCCACTGCCTACACCAACACCCTTCACCCACTTCCTACACCAAATGCCTACACCCACAACCTTCACCCACTCCCTACACCCACTCTTTGTACCCACACCCTTCACTCACTCCCTACACCAAATCCCTACACCCACAATCTTCACCCACTCATTACACCCACACCCAACACCACTCCATACACCCACTTTCTGCACCACACCCTTCACCCACTCCCTACACTCACTCCCTCCACCCACTCTATACACCTTCACCCACATCCCACACCAAATCCCTACGTCCACAACCTTCACCCACACTCTACACCCGCTCTCTGCACTTACACCCTTCACCCACTCCTTCCATCCACTTTCTGCACCACACCCTTCACCCACTCCCTACACTCACTCCATCCACCCACTCTATACACCCACACCCTTCACCCACTTCCCACACCAAATCCCTACACCCACAACCTTCACCCACTCCCTCCACTCACTCTTTGTACCCACACCCTTCACCCACTCCCCCCACCAAATCCCTACACCCACAACCTTCACCCACTCATTACACCCACACCCAACACCACTCCATACACCCACTTTCTGCACCACACCCTTCACCCACTCCCTACACTCACTCCCTCCACCCACTCTATACACCTTCACCCACATCCCACACCAAATCCCTACGTCCACAACCTTCACCCACACTCTACACCCGCTCTCTGCACTTACACCCTTCACCCACTCCTTCCATCCACTTTCTGCACCACACCCTTCACCCACTCCCTACACTCACTCCATCCACCCACTCTATACACCCACACCCTTCACCCACTTCCCACACCAAATCCCTACACCCACAACCTTCACCCACTCCCTCCACTCACTCTTTGTACCCACACCCTTCACCCACTCCCCCCACCAAATCCCTACACCCACAACCTTCACCCACTCATTACACCCACACCCTACACCCGCTCTCTGCCCCCACACCCTTCATCCACTCCCTCCACCCACTTTCTGCACTCACTCCCTGTTGGGTGTGCTCATGGTCAATCCAACAAACCAGGCTTAGTGAGTCTGCTACGATGACAACTTGTGTTCAACTATTTGACAATAAGTAGGAAGGATACCCGCTTCAAACTCCACCCAAAATAATCAGTAGTAGCCAATCACAGACCTTGTGGTCAAAGAAGTCAAGTAATGTTTGCTGAACGCCACTAAAGAGCAGAAGTTTGATCCATGTCGTCCACGCAACAGTCAGCCAGACCATAACAATAGTTACTTGATTCTCAACGTTAAAAGTCAAACTGACAAGATAGAAGAGATCTGGACCCTAGAAACAGTGAACAAGATAGAAGAGAACTGGTCCCCTAGAAACAGTGAACAAGACAGAAGAGAACTGGTCCCCTAGAAACAGTGAACAAGACAGAAGAGATCTGGACCCTAGAAACAGTGAACAAGACAGAAGAGATCTGGACCCTAGAAACAGTGAACAAGACAGAAGAGAACTGGTCCCCTAGAAACAGTGAACAAGACAGAAGAGAACTGGTCCCCTAGAAACAGTGAACAAGACAGAAGAGAACTGGTTCCCTAGAAACAGTGAACAAGATAGAAGAGAACTGGTCCCCTAGAAACAGTGAACAAGATAGAAGAGAACTGGTCCCCTAGAAACAGTGAACAAGACAGAAGAGAACTGGTCCCCTAGAAACAGTGAACAAGATAGAAGAGAACTGGTCCCCTAGAAACAGTGAACAAGACAGAAGAGAACTGGTCCCTAGAAACAGTGAACAAGAAAGAAGAGAACTGGTCCCCTAGAAACAGTGAACAAGATAGAAGAGAATTGGTCCCCTAGAAACAGTGAACAAGATAGAAGAGAATTGGTCCCATAGAAACAGTGAACAAGATAGAAGAGAACTGGTCCGCTAGAAACAGTGAACAAGACAGAAGAGAACTGGTCCCCTAGAAACAGTGACCAAGATAGAAGAGAACTGGTCCCCTAGAAACAGTGAACAAAATAGAAGAGATCTGGTCCCCTAGAAACAGTGACCAAGATAGAAGAGATCTGGTCCCCTAGAAACAGTGAACAAGATAGAAGAGAACTGGTCCCCTAGAAACAGTGAACAAGATAGAAGAGATCTGGTCCCCTAGAAACAGTGAACAAGACAGAAGAGATCTGGTCCCCTAGAAACAGTGAACAAGATAGAAGAGATCTGGTCCCCTAGAAACAGTGAACAAGACAGAAGAGATCTGGTCCCCTAGAAACAGTGAACAAGATAGAAGAGAACTGGTCCCCTAGAAACAGTGAACAAGATAGAAGAGAACTGGTCCCCTAGAAACAGTGAACAAGATAGAAGAGATCTGGTCCCCTAGAAACAGTGAACAAGATAGAAGAGAACTGGTCCCCTAGAAACAGCGAACAAGATAGAAGAGATCTGGTCCCCTAGAAACAGTGAACAAGACAGAAGAGAACTGGTCCCCTAGAAACAGTGAACAAGACAGAAGAGAACTGGTCCCCTAGAAACAGTGAACAAGATAGAAGAGATCTGGTCCCCTAGAAACAGTGAACAAGACAGAAGAGAACTGGTCCCCTAGAAACAGTGAACAAGACAGAAGAGAACTGGTCCCCTAGAAACAGTGAACAAGACAGAAGAGATCTGGTCCCCTAGAAACAGTGAACAAGATAGAAGAGAACTAGTCCCCCTAGAAACAGTGAACAAGATAGTATATAACTGGTCCCCTAGAAACAGTGAACAAGATAGAAGAGAACTGGTCCCCTAGAAACAGTGAACAAAATAGAAGACAACTGGTCCCCTAGAAACAGTGAAGTTCCATTTCTATTTAATTCTGTTTTTGTCTTCAATCTCCTCTCCCTCCCCTCCCTCTACCCTTTCTGCACCAAACTTCATAGAACTTAGACCACGTACATTTGTTTTCCAACATCGAGCTAGATGACTTGAGACCAACCCTAGACCAACTGTGCAATAACTTCCAGAGAGTAGTCATCCAGTGAATACCATCACACTGTAATATATACGGAAACGAACTCGCAGACAAATTAGCTAAAGAGGGAGGGAGATTACCACAAGAGAACCATCTGGTCAGCTACGACGAAGCCAAATCCATGATCAAAGGCTAGTACCTTGAAAAATGGAAACAAGAACACCGAAAGTATAACGAGAGGGACGGATACATTCAACTATCAAGGAGGGATCAAGTCATCATATTTCGCCTACGCACTGGCCACAGCAGAATGAGAAACCACATGTTCATTAAACTCAAAATATGAACTACCAGCCAGTGCCACTGTACCCTGGATAACATGACAACAAAACACATTATACAGGATTACCCCCAGTACACAGACCTGAGAAGGACAATGTGGCCCACACCCACCTCCCTGGAAGAGAAACTATACGGGGCACCCAAATCACTGATACAGACAGCAACAGTCATGAGAAAGTCCGGAGTCCTAGTCTGAATGAGCCATGATTGCAGTTGAAGGAAAACAAGAAGACGAAAAAACAAAAGAAGAAAAACAAGCAAAAAGAAGATCACCAACAAAAGGTCTGACATCCTTTCTCTCCTTTGCTGTCTCTTCTACGATTTTCTTCCTTGTGTAATATTTTTTGTGTGATTTCATCTCAATTACTTCCTAGTAATTCCCCGTTTCCTCCGTCCCCATGGTTTCCAGTTAGGATCATGTCTGGTATTGCTTATAGTTCGACTACCGAAGCACAAGAACACTTGGTGTGAAGTTGAAATATGTCAAACTTCAACAGTGATATATGCTATAGAACTTTGTTCACATTTCGTCTCGCCACCTGTTGGAAGGTTTCAGATGGGGACAAGTGATTAAGGTGAACGAGACGGTGATAGCCTGGATAATTTATACTTTACATTAGTAATGGATGTGAGCTTTTACCGTAATATCGGTGGTATCACACAGGGAGCTCGTCGCAAATAGCTATCGTTATAACAACGCACTAGTCATCATCAAGCGCAGTGCCAGCTAGTGTAGGCGATCATGTTTCTCCTCAATCTCTTTCTCCCTCAATCTCTCTCTTCTTCAATCTCTCTCTCCCTCAATCTCTCCCTGAATCTCTCCCTGAATCTCTCTCTCCCTGAATCTCTCTCCCTCGGTCTCTCTCTATCTCTTTCAATATCACTCTCCCTCAATCTCACTCTCCATCAATCTCTTCTCTCCCTCAATCTCTCTTCCTCAATGTCTCTTCCTCAATCTCTCTGTCCCTCAATCTCTCTTCCTGAATCTCTCTTCCTCAATCTCTCTGTCCCTCAATCTATCTGTCCCTCAATCCTGTTCCTCAATCTCTCTGTCCCTCAGTCTATATGTCCCTCAATCTATCTGTCCCTCAATCTCTTTCTCTCTCTCTCTCTCTCAATCTCTCTCTCCCTCAATCTCTCTTCCTCAATCTCTCTTTCTCAGTCTCTCTTCCTCAATCTCTTTGTCCCTCAATCTATCTGTCCCTCAATCTCGCTCCCTCAATCTCTCTCCCTCGGTCTCGCTCCCTCAATCTAACTCTTCCTCAGTCTCTCTTCCTCAATCTCTCTGTCCCTCAATCTATCTGTCCCTCAACCTTATTCCCTCAATCTAACTCTCCCTCAATCTCTCTCTTCCTCAATCTCTCTTCCTCGATCTCTCTTCCTCAATCTCTCTGTCCCTCAACCTCTCTCCCTCAATATCTCTCCCTCGGTCTCTCTCCTTCAATCTCACTCTCCCTCAATCTCTCTCTTCCTCAATCTCTCTGTCCCTCAATCTATCCATCCCTCAATCTCTCTCCCTCAATCTCTCTTCCTTAATCTCTTTTCTTCAATCTCTCTGTCCCTCAATCTCTCTCCTTCAATCTCTCCCCCTCAGTCTCTCTCCCTCAATCTCTCTCTTCCTCAATCTCTCTCTTCCTCAATCTCTCTCTTCCTCAATCTCTCTCTTCCTCAATCTCTCTCTTCCTCAATCTCACTCTCCCTCAATCTCTCTCTTCCTCAATCTCACTCTCTCTCAATCTCTCTCTCCCTCGGTCTTTCTCCCTCAATCTCACTCTCCCTCAATCTCACTCTCCCTCAATCTCACTCTCCCTCAATCTCACTCTCCTTCAATCTCTCTCCCTCAATCTCACTCTCCCTCAATCTCACTCTCCCTCAATCTCTCTTTTCCTCAATCTCTCTCTTCCTCAATCTCACTCTCCCTCAATCTCTCTTCCTCAATCTCTCTTCCTCAATCTCTCTTCCTCAATCTCTCTTCCTCAATCTCTCTGTCCCTCAATCTCTCTGTCCCTCAACCTCTCTCCCTCAATATCTCTCCCTCGGTCTCTCTCCTTCAATCTCACTCTCCCTCAAAATCTCTCTTCCTCAATCTCTCTGTCCCTCAATCTACCCATCCCTCAATCTCTCTCCCTCAATCTCTCTTCCTTAATCTCTTTTCTTCAATCTCTCTGTCCCTCAATCTCTCTCCTTCAATCTCTCCCCCCTCAGTCTCTCTCCCTCAATCTCACTCTTCCTCAATCTCTCTCTTCCTCAATCTCTCTCTTCCTCAATCTCTCTCTCCCTCCCTCAATCTCTCTCTTCCTCAATCTCTCTCTTCCTCAATCTCTCTCTTCCTCAATCTCACTCTCCCTCAATCTCTCTCTTCCTCAATCTCACTCTCCCTCAATCTCACTCTTCCTCAATCTCTCTCTTCCTCAATCTCACTCTACCTCAATCTCACTCTCCGTCAATCTCACTCTCCTTCAATCTCTCTCCCTCGGTCTTTCTCCCTCAATCTCACTCTCCCTCAATCTCTCTTTTCCTCAATCTCTCTCTTCCTCAATCTCACTCTCCCTCAATCTCTCTCGTCCTCATTCTCTCTCCCTCAATCTCTCTCGTCCTCATTCTCTCTCCCTCAATCTCTCTCTCCCTCAATCTCTCTCGTCCTCAATCTCTCTCCCTCAATCTCTCTCTTCCTCAATCACTCTCCCTCAATTTCTTTCGTGACTATTTCAATGTGTCTGAACTCAACACCACAAGAGACCACTATGTTGTAACCTATCAACCACTATGTTGTAACCTATCAACCACTATGTTGTAACCTATCAACCACTATGTTGTAACATATCAACCACTATGTTGTAACCTATCAACCACTATGTTATAACCTATCAACCACTATGTTGTAACCTATCAACCACTATGTTGTAACCTATCAACCACTATGTTATAACCTATCAACCACTATGTTGTAACCTATCAACCACTATGTTGTAACCTATCAATCACTATGTTGTAACCTATCAACCACTATGTTGTAACCTATCAACCACTATGTTATAACCTATCAACCACTATGTTATAACCTATCAACTCTGTATGTCCGTCCAGTATGAAGGAATCATAGCAGAAGGCAGCGAAGATCTCGTCCACCATATGGAAGTGTTCCATTGTGAAACTAAGGGAGGTAAGGTTTTAGCTTACCAAAGTATCATCATCATAACGCCTGCAATGTTGTTGTTTTCCTACCCTTTGTAATAATCGAACATTCTATACGCACATCCATCTTTATGGTTCCTAACTTGTCACTGATTAATGAAGTAAGACAGTGCGGTCGCCCCTGTTTCTGTTCCCTATTTTTGAGCAAAGCGAATTGAGTCTCAACTTTCCCACTTTAATTTATGATCTCACAGGTCATTGTCCGTGTGTCATTTATGATCTCACAGGTCATTGTCCGTGTGTCATTTATGATCTCACAGGTCATTGTTCGCGTATCATTTATGATCTCACAGGTCATTGTCCGTGTATCATTTATGATCTCACAGGTCATTGTCCGTGTATCATTTATGATCTCACAGGTCATTGTTCGCGTATCATTTATGATCTCACTTTTCACAGGCCATTGTCCGTGTATCATTTATGATCTCACAGGTCATTGTCCGTGTATCATTTATGATCTTACAGGCCATTGTCCGTGTATCATTTATGATCTCACTGGTCATTGTTCGCGTATCATTTATGATCTCACTTTTCACAGGTCATTGTCCGTGTGTCATTTATGATCTCACAGGTCATTGTTCGCGTATAATTTATGATCTCACAGGTCATTGTCCGTGTGTCATTTATGATCTCACAGGTCATTGTTCGCGTATCATTTATGATCTCACTTTTCACAGGTCATTGTCCGTGTGTCATTTATGATCTCACAGGTCATTGTTCGCGTATCATTTATGATCTCAAAGGTCATTGTCCACGTATCATTTATGATCTCACGGGTCATTGTCCGCGTATCATTTATGATCTCACTTCTCTCACACACGACCTTGCATCAAAGACTGGTCCATCGAAGTAATCTTTCTGATTTTTTTTTGGCCTAAGCCTCACTAACTGTGGCACTCTCGGTCTAAGTCTCACTAACTGTGGTACTCTCGGTCTAAGTCTCACTAACTGTGGCACTCTCGGTCTAAGTCTCACTAACTGTGGCACTCTCGGTCTAAGTCTCACTAACTGTGGCACTCTCGGTCTAAGTCTCACTAACTGTGGCACTCTCGGTCTAAGTCTCACTAACTGTGGCACTCTCGGTCTAAGTCTCACTAACTGTGGCACTCTCGGTCTAAGCCTCACTAACTGTGGCACTCTCGGTCTAAGTCTCACTAACTGTGGTACTCTCGGTCTAAGTCTCACTAACTGTGGCACTCTCGGTCTAAGTCTCACTAACTGTGGCACTCTCGGTCTAAGTCTCACTAACTGTGGCACTCTCGGTCTAAGTCTCACTAACTGTGGCACTCTCGGTCTAAGTCTCACTAACTGTGGCACTCTCGGTCTAAGTCTCACTAACTGTGGCACTCTCGGTCTAAGTCTCACTAACTGTGGCACTCTCGGTCTAAGTCTCACTAACTGTGGCACTCTCGGTCTAAGTCTCACTAACTGTGGCACTCTCGGTCTAAGCCTCACTAACTGTGGCACTCTCGGTCTAAGTCTCACTAACTGTGGTACTCTCGGTCTAAGTCTCACTAACTGTGGCACTCTCGGTCTAAGTCTCACTAACTGTGGCACTCTCGGTCTAAGTCTCACTAACTGTGGCACTCTCGGTCTAAGTCTCACTAACTGTGGCACTCTCGGTCTAAGTCTCACTAACTGTGGCACTCTCGTTCTAAGCCTCACTAACTGTGGCACTCTCGGTCTAAGTCTCACTAACTGTGGCACTCTCGGTCTAAGTCTCACTAACTGTGGCACTCTCGGTCTAAGCCTCACTAACTGTGGCACTCTCGGTCTAAGTCTCACTAACTGTGGCACTCTCGGTCTAAGCTATCTCTACTTACTTATCTCTTCCTATTTATACTTATTTATCTCTTCCTATTTATACTTATTTATCTCTTCCTATTTATACTTATTTGTATATTTCTATTTATACTTATTTATATCTTCCTATTTATACTTAGTTATCTCTTCCTATTTATATGCATTTATCTCTTCCTAACAACACTTATTTATCTCCTCCTATTTATATTTATCTCCTTTTACTTCCACTAACCTCCTTATCCTACCTATGCATTATTTAACCTCCTTATCCTACCTATGCATTCATTATTTAACCTCCTTATCCTACCTATGCATTATTTAACCTCCTTATCCTACCTATGCATTATTTAACCTCCTTATCCTACCTATGCATTCATTATTTAACCTCCTTATCCTACCTATGCATTCATTATTTAACCTCCTTATCCTACCTATGCATTCATTATTTAACCTCCTTATCCTACCTATGCATTCATTATTTAACCTCCTTATCCTACCTATGCATTCATTGTTTAACCTCCTTATCCTACCTATGCATTCATTATTTAACCTCCTTATCCTACCTATGCAATATTTAACCTCCTTATCCTACCTATGCATTATTTAACCTCCTTATCCTACCTATGCATTCATTATTTAACCTCCTTATCCTACCTATGCATTCATTATTTAACCTCCTTATCCTACCTATGCAATATTTAACCTCCTTATCCTACCTATGCATTATTTAACCTACTTATCATACCTATGCATTCATTATTTAACCTACTTATCATACCTATGCAATATTTAACCTACTTATCCTACCTATGCAATATTTAACCTCCTTATCCTACCTATGCAATATTTAACCTCCTTATCCTACCTATGCATTATTTAACCTCCTTATCCTACCTATGCATTCATTATTTAACCTCCTTATCCTACCTATGCATTCATTATTTAACCTCCTTATCCTACCTATGCATTATTTAACCTCCTTATCCTACCTATGCATTCATTATTTAACCTCCGTATACTACCTATGCATTATTTAACCTCCTTATCCTACCTATGCATTATTTAACCTCCTTATCCTACCTATGCAATATTTAACCTCCTTATCCTACCTATGCATTATTTAACCTCCTTATCCTACCTATGCATTATTTAACCTCCTTATCCTACCTATGCATTATTTAACCTCCTTATCCTACCTATGCAATATTTAACCTCCTTATCCTGCCTATGCATTATTTAACCTCCTTATCCTACCTATGCAGTATTTAACCTCCTTATCCTACCTATGCAATATTTAACCTCCTTATCCTACCTATGCATTATTTAACCTCCTTATCCTACCTATGCATTACTTAACCTCCTTATCCTACCTATGCATTATTTAACCTTCTTATCCTACCTATGCATTACTTAACCTCCTTATCCTACCTATGCAATATTTAACCTCCTTATCCTACCTATGCAATATTTAACCTCCTTATCCTACCTATGCAATATTTAACCTTCTTATCCTACCTATGTATTATTTAACCTCCTTATCCTACCTATGCATTATTTAACCTCCTTATCCTACCTATGCATTATTTAACCTCCTTATCCTACCTATGCATTATTTAACCTCCTTATCCTACCTATGCATTATTTAACCTCCTTATCCTACCTATGTATTATTTAACCTCCTTATCCTACCTATGCATTTTTTAACATCCTTACAATTCCCTCGCTTCCACCACACCCGCCTCATGCCGTTTCCAGCGGATCGTCTCCCTTACTACAGTGGGCCGGGCATGTCTGAAGGTCTGCCTCCAGGTCTAGAGGTCTGTAGGAAGGTCATTGGAGCCTGGGCTATGGGGGCAACGGTGAATTATTTTATTTCTAGCATGTCTTGTACTTGTTGTATGTCTCCTATTTGTTGTATGTCTAGTATTTGTTGCATATCTCCTATTTGTTGTATGTCTAGTGTATTTGTTGCATGTCTCCTATTTATTGTATGTCTAGTATTTGTTGCATGTCTCCTATTTGTTGTATGTCTAGTATTTGTTGCATATCTCCTATTTGTTGTATGTCTAGTGTATTTGTTGCATGTCTCCTATTTATTGTATGTCTAGTATTTGTTGCATGTCTCCTATTTGTTGTATGTCTAGTATTTGTTGCATATTTCCTATTTGTTGTATGTCTAGTATTTGTTGCATATTTCCTATTTGTTGTATGTCTAGTATTTGTTGCATGTCTCCTATTTGTTGCATGTCTAGTATTTGTTGCATGTCTCCTATTTGTTGTATGTCTAGTATTTGTTGCATATTTCCTATTTGTTGTATGTCTAGTATTTGTTGCATATTTCCTATTTGTTGTATGTCTAGTATTTGTTGCATATTTCCTATTTGTTGTATGTCTAGTATTTTTTGCATATTTCCTATTTGTTGTATGTCTAGTATTTGTTGCATATTTCCTATTTGTTGTATGTCTAGTATTTGTTGCATGTCTCCTATTTGTTGCATGTCTAGTATTTGTTGTATGTCTCCTATTTGTTGTATGTCTAGTATTTGTTGCATATTTCCTATTTGTTGTATGTCTAGTATTTGTTTGTTGTATGTCTAGTATTTGTTGCATATTTCCTATTTGTTGTATGTCTAGTATTTGTTGCATATTTCCTATTTGTTGTATGTCTAGTATTTGTTGCATATTTCCTATTTGTTGTATGTCTAGTATTTGTTGCATATTTCCTATTTGTTGTATGTCTAGTATTTGTTGCATATTTCCTATTTGTTGTATGTCTAGTATTTGTTGCATTGTATCCTATTTGTTGCATGTCTAGTATTTGTTGCATGTCTCCTATTTGTTGTATGTCTAGTATTTGTTGCATATTTCCTATTTGTTGTATGTCTAGTATTTGTTGCATATTTCCTGTTTGTTGTATGTCTAGTATTTGTTGCATATTTTCTATTTGTTGTATGTCTAGTATTTGTTGCATGTCTTCTATTTGTTGCATGTCTAGCATTTGTTGCATATCTCCTATTTGTTGTATGTCTAGTATTTGTTGCATGTCTTCTATTTATTGTATGTCTTGTACTTGTTGTATGTCTCCTATTTATTGTATGTCTAGTTTTTGTTGCATGTCTCCTATTTGTTGCATGTCTAGTATTTGCTGCATGTCATCTATTTGTTGCATGTCTTGTATTTGTTGCATGTCTTTTTTTTTGCTGCATGTCTTCTGTTTGTTGCATGTCTTGTATTTGTTGCATGTCTTGTATTTGTTGCATGTCTTTCTTTTTTGTTGCATGTCTTCTATTTGTTACATGTCTTCTGTTTGTTGCATGCCTTCTTTTGTTGCATGTCTTGTATTTGTTGCATGTCTTGTATTTGTTGCATGTCTTTCTTTTTTGTTGCATATCTTTTATTTGTTACATGTCTTCTGTTTGTTACATGTCTTCTGTTTGTTGCATGTCATCTTTTGTTGCATGTCTTCTATTTGTTGCATGTCTTCTTTTTGTTCTATTCGTTGTGTTCTTGTCTTGAGTAATGTTGTATAATTTACTCTTGACCAGCTTTAGCAGTAAGGCCAGCGGGTAGAAAGAAATTACCCCTATTTTTGCGACGTTTTCAGCTTTGCAAGCACGCGCAGATGTGTATATAATGACGTCCATTGTCAATAATTCGCACAGCTGAAAACGTCGCCATTTTGTGGGTGATTTCTCGTATTTCCCTCTCTGTCTGCTGGTCTTACTACTATAGACAGCTGCACAGCCAACCATAGCCTTACTAAGACACGCGGACAGAAACTATAGTCCGTTCAGAAATTCATAATCACACCTGAATTAGTTTTGCGTGATAACCGCTTGTTATTTTGGGGTCAAATTTTGCATGCAATCTTAGAATATTGATGACGCAAAGATTTTGGTATTTTTTATTCCACAAACACAACAGATTTTGCACATCAGCGAATTCCTTTGACCTTTTATGACGATATCACACAAGTTGATTCAAATTTTAGAGTTTACAGTAATCGTGTTAAATGTTCCAGTTTACTGCAATTCTTGTCAGAGGCGTATCTACATAGTGCTTAATTGTGGGTGTTGTTCGTTATGTGTATTTGCAAACGTGAATTCAATTGGTTACAATTAGCCTTGTCCTTCGGTCACCATTAGACCACAGGACGTCCTAACTGAACCTGGAATTGAATTCATCTTAATTTTAATCATTCCAAATCTGACGATTCCAAGAGGTTAATAATCATTACTGGCTGGACAAATAGTAATCCATCTCGTTTCAGTACTCATCTTCCACCCGCAGCACATGTTCAACACACTTCTTCCAGAACGGAATGTCTATTTTTGAGAGAGACTCGCGTGTCAGAACTTTAACATTACACATTTTAAACGTCCTGTTCTGTTCTGCAACGTGTCCTTTGACGTGAGCCCAGACAAGTTCGATTGGATTAAGGTGCGCATGATATGCAGGGAGTCGAAGAGAGGTGTGGCCGTATTTCTCAATGATTTTGTCAACATGGTACACCTTTTTCTTATTCGAATTCTTCACAAGTTGTAACAATTCGGGTTTTAAATATGTGTCGTCAAATTTGACATTTTCATTCGCAAGCCATGTCCTAATTTGCTCTTTTGTTTTTGATGAAGTAGGCACTTTGTCTTCCTCTGATACGACATTGTGGTATGATGCCTTATCCATGACTATGCATGAAGGTCTCTTCAGGATTGGTAAAAGATCGTTCTCCAACCAGTGCCTGAAAATGTTTCCATTCATTTCAGTATGGTAGTCCCTACCGTCGGTACTTTTTGATTGGAAAATAAGTCCCGCATCATGGACAAGGCCCTTTTCAGTGCTTCCAGCAATCGTTAATATAATGCACTGGCCTTTGCTGCTCGGAATTGTTCTTTTGAGTTTGACATTTACTGACTGCCATTCTTTAGCATAGGTGTGGTGTGCGTTGACCCATGATTCGTCCAAATATACAATATCATACCGTTCACTCCGCCGCTCACGGATCTGTTTCAGGTATTTGCTTCGAGCAATGACCAAGTGTGGTTTTTCACAAATAATATTCCTGCCCCCAACAGTTTTTTCTGAAAGTAAAGTGCTCCTCGCACAATCTTCCATAGAGTACTTTTAGAAATGTCAATATTGCAGTCTGCATGCAATTTTAATTTCAAATTCCTGAGAGTAACAAGTACATTATTAGCAAACATTTTCAATATCTCACTTTTTATGACATCCATGTCAAAGCTGTCGACTTTCCTTTTCCTTCCTTGATTGACATGAGTGCACTCTGAGTCTTGTTTAATCCAACGAGAAAATGACGATCTATTAAGACCAAGCGCGAGTTACGTTCGTCTCTCTGGGTCATGAATATCACAATATAAATGCCCCATCTTGGATTCCCCAAGGAAG
Source organism: Megaustenia siamemsis (assembly GCA_032433765.1). Lineage (NCBI taxonomy): Eukaryota > Metazoa > Mollusca > Gastropoda > Stylommatophora > Ariophantidae > Megaustenia > Megaustenia siamemsis. The sequence goes on along the minus strand of JAVIAB010000059.1, from coordinate 74,137,990 downwards.
TGCTGATATAGTAAAACAGTAACCTTTTGCTTAGTTATAAATTTGCATTTCAAACTCATTGTAATTTAGATATAAATGTTGGTATTTAAAGTCAACAAATTGTCTACTGAGTCTTCACAAAATTAATGAAGATACGCCTTCCCTTCGGTAATTAATGCCAAGGCCGTGGTGCGTCATGTCGTTCAATAACAATTCAGTTTTGTGCACTGGATTTTCCTGAAGTTAGTGTTTCTGCAATAGCCAAACTATTTTATGTGAACGACCGCACCAAATTAATGTATATATCCTAAAATGGTGTCAAATTCGAACAGGGTAAATTTAATATAGCCTAAAGAAGAAAACTTTTAAACTAGATCAAATTTCTCAGAGCAAAAAAATATTTCTATAACGTCATCAATATTCTAAGATTGCATGGAAAATTTGAAAGCAAAATAACAAACGGTTATCACGCAAAACTAATTATAGAAACCCTCCAACTAACGTGCCGTTGTCAGCTTTAGAAGATATAGACAACTGACGTCACTCTACCCACAGCCGCCCCTGCTCACAAAAGCTGTAAAAGCCTTGCTAATTGAAGTTTTTGCGGGAATTTCCACTCGGCCACAGGTTTATAGTTATAGCTGTGGGCGGCTGTGGTTTACTTGTCCTAGTTGTCTTAACTAACCTTGGGGTTTCCCCGTATGTCTATATTTAGATCTACACACTCAATCATAGACCGGGATAAAATGGCAGGTTTGCATGATCAAAGGATTGGAACGCTGAAGAAGAAGAGGAGGACGGGGTAGAAGAAGAGGAAAATGAGAACGAGGAAGAAGAAGGGGGAAGAAGTAGAGGAAGATTAAAAGGAAGAAGAAGAGGAAGAAGTAGAAGAAGAAAAGGAAGAAGAATAAACGGGAGAAGAAAAAAAGGACGAAGGGCAGATTAAAGAAAAAGAGAGAATAAGAAGGAAAAAGGAAGAGGAAAAGAAAAAGGAGGAGAGGGAGAAGAGGAAGAGAAATAGGAGGGGAAGGAAGAGGAAAAATAAGAGAATGAAAGAGGGAAAAAGGAGGAGAAGAAAGTCAAAATACGTGAATATGTAAGTGCTAGGAGACTCATGACTGACAACTTGCCTTAGGATTAGCGAATTATGGATGATCAAGACCCTAATGTACCCCTAGCGAGCCCGAAAACCCTGACTAAGGGAAAAGGGATCGAAGAGGGAATGCAAATCCGGTCCTAAAGAAATCTCGTGCTGAACACGCATTTGCTGATTAGGAAGGTGTAAATACTACGATACGACGAAAATTGTGCCTATTTAGCGCCGTTTTAAGAGCAGCAATCACTGAAACGACTGCCCTGAACACACAGCAAAATCTTTTCTATTGACAGCTAAGAAGAGTAATGAAAACGTTCTGAAAGAGGCCAAAGTAAAAAGAGAGCTCATTTTCAATATTAGGAAGAAACAATCATCATTTTTGGACCATGTAATGAGAAGGGAACAACTGGCAAAGTTGAGGGACGAAGAGATAGAGGGAAGCAAAGAGAAAAGATACCAGACAGCTTAAGTGAATGGCTTGGCAGAAGGTCAACATCTGAAATGATAAATAACTGTTGAGATCGAAAGTTCTGGAGTGACATGATCACCTACGCCAGCAGGCATGGTACTTGATGATGATGATGTGTGTTCTGTCGAGTCCAGCTATGGACATTTGATTGACGTGTGTTAGTCAGTCCCGTTGAAGGCGCTGTAGAAGATAATGTGGATAAGTTCTTAGATGGAGCAACTCGCGAAGAGGTCAGCAAACTCAAATATCTGGACTTTATTGCTTTCGATGAAAGGTCAAGACCGGAAGTACTAGCCAGAATAGCACAGGCGATGGTTGCCATGACAACACTCAACCATATATGGACAAGCAGATACATCTTTGTAAGAAGGAAGAACATACTATTGCTGCGTGGTCTAGAGGTAAGACATCTGCCAATGGATAGGAAGGTCGTGGGTTCGATTCCCACCACATGTGGTAGAGTTTTTTTTCAAAAATTAAACTCATGGTTTCTGCGTGGCTTTACCCTCCCCTGGTCTATGGGTAGTGAGATCAGCTGTCTAGCCCTCTCGGTTGTTGTTGTTGTTGGTTGTTGTTGTTGATGATGATGATGGATTGCCACGAGTTAATACGAGCATGTTGCCCTTTGACTCATAAGATGTGGCGGGTCGTAATGGCTTTCTTGACATTCCCGGCTCTTACTGGAGAGGTTGGATTTCGTCTGCCCCAGGCTATGCTGGGAAACTACTAGTCCAGCCCAGATGTACTGCAATACTGGGTCCTCTATATCAGTAACAGCCACCACTACAGGGAACACAGTGATCCTAGCTTCTGTTAGCCAGTCTGGTTTGATGCAGACTGTTTCCAGGGGAGACCACGAGGAGGTAGAACTGCTAGGTCTTGGTCGGTTGACGGTGCGCCGACCCTGCTATTGCGACCACAGGTCGCAGGCGCTTCTGCTCCCCCCCCCCGGGCCCTCTTGGGAAACAGCTAAAAACAGGAGGTCCCGTGTGCACTCGCGCACGTTAAAGAACCCTTGGCAGTTTAAATGTCGAAAAGAGTATACCAAAAATGGTCGCTATCCGGGCAAAAAGTTTTATGCAAGCCCATCACGAAGACGGATGTGTCGGGCCGATAGACGCAGATATCGCGGCTATGTCGACAACTATCGACACAACGCATCCACGCCCATTTAGCGGATGAACGCTACGAAGATCAGGCTATTACGAACAGTAGTTACATCTGTATTTATGTATGACTGTGAAACATGGACACTCACTGTTGATCTCCAAAGTAGAATGCGGGCCTTGGAGAGGAAATGGTATGGAAATATATGACACATATCATACAAAGAACATATCATGCAGAGAACATATCATACATAGAACATATCATACAAATAACATATCATACAAAGAACATATCCCACAGGGGACATAGCACACAGTGAACATAGCACACAGAGAGAACATAGCACACAGAGAGAACATAGCACACAGAGAGAACATAGCACACAGAGAGAACATATCACACAGAGAGAACATAGCACACAGAGAGAACATATCACACAGAGAGAACATATCACACAGAGAGAACATATCACACAGAGAGAACATATCACACAGAGAGAACATATCACACAGAGAGAACATAGCACACAGAGAGAACATATCACACAGAGAGAACATATCACACAGAGAGAACATATCACACAGAGAGAACATATCACACAGAGAGAACATATCACACAGAGAGAACATATCACACAGAGAGAACATATCACACAGAGAGAACATATCACACAGAGAGAACATATCACACAGAGAGAAGATATCACACAGAGAGAACATATCACACAGAGAGAACATATCACACAGAGAGAACATATCACACAGAGAGAACATATCACACAGAGAGAACATATCACACAGAGAGAACATATCACACAGAGAGAACATAGCACACAGAGAGAACATATCACACAGAGAGAACATATCACACAGAGAGAACATATCACACAGAGAGAACATATCACACAGAGAGAAGATATCACACAGAGAGAACATATCACACAGAGAGAACATATCACACAGAGAGAACATATCACACAGAGAGAACATATCACACAGAGAGAACATATCACACAGAGAGAACATATCACACAGAGAGAACATAGCACACAGAGAGAACATATCACACAGAGAGAACATATCACACAGAGAGAACATATCACACAGAGAGAAGATATCACACAGAGAGAAGATATCACACAGAGAGAACATATCACACAGAGAGAACATATCACACAGAGAGAACATATCACACAGAGAGAACATATCACACAGAGAGAACATATCACACAGAGAGAACATATCACACAGAGAGAAGATATCACACAGAGAGAACATATCACACAGAGAGAACATATCACACAGAGAGAACATATCACACAGAGAGAACATATCACACAGAGAGAACATATCACACAGAGAGAAGATATCACACAGAGAGAACATAGCACACAGAGAGAACATATCACACAGAGAGAACATATCACACAGAGAGAACATATCACACAGAGAGAAGATATCACACAGAGAGAACATATCACACAGAGAGAACATATCACACAGAGAGAACATATCACACAGAGAGAACATAGCACTCAGAGAGAACATATCACACAGAGAGAACATAGCACACAGAGAGAACATATCACACAGAGAGAACATATCACACAGAGAGAACATATCACACAGAGAGAAGATATCAGCAATGAAGAAGTTCACGAAAGAATGCCACGATCCAACTGTACCAATCAAAGATCCTCAAGCCACTAATAGAAGAGCGGAAACTGACCTGGTATGGGCACGTCACACGATCCACAGGCCTTGGCAAGACCATTCTCCAAGGTACAGTACCAGGCACAAGAAGACAGGGAGAGCAAAAGAAAAGATGGGTAGATAACATCAGAGAGTGGACAGAACTGTATTTTGTTGCATCACAGAGAGCTGCTCTACATTGCGACAATTGGAAGCAAATTGTGAATGTGTCATCTATGGTGCTCCAACGAGCAAAGGCTGCCCTATACACAAGATTTTAGCAGTGAACCAAGTATAATCAGAGAAATAGAAAATACACGATGACAAATACGTCATTGGTAACATGGTAGTGTCACCAATCTACCTAATTTCCAATATTAGGAAGAAACAATCATCATAGTTTGTCCATGTAATGAGAACAGCTGGAATATATTGTAACAATTGGGAAAATTGAGGGACGAAGAGATAGAGGGAAGTAAAGAGAAAAAATACTAGACAGCTTAAGAGAATGGCTTGGCAGAAGGTCAACAACAGAAATGATAAATAACTGTCGAGATCGAAAGTTGTGGAGAGACATGATCACCTACGCCAGCAGGCCCGGTACTTGATGATGATGAACATGGTAATTGCGCCATGAAGCGGTGCAGATCGGTTCACGTCAAATACAATCTTCTTGCACTCCATTAATCTATACAGTGAAAGTGGCGCGCATTGATTGGAAGAGCTGAATGGTCGGTAAAACTTGTCTGTCCCGACAGCCACAGGCATTTTCTACAAAACTTAAATAAGACAAATCCTACGGGGGATTAATTTTCTAAGGATAAAAAATATTTGCTTAAGATCGGAGTGATCAACAATGCACATAACCTTTATGTCAGAAAGTTGTGAAGCTATGATTTTTGAAAGGAGTTCACGAATTTAGAATCTGACTATAGATGAACATGATAGATGAGCACATCAAGTGGGAGATGTACCGCAGAAATAGTATTTCAAAAAAAACGAAAAACAAGTTCTGCAATAAGTCTATGTCAGTGGAATTGAGAGAGTGAGTTCATATGTGCTATATAGAGCCCACTCTGGCCCTTGGAAGCGAATCATGGACAGTAGATCATTATCATCATTGAGTGCCGTCTCCGCATCGAAGATTGACTACCATAGAGCGCCAATCCACTCTGTCCCTTGCTTGGATGGTGCAGATTGTCATAGGGTGACTTGCCCATCTTTTGATGTTACTCGTCCATGTTAGTCTTGGTCTGCCTCTTTTACCTTGTAATTTTCCTTCCAATATTACTTTTATTATGCTGTTGTGTCTTTTAACATGGCCAAAAAATTTCATTTGTCTTGCTCTAATTGTGTTTAGTAGTTCTTTTTTTCATTGTTAGTTGTTTTAAAACTTCATCGTTTGTTTTCTTTTCTTTCCATCCAATTCTACCAATTCTTCTATAAATCCACATTTCAAAGGCTTCAATTTTCTGTTCTGTTTTCTGATCTAACGTCCATGTTTCTGCACCATATAGGAATATTGAGAAGATGTAACATTTTGCTATTCTTAGTTGTAGCCCTGGTGTTATTTGTTTTGATGTTAGTATATTTTTCATGGCATAAAATTACTTTTTGCCATGCCTATTCTTTTGTTTATTTCAGATGCACATTTTCCATCACTGGTTATAGTATATCCCGGGTAGTTGTAGCTCTGAACGGTCTCTAGATGTATTCCTTCAACTGTGATATTTAATTGTAGGTCTTCAGAATTTTCTTGTTTATGATATAGTTTTAGTCTTTTTGATATTCATATCTAGTCCATATATGTTGCTTGTCTTGTTTATTTCATGAAGTAATTGTTGTAGATCTTTAGGATTTTCTGCTAGTAGTACAGTATCATCAGCATATCTTAGGTTATTGATTATCTTTCGATTAATCAAGACTAGATAAACGAATGAAAAGGCAATTAGAGGCCAAAGAGATGAGATTTTTCAGAAGAATGTTGAGAGCTCACAGGATAGATAAAAAAGACCAACTAGGAAATTCTCAAAGAAGTCAACGCAAAAAGGGAGCTACTAAGAAACATGAGAAAGAAACAATCGAAATTTTTCAGGCACATCATGAGAAGAGGAAAGTTGAAAAAATACTTGGTTACAAATTTGCAAAATATATGTCAAGAGAGATCGCAGACGACAATATAGAGAAGAGACTAGACAGCTTGATGTCATGGCATGGAAAACAGTCAACAACAGAAATGGATAGGATGCGCTGTGGACAGAAAATTATGGAAGGACATGATCGCCTACGCCAACCGGTAAGGCACATGATGATAGTTTGGTCTTCCCCCTCTCCTACATTAAGACAGAAAAATAATCAGCTTAATAGTTCTATTATTAATGACTACGTGTATCCGATGTCTTAAATTAGCTGATCAAAGTAGCGGTAGTTAATCTGCATCCATTACTGTCGTTCCCAGGCCATGGTTTACCCAGACGAGGCGGGAGTCCCCATTGGTGGGCCGGACTATTCGCGCGTTGCATTGTTGGAGGTTCACTACAACAACCCAGAACGGAAACCAGGTCAGGGCGAATGTTGGACTAGATTTGAAAAATGGTGGGAAACACAAACAGGTCGCTTTGTTGAATGGCTGGTCGGAATGTGGTTTAGCATTTATTTGCGGTGGCGGAGATTGAGAAATAGATTTATTTGGAGGTGCTTAGTGCACAGCTGTTTGATTTAATCTCAAAGTGACATTTTTAGTTTTATCCGTGACAATTTTGCAGTATTTGTAAATGATTATGTTTTGAGTTTTGTACGTGACATTCATTCTTAAAACTGATATGTTATGGGAGTGGTTTCAAACTGTGATACCACCCACGACACGAGACGTATTTTATTTTTGTACATAAAGTAAATATTTACATGTGAATTATACTTTAGTAGTGTAATACAAGTAGCAAACAAGATCAAATATTGGCAAATCTTGAGAGTTTCGGGCGATGCAAATTTCAATTTTGAACCACAAGAATTTTAGTATACAGCTTCTTCTAGTCACTTTTAGTGTATAAATGAAGGAGAAACGCGCTTGTTTACAAAGCGCAACACGTTCAAAAGAACAGTATGGGCGATCAAGGTGAACACTTTGTTGGTTGCTGGAACATGGGGCTGAGCGGATATGGGAATACGTCGCCTGCAGTGAAGCTATTCTGTACTAAAGTCTAACATTTAAATAGAAGAAGTTTGTGTATTTGATCTTCTAGGAAAGGCACAAACTAGCAAAACAACTAAAGTAGCAGTGACAAATAACTGTGAGTTCGTTCCATTTCACTGCCCAAGTGCAGTAATGATATCATCATCGAGTGCCATCACTGCGGGCGTGGTCGATCACGTCTCTCTAAAACTTTTCGTATCTGCTTGATTATTAATTCTACAGCTGACCTTATTCTCGCAAACCTTCTGGTATTCTTTATCTCTCTGTCCACGACTACCTTTTCTTCCATCAGTTTGCTGTTTTGGCAAATGACAATTAAAACAAAGGCCGCAGTTCGCAATGTCTGAATCATTAGTATCCTTCTGTATGGCAGTGAATCATGGACAACTTATACAAAGCAGGAGAGAAGGTTAAATGCATTCCATATACGATGCCTGCGCCGCATGCTTGGTATCACCTTGAAGGACAAAGTGACAAACGTGAAGGTCGTCACGCACACACGCTTCCCGAACATCTACACGCTGCTCAAACAACGTAGGTTACGTTGGCTTGACCACTTACACTGTTCTAAAAGATGGCCGCATACCGAAAGATCTACTTTATGGATAACAAGCAGATGGTAAAATAGGGGGCACCAAAACTCCGATTTGTAGACGTGTGTAAACGTGACATGAAGACTCTGAACATAAACCCTACAGCCTGGGAAGACATAGCTACAGACCGCAATCTTTGGAAACAAACTCTAAAGCTGCAACTCAAACAAGAAGTAGACAGATTCATGGAAAAAGGGAATACACAGAGAAAGTAAAAAAAAAAAATAACATTTCTAGAGGTGCTGCAAAATCTAATGTCAACTATGACTGACGGAGGCTACTACAGTCAACTATGACTGACAGAGGCTACTATAGTCAACTATGGCTGACGGAGGCTACTACAGTCAACTGTGACTGGCGAAGGCTGCTATAATCAACTATGATTGACGGAGGCTACTACAGTCAACTGTGACTGACAGAGGCTACTTCAGTCAACTATGGCTGACGGAGGCTACTAAAGTCATCTGTGACTGGCAGAGGCTACTATAATCAACTATGATTGACGGAAGCTACTACAGTCAACTGTGACTGACAGAGGCTACTATAATCAACTATGATTGACGGAGGCTACTACAGTCAACTGTGACTGACAGAGGCTACTACAAGTCAACTGTGACTGACAGAGGCTACTATTTCTTCCATCGTTTTTTTTTAATTTGTCATAATACGCTCCAGCTCGTCCAGTCTCATTTTATGGCCGACACATAATTGTGGTTGTTTTATCTCCATGATGATCGTTGTTTTATCTCCATGATGGTGGTTGTTCTCTCTCCATAATGATGAGACGTTTTCTTTGTTTATACCACCATCGTGAATTATTATACACATTTTTGTTGTTGTTGTTGTTGTTGTTGTTGTTGTTGTTGTTGTTGTTGTTGTTGTTGTGTTGTTGTTTTATTCCCAGGGGAAGAGGCAAAGAAGAAGACCAAAATAGTCTCGGAGAAGACAAGTGGAAACAGATGAATATAATAGGGGAGACAATGAATGATCTTGAAAGAAACAGAACGACTTGGAAAGTGTCTGTTGAAGACCTATGCTCCACGGGAAGCTGAAAAGGTAGAAGAGAAACAGGAGGCAGAAGAAGACCAAAATAGTCTCGGAGAAGACAAGTGGAAACAGATGAATATAATAGGGGAGACAATGAATGATCTTGAAAGAAACAGAACGACTTGGAAAGTGTCTGTTGAAGACCTATGCTCCACGGGAAGCTGAAAAGGTAGAAGAGAAACAGGAGGCAGAAGAAGACCAAAATAGTCTCGGAGAAGACAAGTGGAAACAGATGAATATAATAGGGGAGACAATGAATGATCTTGAAAGAAACAGAACGACTTGGAAAGTGTCTGTTGAAGACCTATGCTCCACGGGAAGCTGAAAAGGTAGAAGAGAAACAGGAGGCAGAAGAAGACCTTCGTAAATATGTTTAGTTGTCCAAGGGATTTTCAACATTGTCGTCTTACTTCTGTCACTTACAACAGTTTTATTCGCTGTCCATGATTAACTTCCATGAATGAAGATCGACTCTATATAATTCTAAAGGACTCCTGTTTCTACTTCGATAAGATGGGTTGCAAAATTTAATTAACTTCTTTTCTAAAGTACAAGTTTTGCTTGAACTTTATGCAACTCATATCTGATGGAGACCTTCCACCGGAAGTTATTACAGTCTCTAGATGCTTCAGGATATATAAATTATCTGATGGACACCCGAGGGCCAAGAAACCCGTCCAACAACGACAGAATGCGGTCAACGACCCATAACTGACTCTCTACTTCAGGATATCTACATTATCTGATGGACACCCGAGGGCCAAGAAACCCGTCCAACAACGACAGAATGCGGTCAACGACCCATAACTGACTCTGCTTCAGGATCGACGAACAACAAAGCTGATTAAGACCCTGCTCCATCTCCAGCAGTGCTCCTGTAAACAGACTGTCCAATCTGGCCAATTAAGTAGGAATCAAAGAGGGAAAGCAACCCGGTACTAAAAGTTTCCGTACTGAAGTCGGATGTTTTGGGCCGAAAGGCGCAAATATACAACACAACGCATCAACGCACACGTAACGTCTTATTAAAAGCGGATGCCGAAGAGGTCAATTCATTCATTTAGTAATCATCAGGTGAACTATCTTCTTTCGTAAGCTGCTTCACGGCATGTTCCCATTACTGGGGTCCACTAGGAGAAATTGTATGACTGGAGAATAAAAGCAGCTTGTCCAGTGCTGTCGTCGCGAGGTGTTTAGCTCTGAGTTTTTATATCGCCCCCATTAGGAAAAAAAAACTGTTGACCTTACTGGAATTCGACCTCACTTTCTCCTGGTTTTGAGCCCGACGAGTTATCGACTCGGCCACCCGGTCTTCCATTTGGTGAACGACGGATAGAAAATCAGAAAGATGATGTACGCCCACCACTAGAAGTTTTTACTGTGCTCTAGATGATGTACGCCCACCACTAGAAGTTATTACTGTGCTCTAGATGATGTACGCCCACCACTAGAAGTTATTACTGTGCTCTAGATGATGTACGCCCACCACTAGAAGTTATTACCGTACCTAGATAATGTACGCCCACCACTAGAAGTTATTACCGTGCTCTAGATGATGTACGCCCACCACTAGAAGTTATTACCGTGCTCTAGATGATGTACGCCCACCACTAGAAGTTATTACTGTGCTCTAGATGATGTACACCCACCACTAGAAGTTATTACTGTGCTCTAGATGATGTACGCCCACCACTAGAAGTTATTACTGTGCTCTAGATGATGTACGCCCACCACTAGAAGTTATTACTGTGCTCTAGATGATGTACGCCCACCACTAGAAGTTATTACTGTGCTCTAGATGACGTACGCCCACCACTAGAAGTTATTACTGTGCTCTAGATGATGTACGCTCACCACTAGAAGTTATTACCGTACCTAGATAATGTACGCCCACCACTAGAAGTTATTACCGTGCTCTAGATGATGTACGCCCACCACTAGAAGTTATTACCGTGCTCTAGATGATGTACGCCCACCACTAGAAGTTATTACTATGCTCTAGATGATGTACACCCACCACTAGAAGTTATTACTGTGCTCTAGATGATGTACGCCCACCACTAGAAGTTATTACTGTGCTCTAGATGATGTACGCCCACCACTAGAAGTTATTACTGTGCTCTAGATGATGTACGCCCACCACTAGAAGTTATTACTGTGCTCTAGATGATGTACGCCCACCACTAGAAGTTATTACTGTGCTCTAGATGATGTACGCCCACCACTAGAAGTTATTACCGTGCTCTAGATGATGTACGCCCACCACTAGAAGTTATTACCGTGCCTAGATGATGTACGCCCACCACTAGAAGTTATTACCGTGCTCTAGATGATGTACACCCACCACTAGAAGTTATTACCGTGCTCTAGATGATGTACACCCACCACTAGAAGTTATTACTGTGCTCTAGATGATGTACGCCCACCACTAGAAGT
>JAVIAB010000059.1:74001376-74121376 GCA_032433765.1 Megaustenia siamemsis | reverse complement strand
ATGTACTGGTTTCTCGCTGTTTGATGACACCATCTAGGGGAATGTACTGGTGCCTCGCTGTTTGATGACACCATGTAGAGGAATGTACTGGTGTCTCGCTGTTTGATGACACCATCATGGGGAATGTACTGGTGTCTCGCTGTTTGATGACACCATCTAGGGGAATGTACTGGTGCCTCGCTATTTGATGACACCATCTAGGTGAATGTACTGGTGTCTTGCTGTCATGAAATCATAGATCAGCTACTCAATCGATGTTTGTTTTCTTATTCTGCCAGTCGCAACAGAGAACCAATGAAGAAGTGAGCGGAATAATTCAACGATCTATTAGACTAATATGAAACATATTGTTGATAATAATACTAGTAGTACCCTCCGTCAGTCATAGTTGACTTTAGTAGCCTCCGTAAGTCATTGTTGACTTTAGATTTGGCAGCGCCCCTAGGAAATATTACTTTTTTTCTTTTCTTTTTTTTTCGCCTTGTATTCTCTTTTTCTATGAATCTGTCCGCTTCTTGTTAGAGTTGCAGCTTTAGAGTGTGTTTCCAAAGATTGCGGTCTGCAGCTATATCTTCCCTTCCCAGGCTACAGGGTTTATGTTCAGAGTCTTCATGTCACGTTTACACACGTCTATAAATTTGAATTTTGGGCGCCCCCTAGTTCTTTTGCCATCTGCTAGCTGTCCATAGGGTATATTTTTTTGGAATGCGGCCATCTTTCATACGGTATAACCGGCCAAGCCAGCGTAACCTACGTTGTTTGAATAGCGTTTGGAGACCTAATAATTAAAGAGCAGAAACTGACCGTGTACGGTCACGTCACACGACTCACAGGACTTAGCCTAGTTGTTTGTGTATCTGTCTGCCTGTCTGTCTGCCTGTCTGTCTGCCTGTCTGTCTGCCTGTCTGTCTGCCTGTCTTGATGTCTGTCTGCCTGTCTGTCTACCTGTCTGTCTGCCTGTCTGTCTACCTGTCTGTCTGCCTGTATGTCTACCTGTCTGTCTGCCTGTCTGTTAACCTGTCTGTCTTGATGTCTGTCTACCTGTCTGTCTGCTTACTTTGATTTCCAAACGTTGTAATCCAAAGTTCTCAAGTAAAAATCACAATACTCTTTAACATGTCTTCCCTAGGGTATCACATTGAAAGCAATCAAGAAGTATCACAAATATATCACAAATATATCACAAATATATCACAAATATATCACAAATATATCACAAAAATATCACAAATATATCACAAAAATATCACAAATATATCACAAATATATCACAAATATATCACATCACAAATATATCACAAATATATCACAAAAATATCACAAATATATCACAAATATATCACAAAAATATCACAAATATATAACAAATATATCACATCACAAATATATCACAAATATATAACAAATATATCACAAAAATATCACACAAATATATCACAAATATATCACAAAAATATCACAAATATATAACAAATATATCACAAAAATATCACAAATATATCACAAAATATATCACAAATATATCACAAATATATCACAAAAATATCACAAAAATATCACAAATATATCACAAAAATATCTCAAATATATCACAAATATATCACAAAAATATCACAAATATATCACAAAAATATCACAAGCGGCTACTAATCACGACCACAACTACTCCAACAACGTCCATCATTACCACCATCTGCAACAATTGCAACCATAGCTACAACAGCTCTTCTAACACCATCCATCATTACTACCACTACCGCCAATGCTGTAACAACTGGTATTAAAGCAAAATGAGAGCTAATTTCCAATATTAAGAAGAAACAATCATCATTTTTTGACCATTTAATGAGAAGGGAACAACTTGAATATATTGTAACAACTGGAAAAATTGAGGGACGAAGAGATAGAGGGAAGCAAAGAGAAAAAATAACAGACAGCTTAAGAGAATGGCTTGGCAGAAGGTCAACAACAGAAATGATAAATAGCTGCCGAAATCGAAAGTTGTGGAGAGACATGATCGCCTATGCCACTAGGCCCGGTACTTGATGATGATTAATGAGAAGGGAATAGCTGGAATATATTGTGATAACTGGAAAAATTGAGGGACAAATTGATAGAGGGAAGCAAAGAGAAAAAAATACCACACAGCTTAATAGAATGAATTGCTTGGCAGAAGGTCAATAACAGAAATGATAAATAACTGTCTAGATCGAAAGTTGTGGAGAGACATGGTTAACTACGTCAGAAGGCCCGGTACTTGATGATGATGATGATTGTTCTATTTATTATTTAGTTTATTACTTTATTTGTTATTTTATTTATTATTTTATTGATTATTTTATTTATTATTTAATTTATTATTTAATTTATTATTTTACTTCTTATTTTATTTATTATTTTATTTATTACTTTATTTATTATTGTATTGATTATTTAATTTATTATTTAATTTATTATTTAATTTATTATTTTCACGTTTTCTTTTATGGAAGAAGATCCTTGATGGCGCCCCTAAACATATGACGCCCCCCGTGCAACAGACCGAGTTGTCAATATCATGAGCCGACCCTGACTACTCCTACAACATCAATTATTCCCACCCACCACCACCACCACCACTACTATTCCACCTTCAACAACCACAAATACCACTACCATCAATATCCGCAACAACGCCCACAGCTGCAACCATTCACACCTCCCCGATCGATGCCTCCCACAGGCCCTGCCCCAGGTCGGCATGCACGTGTTCGCCTCCCAGCTGCACACCCACCTAACGGGCAAGCGCGTGCTCACTAAGCACGTGCGCGGAGGCAGCGAGCTACCGGAACTCAACAGAGACAACCACTACAGTCCTCACTTTCAGGAAATCCGGAGGTTGGCCAGGCCTGTCCACATACTGCCTGTGAGTTAGAGAGGAAGATTAGAGTGTAGATGGTGGCGTTGAGACATATTTCTTAATTCTATACAATCTAACGGGTTTTCATTTTCATTCTATTTTTATTCTCATGAGTTCCATTCTCTCATTTTCATATTCCGTTATATATTCTCATAATGTCTTTATCACACTCATATATCATGTTTTGCATTCTCTTCTATCCTTATACGAGATATTTCACATATGTTGAGTTTTTTTTTTTCGTTCTTATATGTTCCTTCTATCGTTTTCATATATTCTCCTCTTACTTTCCCTTCTCTCATTCTTACCATTCCCTTCTCTAATCTCATATTTCCCCTTTCTCTTATTTCCCATTATCTCATTATCATATTTCCCCTTTCTCTTATCCTCATATTTCCCTTCTCTGATTCATTTATTTTCCCTTCCCTCGTTATCCTATCTCTATCTCATTGGCATATTTCCCGTTCTCTCATTCTTATATTTTCCCCTTTCTCTCATTCTCATATTTCTCCTCTCTGATCCTCATATTTTCCCTTCAATCATTGTCATATCTCCCCTTTATTTTTTTCTCACATTTTCCCCTTTCCTAGAGTCTCATATTTTCTGTTTCTCTCATTTTATATTCCTCCTTCTCTCTTTCTGATAGCTCCTCTTTCCCTCATTCTCATATTCCCCTGGAGTCGAAGGAGCGCCTCCCAGCACCAGAGCTGGAAGTTGTCAGCGACCCACAGCTGATGGCTTGCGCCAGGATCGGTGAACCAAAACTATTCAGACCCTGCTCCAACTCTCCACGGTGCCTCTAGTAACAGACTAACCTGTCTAGTCTAACCAAGCGAGCAGGGATCGAAGAGGGAAGACAACCCGGTACTCAAAAATGTCGTGCTGAAGTCGGATGTGTTGGGCCGAAAGGCGCAAATATCACAGCTATACTGCAAACCACGACACAACGCAGACACGCCCACTTAACGTCCTTTTAAGGGCGGATGATGAAGAGAAATATTCTAGTCTACCAGAATACTCTAGAATACTTTAGTCATCGGGCGAACGCAAGCAAGCACATTCCCCTCTTCATCTCACATTTCCCCTTCTCCGAGTCTCCTATGTTATCTTTCTTACCCTACCTACAGCTACTTGTAGAATATAAATGTTTCAACAAAATGCTTTCATGTTGCCATTCTCTTAAAGATCGCTTCGTGTCTTTGTCACTGTTTCAAATTATCTTCTCTATGTGTTGGCCTTTCACTTATCTTCTCTATGTGTTGGCCTTTCACTTATCTTCTCTATGTGTTGGCCTTTCACTTATCTTCTCTATGTGTTGGCCTTTCACTTATCTTCTCTATGTGTTGGCCTTTCAGTAATTCCTTAAATTTAAAAAAACTGGCCCGTCATTTAATAAATGATCTCAGTTTCCGTAGTGTGTTCAGTGGCAACGTCTTTGTGGGGTCTTTATCCACTAGGGTTTGACTGGTAAACAACCCCCCCCCCCACACACACAAACACACACACACGCCTGCATGTTAAGTGATTCGTTGAACTTCATAAGAAAAGTGGAGGCGGACTCTGTACGTAGGCAATGGGTAGAGTCGTTGCAGAAGTAAAAAAAAAAACACATAGGGTCACCCTAGTCTTACGTCCCTGGACATGCGGGTGTGCGGGGGAAATGTGAGAGCGGATATGTTGGCCAGCTGTGCTGTCGTTGAAGACGGTCAACCTATGGATCGGGCGGATATCATCAATGACCTCCGAGATGTGGATAGGGTACAGGACTTCGACGACCATGAGTCCACGTCACTCCTTCGGGTGAAAGAGATGAGCACAGCCAGAAATGAGAAACTTGGTGGCCGTGTAAGAAGACTTATCAACCAACACAGAACTGAAGTCGTCAGTCGCTGGACACTGCAGGACTTGCTGAAGAGGGGATCTGAGCACCTGTGGACATGTTCTGGGTGCGATAATGATGACCCGCAAATAACTCAATAACTCAATGTTAGTAATTTTGCCCTGCCATTTCCATCGTTTTATTCAGTGCAAACGTACATCTAAGAAAGTATATTTTTCGTGACTAATTTTTGCCGTTTTCCATGTTTTACAGCTATATTGTTGGATTGATTTAACACTTGTGTGAAAATGTTATTTTTGAACTCAGCCTAATTTCTTTGGATTTCCATATTTCCTAGTGAAGTTATTGTTTACGTGCGCCAGTTTTGTATTCCAGCGAGATCCCAATGCACTAGATTTTGTGTGAGCATTACTTTCTCCTGCACTAGATTTTGTGTGAGCATTACTTTCTCCTGCACTAGATTTTGTGTGAGCATTACTTTCTCCTGCACTAGATTTTGTGTGAGCATTACTTTCTCCTGCACTAGATTTTGTGTGAGCATTACTTTCTCCTATTTTCCACGTGTGCAGAATACCACAGATAAGAGACAAATAGAAAATCAAATAATAATAATAAGAGCTGCACCCAAAGCTCTCTCTCTCTCTCTCTCTCTCTCTCTCTCTCTCTCTTTCTCACTTCTATTACCATAAACTTGTTGCCTAGGACGTTTTCAATTTTTTGAAATGCTATTTTGGCTTGATCTTTTTTTTTTGCGATCGCCAGCTTTCACCTCTGACGAAGTCCCTAGAGACTGGCAACTGAATTTTGCGTGTTAATCCGTTTTTCCCCTGGAAGCCGTGCGCACAAGGGTCCATCGCCGCACAGGCAGATAACTCCATCTTCGGAGGTACTCATATTTTTTTTTCTGTCAATGAGAGAAATGGACTTTGTGAAATGTTCTGTATGTCCTTTCTTCTTTCTTATGATTTCGTCTTTTAACCATTATTTAAAGTATTTCTTCTGTCGTCAATTTCTCTTTGTTGATTCTTTCAGTAACTGGTATTGCTTCATTTCTGAACTACAAAGGACAAGAGGTAGGGTTCGATCCCAACCGACGGCTTCCAGGTTCACCCTGCCTTAAATGGGTACCGGAATTTTTCAGGGAAAGTAAAGCGGCACGGGCGTAATACCGACCACATTACCCAAAAAATCATGTGACCGAAGGTCTGTAAAATTGATGGTCACTAACACCATATTCCCTATACGCCACTTGGCGTGACGGGGGCTCTTCACTTTTTTTTTTTTTTTATTGCTTCATTTGATGTTTGGTGAATTGATTGTTTGAGCATTTCCCACTGCTCCTGTATGTCCTGTATTTTTTCTATAGCATTATATCTATTTTATACTATGGTACTGTGCTTATCACTCATCTGTCTATCTACTCTAAGCATATCTAGTTCTAATTTTATATTTCTTGGGGATTGATGTGCCTTCCGCAGTTTTATTCTTATCTTTCCAACTACTGGTGCATGGTCACTATTGCAATCTGCTCCAGGCCTTGTTGTAACAGATGTTAGCCCGTTCCTGAATCTTCTCTGTACCAGTATAAAATCAATTTGATTATGTACTTTGATGTCTGGGCTTTGTCCATAGTCGCCTAGGGTGTTGTTTGAACCAGGTGTTACCTATAATCATTTCATGTGTCTTTGCCAATCTATCAATCTATCCCCTCTGTCATTCGTCTCTCCAAGGCCATGCCCCCCCCCCCAAGTCACATTTTGCACTTTAGCTGTTCCTACCTTTGCATTGAAATCCCCTAATATAATAGTTATTTCTTGGGGTTTACACTGTTCCATGGTCATCCCTAGCTCATTGTAAAAAGTGTCAATGTCTTCTTCTTCGCTATTACTTGTTGGTGCATAAGCTTGAATTAAGTTGATATCCATTGGTCTACCTCCCAATTTTACTAACAGAATTCTGTCTGATACTGGCTAAAATCCTTTCACTGTTTTGCTTCTTTCTCTATCTAACATGATGCCTACACCTCTTTCGTGCGTGGTTCCCCCAGAGTAAATTACATTTCCACTGTCGCGTTGTAATAATCCTGCTCCTGTCCATCTCATTTCACACAGTCCCAAGCTGTTCAATTTCATTCTCTTCATTTCTTGGCTGATGTTTTCTAGTTTACCAACCTGGAATGCTGATCTAATGTTCCAAGTTCCTATTGCTAGTGTCTCTTTATATTTGATCTTGCATACAGTAGCATGATGACGATCGAGTGTCACCTGTAGCACATGACGCTTCCCACCGGACGAGGTGGCTGTGGAGTCCCCATTATCGTCGTTAGCTGTAGATATAAAGTTGTGTTTTGTCATGATTATTCTAGGCAATATAAGAAGGTAGTTTGCCATTCCTTTAATTTGTTGGCAGTGACTGTACTAGTCGGAGATCGCAGCCGTTGCCTCTACAACTGAGATCCTCTGCCTGCCATCGCGATGTGGGGACCATAACCGGCACTACTTGTCAGCGGTTCCAACAACACCGCCCACCACCTGCTCCAATGGCTAATGTGCTAGCAGCTTTACCACAAGACGCAACAACACAAAAAGTTGTCAATATTCTATTGACAGAGATCAAAGTAAATGATGTCGATATAGAAATGGATCTGTTACAAACTGTATTAGAGCATTAAACATAGATAAACATCAAGAAAGGACAGAGACAATCACGAGTGGATTGATCAATGTTCTATTGTATAAGCACAGTTACCCACAAAGAAGATTAAATAAAGGGAGAAATGAAGGACCCAAACGGAATAGTTAATGAGCTGTTGCATCGGTCCCCAACAGTCAAACGTTTCACTGTTGCTTTTTTTTTTTAATCGGGGTGAGTTGTTTGTTGTTTCCCTCACAGTTGTTTGTTGTTTCCCTCACAGTTGTTTGTTGTTTCGCTCACAGTTGTTTCGCTCACAGTTGTTTGTTGTTTCCCTCACAGTTGTTTGTTGTTTCCCTCACAGTTGTTTGTTGTTTCCCTCACAGTTGTTTGTTGTTTCCCTCACAGTTGTTTGTTGTTTCCCTCACAGTTGTTTGTTGTTTCCCTCACAGTTGTTTGTTGTTTCCCTCACAGTTATTTGTTGTTTCCCTCACAGTTGTTTGTTGTTTCCCTCACAGTTGTTTGTTGTTTCCCTCACAGTTGTTTGTTGTTTCCCTCACAATTGTTTGTTTCCCTCACAGTTGTTTGTTGTTTCCCTCACAGTTGTTTGTTGTTTCCCTCACAGTTGTTTGTTGTTTCCCTCACAGTTGTTTGTTGTTTCCCTCACAGTTGTTTCCCTCACAGTTGTTTCCCTCACAGTTGTTTGTTGTTTCCCTCACAGTTGTTTGTTGTTTCCCTCATGTGTTGTTTGTTGTTTCCCTCACAGTTGTTTGTTGTTTCCCTCACAGTTGTTTGTTTCCCTCACAGTTGTTTGTTGTTTCCCTCACAGTTGTTTGTTGTTTCCCTCACAGTTATTTGTTGTTTCCCTCACAGTTGTTTGTTGTTTCCCTCACAGTTGTTTGTTGTTTCCCTCACAGTTGTTTGTTGTTTCCCTCACAGTTGTTTGTTTCCCTCACAGTTGTTTGTTGTTTCCCTCACAGTTGTTTGTTGTTTCCCTCACAGTTGTTTGTTGTTTCCCTCACAGTTGTTTGTTTCCCTCACAGTTGTTTGTTGTTTCCCTCACAGTTGTTTGTTTCCCTCACAGTTGTTTGTTGTTTCCCTCACAGTTGTTTGTTTCCCTCACAGTTGTTTGTTGTTTCCCTCACAGTTGTTTCCCTCACAGTTGTTTGTTGTTTCCCTCACAGTTGTTTGTTGTTTCCCTCACAGTTGTTTGTTGTTTCCCTCACAGTTGTTTCGCTCACAGTTGTTTGTTGTTTCCCTCACAGTTGTTTGTTGTTTCCCTCACAGTTGTTTGTTGTTTCCCTCACAGTTGTTTGTTGTTTCCCTCACAGTTGTTTGTTGTTTCCCTCACAGTTGTTTCGCTCACAGTTGTTTGTTGTTTTCCTCACAGTTGTTTGTTGTTTCCCTCACAGTTGTTTGTTGTTTCCCTCACAGTTGTTTGTTGTTTCCCTCACAGTTGTTTGTTGTTTCCCTCACAGTTGTTTCCCTCACAGTTGTTTGTTGTTTCCCTCACAGTTGTTTGTTGTTTCCCTCACAGTTGTTTCCCTCACAGTTGATTCCCTCACAGTTGTTTGTTGTTTCCCTCACAGTTGTTTCCCTCACAGTTGTTTGTTTACGTACCAAAGTGACATTTTGGTTATAATCAAAATGTTGCAACATTTAGGAATATTATCCTGAGCCAAGTACACTTCACGAATTCTTCAAATTGACATTCTATAGAAGTGGTCTCAATGTGGGACACCACACACAAAACGTACAAGTTTTAGTTACATCATATATTTATCAATGAACTATGTTTTACTTGTGTTTTAACATGATTATTCATCATACAGACCAATGGAGAAATTCTCAAAGAGGCCAACACAAAATGGGAGCTCCTAAAAAAAGGGAAACAATCAACATCTTTTGTGCACATCATGAGAAGAGGAAAGTTGAAATATACTTGTTTACAACTAGCAAAATAAAAGGAAAGAGAGAAATCGTGGACGATGAAGAGAGAAAATACTGGATAGCTTGCTGTCATGTCATGGAAAACAGTCAACAACAGAACTGATACCATGTACTGTAGAGGATTGTAGAAGGACAGGATCGCCTACGCCAACCGGTATAGCACATGATGATGATGATATTTTAGCAGTTAACGCTTATAACTAAAATATTCAAAATTAGGCAACGCTGAAACTTTCGAATGATGCAATAATCATTTTTGACCACACAAGTATTTATATTTTAAGATACAGCTTCTTCAAATACTTTTTTTTCGTTTTAATTAAAGGTACAAATGAGCAAATTAACGAAAGTATCAGTGACATACAGCTGTGTCATGTTTTCAAAATGTCATGTGTGTTGTTTGTCTCCAGGGAGACGACCTCATTACCACTTGTGAGTACGACACTTCCGGAAAATCCGAGGCAACAGTGGTAAATTTAAACATAATTAACCAATCAAAATCTCTTATTATTTCATTGTCTTGAGAGTATGTACCGGTCATAGTTAGTGACCTCACTACGGCTACAAAATTGGTTGGATACCGATCGACAGCTTCTAGGCTCACCCAGCCGTAGAATTGGCTGACATGATATTGACCAAAGTGTCGCTGGTCACTGACAGTTATGGCCACTAGTTTCATGTTCTCCGTATACCTGCGGATGTAAGAGGGAGACCTTTCACTTCAGTCTCAATACAAGCTGGTTGTATAGTCTGACAACATACCCAGCCGGGTCATAAAATATTTTATAAGTCCGTGTGGAATTTTACATTTCCAGTAAATATTTGTTGATGTTGCTGTTGTTATGGATCCAGAAGCCTGTGAGCTGACGCCATTCAGCCCAATGCCATGTAATATCTGCATGCATTTTTGAGTTCTGTTATAGTTCCGTACAATGTATAAAGTTTATCAGGTTTTTGAGGAAGTAGAGTTGATGTGATGTCAGTGAGCTTTGGACAGTCAAAAAGGTGATGTTCTGTTCCATGTGGGTGGTCACAGAGTGGACATGATGGAGTTTGGTTTCCTTGTATTCTATTGATGTGGGTGTTCAGTGGTACACGACTGGTTCTCAGTCTGAAGATGGTGGTTTGGTCTCCTCTTTTTATGTAGTTAACGTTGTCATGGGTGTTTGGCCTTGTCATGTATTTAAAAAGATCTCTCCCTGTTTTACCGATGGCCCATCCATTCAGGCAATCTTCTCTACTGTTGGAGTTGATGATTTGTTGAGTTGATGACTTGTTGAGTTGATGATTTGTTGAGTTGATGATTTGTTGAGTTGATGATTTGTTGAGCTGATGATTTGTTGAGTTGATGATTTGTTGAGTTGATGATTTGTTGAGTTGATGATTTGTTGAGTTGATGACTTGTTGAGTTGATGATTTGTTGAGTTGATGACTTGTTGAGTTGATGATTTGTCGAGTTGATGATTTGTTGAGTTGATGATTTGTTGAGCTGATGATTTGTTGAGTTGATAATTTGTTGAGTTGATGATTTGTTGAGTTGATGATTTGTTGAGTTGATGATTTGTTGAGTTGTTGATGATTTGTTGAGCTGATGATTTGTTGAGCTGATGATTTGTTGAGCTGATGATTTGTTGAGTTGCTGATGATTTGTTGAGTTGATGATTTGTTGCTTTAGCGATTTGTTTGGTATGTGTTTAGGCGTTTGGCGTTATTGTTAGGGACCCTATATTTTACAGACCTTCGGCACAGGATTTTTGGGGTAATGTGGTCGGTATCACGCCCGTGTCGCTTCACTTTCCCAGAAAACAAATCCGGTACCCATTTAAGGCTGGGTGAACCCGGAAGCCGTCTCTTGTCCTCTGTAGTCCAGTTCACTAACCAGCGAGCGATCGCGGCTCCCACGTACAAAAGAAGACAAAATAAAATAATACAAACAGACAGAAGCTGTTCTCGAAAAGAGTGTCAATGAAATAGATTACAGAAACAACTCAGAGTTGAAGCAGAATAAATGTAAATGCGAGAGCATGCAGTGGTGATGTTTATTGTGAGAACTGGCAGCTACAGTCTTAACATTCATTGACAATGAACTAACGAGCGAGCTGGTCTATGTCAATTTGACAAGCTCGTTTGATAAGTGGACTTATCAACCAACACAGAGCTGGAGTCGTCAGCCGCTGGACACTGCAAGACTTGCCTAGGAGGAGATCTGTGCACCTATGGACATGTTCGGAGGGTAATGATACCCGCAAATAACTCAATAACAAACGTCGTTTTGAGAAAAACAAAAAGTAAATATGCTCTCAGGGAGATAAGCAGCGAGATAGCGTGGTCTTCACTATATCATTTTGAATAATAACTTTTGTAATGACAGAAGCATGAGACAGGCTGCCTAGATTAATGGGGAAATAGTTTCCGTTAGATGAGATCAATAGATAACGCTAAATGGCTGAATGAGAGAATGGTTATAGTTATGGCAGGCCCCGGTATCACTGCAAACGAATTAAAATCCATAATTGCTCAACCGCCCGTGCAGGTGGAATCATCTGAATAAATATCTCATCTCCCAAACAAAGAAAGGTAGCTGGCTGCAGTCCCCATCATAGCAGTCTCAGCACACCCCAAAAAGGCATAAGGCGAAACCGCACAGAAAGTGAACACAGCCATCTAATCCCCGTCATCATTCATCGTAAGAATTGGAATATCGAAACACGATCACAACGGATGAAACATACATCTCACGGTGTGCACGCGAGCACTTAACTCAGTAGCTCTGGCAGCAAGATGGACTTGGAATATGAGGAAACTGCAACAAGGAACACTGTTCAGACACAGCCTTTAACGGTTTCTGCCGCCTATCCGTCATATTGGCTGCAAGTTCACGTCCTCATGAAAATGTTGATCGTCATATTTTTAAAAAAAAATGTATAGCACTTGATGATGTTAGGACATCGTTTTTGTCTCTATATCTGAACATATGAAGCACATATGAGAGAATATGTCATCACACCATCGACTGTACGGTGTCATCTTTCTATCACTTTACATATAATTCAGACATGGCATGAACTATGGAAATATAAGAGTGCACTTACCTGCCGGTGTACACTGTTATAAAGAACCTTAAAATATTATCCTACACAGGGGGGATTCTCCATATCCGATGAGATGTGCGTCAATTATATCCATTACTATCCAAGATCTGATCTGGAGGTCTGCAAGAGTTCCATCCAGACACAGGCGCTGGATAATTTCATGTACGTCATCAACAGGTAGGTGAACCGAGATCTTTCTTAATTCTGTCTACAAGAAGCTAGATACCACCCATGACGAGCTTAGATTCACCAAAGACAAACTTGGCTTCACCCATGACGAGCTTAGATTCACCAAAGACAAACTTGGCTTCACCCATGACGAGCTTAGATTCACCAAAGACAAACTTGGCTTCACCCATGACGAGCTTAGATTCACCAAAGATAAACTTGACTTCACCCTAGACGAGTTTAGATTCACCAAAGACAAACTTGGCTTCACCCAAGACGAGCTTAGATTCACCAAAGACAAACTTGACTTCACTCTAGACGAGCTTAGATTCACCAAAGACAAACTTGACTTCACCCATGACGAGCTTAGATTCACCAAAGACAAACTTGACTTCACCCATGACGAGCTTAGATTCACCAAAGACAAACTTGACTTCACCCATGACGAGCTTAGATTCACCAAAGACAAACTTGACTTCACCCTAGACGAGCTTAGATTCACCAAAGACAAACTTGACTTCACCCATTACGAGCTTGGCTCCACCCATGACAAGCTTGACTTCACCTATGACGAGCTTGGCTCCACCCATGACAAACTTGACTGCACCCATGACGAGCTTGGCTCCACCCATGACAAACTTGACTTCACCCATGACGAGCTTGGCTCCACCCATGACAAGCTTGACTTCACCCATGACAAACTTGACTTCACACATGACGACCTTGGCTCCACCCATGACGAGCTTGACTCCACCCATGACGAGCTGGGCTTCTCACATGGCAAGTTATTCCCCCCTCCCCAATGACAAACTAGGTTCCACCCATGACAGTAAGACAGCTATAATATATATATATATATAGCTATCGACAATGACTAAAACAGATATACTGAAATCACACAAGTATTGTTTTAGAATGTATATTTTTCTTCTTTTGAATTCTGTTCCCAGTACCCATCAAATTAGACACAAAAGTTAGCCTCACATGAATCTAGAGGGAATCATTATAAGAGCATCATTGTTTCTCTGCCAGTTGTCTTTCTTGGGACCAGATTCCAATTCTTAGTCATCACCATCAGGTGCCACGCCGGTTGCTGTAGGCGAACACCTCTCTCCACATCACTCGGTCCTTCATACATGCCATAATTTCAGTTGGTGATAATTTATTTACGCCATTTGGATAAGCATTGTTCTCTTGGTTTTCCTCTGCTCTTCTTTCCATCTATTCTGCCTGTTGTTATTATATTCTCAATGCTTTCTTCTCGATCACATGTCCAACAAATGTAGATTGTCTCTTCCTTATGATTTTGATGATACTTCTTGTTTCTCCGGCTCGTTTTAAACATTCTTCATTTGTAAATTTTTGCTATCCATGGAATTCGTAGCATTTTTCTGATAAACCACATCTCAGCTGCCTCTAATGTCCTTTGTGTTGTCTTACTTATCGTCTATGATTCACTCCCATATAATAGAACAGGTTCAATACAGCACTTTCTGTTCTTATTATCTTTACTGTTAACATGTGCCATACCAGTTGGCGTAGGCGATCATGTCCTTCCACAATTTTCTATCTACAGTGCATCGTATCAGTTCTGTTGTTGACTGTTTTCCATGCTATGACACCAAGTTGTCTAGTATTTTCTTTCTTTGTCGGTCGCGATCTCTCTTCCCTGTTAATTTGCTAATTGTAACCAAGTATTCCAACTTCTCTCTTCTCATGATGTGTCCACAAATTGTTGATTGTTCCTTTCAGATGTTTTTTATGAGTTCCCTTTTTTGTGTTTAAAATAGTTACTGTTAACATCTTTGTAGAATAGTTACTGTTAACATGTCTGTAGAAGATATTTGTTAATATGTTTGTCGAACATATTTGTTAGCTTGTTTAAAGAACATGTTTGTAGAACATATTTGTTAGCATGTTTAAAGAACATGTTTGTAGAACATATTTGGCAGCATGTTTAAAGAATATGTTTGTCGAACATATTTGGCAGCATGTTTAAAGAACATGTTTGTAGAACATATTTGTTAGCATGTTTAAAGAACATGTTTGTAGAACATATTTGACATCATGTTTAAAGAACATGTTTGTAGAACATATTTGTTAGCATGTTTAAAGAACATGTTTGTAGAACATATTTGACAGCATGTTTAAAGAACATGTTTGTAGAACATATTTGACAGCATGTTTAAAGAACATGTTTGTAGAACATATTTGACATCATGTTTAAAGAATATGTTTGTAGAACATATTTGGCAGCATGTTTAAAGAACATGTTTGTAGAACATATTTGTTAGCGCGTTTAAAGAACATGTTTGTAGAACATATTTGGCAGCATGTTTAAAGAACATGTTTGTAGAACATATTTGTTAGCTTGTTTAAAGAACATGTTTGTAGAACATATTTGACAGCTTGTTTAAAGAACATGTTTGTAGAACATATTTAGCAGCATGTTTAAAGAACATGTTTGTAGAACATATTTGACAGCATGTTTAAAGAACATGTTTGTAGAACATATTTGACAGCATGTTTAAAGAACATGTTTGTAGAACATATTTGTTAGCTTGTTTAAAGAACATGTTTGTCGAACATATTTGTTAGCTTGTTTAAAGAACATGTTTGTCGAACATATTTAGCAGCATGTTTAAAGAACATGTTTGTAGAACATATTTGTTAGCTTGTTTAAAGAACATGTTTGTAAAACATATTTGACAGCATGTTTAAAGAACATGTTTGTAGAACATATTTGTTAGCTTGTTTAAAGAACATGTTTGTAGAACATATTTGGCAGCATGTTTAAAGAACGTGTTTGTCGAACATATTTGTTAGCTTGTTTAAAGAACATGTTTGTCGAACATATTTAGCAGCATGTTTAAAGAAGTTATTTTGTAAAACGCCAGGCTAGGGATGAACTCCAGGTCACTAAATAACTAAGCCAGCGCGCTAACAACTGAACTACTGACGTGAGGTTTCTCTCATTTAATTACTTCATAGTTTTTTCTTTACTTAATTAATTCATGTTTTTATGTTTCCTTTTTTGTATTTTTTTTTAATTATTTAGCCCCAACACTTTTTCATTATTTCTTGTATTTTGTTTAAAGTAGCTGATATTTTCATGATCTAACCACATCGTATATTTTTAACTAATTTGAGCTACCAATGTCAGTCCTGGACCCTAGATGCAAGAGCAATAAGAAAAATAACCTCTACCGAGGTGAAACGTGTTGGACGAATGACATGAAACAGCTTGAGAGATAAGATCAGAAGTGAAGAACTGAGAAAAAACGCTAGAAATAATTTCAGCCATAGAATACATAAACAAACAGATAAAATGTTTTCGCCCCGATAAGGCAGAAAAATCAAAACACAACACAACGATAAAACGTTGGTAAACGTAACAAGAACACCAGACTTAAGAACCGACGAAAAAGATTGACTGATGGACTATTAATCATCATTGTTTGGCCATGTAATGAGAAGAGAACAACTTGAATATATTGTAACAACTGGAAAAATTGAGGGACGAGGAGATAGAGGGAAGCAAAGAGAAAAAATAACAGACAGCTTAAGAGAATGGCTTGGCAGAAGGTCAACAACAGAAATGATAAATAGCTGCCGAGATCGAATGTTGTGGAGAGACATGATCACCTAAGCCAGTAGGCCCGGTACTTGATGATGATGATGATGGACTATTAGAAACATTAGGAAAAATAAATAGCAGGAGAAGCCAAAAGAAGAGCAATCGACCACAAACTATATCTGCCATCAACGCTTGATAGCAAATGAGGAAGAAACGAAGAAAAAGATATAGATATACTTTTTATTACTTCATTACGTCATAATGTCATAATTCTGAAGAAAACCCTCTTGGTAGCAACGTATGTGACGGTAGGTCTTGTTTCCTTGTTTTGCTTGTTCCTTGAACATAATTTCGTGTTGTTGAATTGTTGATTTATTGCCGTGGCTGGGTGGTCTAGATGTAAGACATCGACCTCTGTACAGGTAGGTCCCGTGTTTCGAATGCCGTTGCATGCAGTTGAGATTGTTTACTTCGAATATGTGGTTTCTCGGTGGTATTACCCTCACCTGGTCTCTGGGTAGGGAGATCCGATGTCTAGACCTCTCTTGGAGGGAGATCCGATGTCTAGACCTCTCTTGGAGGGAGATCCGATGTCTAGACCTCTCTTGGAGGAAGATCCTATGTCTAACCTTCTCTGGGTAGGGAGATTCGATGTCTAGACCTCTCTGGGTAGTGAGATCTGATGTCTACACCTCTCTAGGTAGTGAGATCTGATGTCTACACCTCTCTGGGTAGTGAGATCTGATGTCTACACCTCTCTGGGTAGTGAGATCTGATGGCTACACCTCTCTGGGTAGTGGGATCTTATAAATAAACCTCTCTGGGTAGTGAGATATGATGTCTAACCCTCTCTAGATAGTGAGATCTGATGTCTACACCTCTCTGGGTAGTGAGATCTGATGTCTAGCCCTCTCTCGGTAGTGAGATCTGATGTCTACACCTCTCTGGGTAGTGAGATCTTATGTCTACACCTCTCTGGGTAGTGAGTTCTGATGTCTACACCTCTCTGGGTAGTGAGATCTTATGTCTACACCTCTCTCGGTAGTGAGATCTGATGTCTACACCTCTCTGGGTAGTGAGTTCTTATGTCTACACCTCTCTGGGTAGTGAGATCTGATGTCTACACCTCTCTGGGTAGTGAGATCTTATGTCTAACCCTCTCGGATAACGGGGAAAAGCAGGTGGCCAGTGTGCACTCCCGCACGTTAAATAACCCTTTACTGTTAACAAGCCGAAAAGAGTTGCCCAAAAATGACCGCTGCTGGGGCAAAGTCTACCCACGCCGTAGATGGTCGTAGTTTTGCCGTAAACTAGCGACACAACGCAAATAACGTCAATTTAATGGCGGAACGCTAAGAAGAAGAGTTTGTCTATTTGTGTGTTACTTTCCTTTCCGTCTAACGGAACACTTCGTGGTGGCCGGACTGAAGGCTCTTGTTAAACCGGAAGCTCTAGCTCAGACATAAATGGGGAAACAGCTCAGGTCTGTTGATGAATAAACACGTTTCTGAAATCTCCACATGCAGTCTTGTGTCTGTCCTTTGTGTCTTGTCTGTGCTGGCGTCCCTGGTTACGGTTATGTTCATAAGTTTATGAATGTGGGTTTTGCCACGAGTACAATAAGGGTCGATTCTTGTCGGCTGCAACAACAGATGCCTCGTTCTGATTGGTTGGGTATTGATCAAGCCAGCAAGCTGTGACTTCTACTATTTGGATCGACCCTTTGTGTGTATTTTGTTATTAGAACATCCATAGATGTCTTAAATATGTACGTTTACATAAATAAAATGACTAGGGACATAATATAACGCTTCTTTTTTGTTCTGAGTTTAGGCTACTGTACACGATGTAGAATTTACTTCGCGGATTTCCCGCCTTAAGCTTGGACCGACCAGGTTGTGGCTCTGTTGAGACTTGACAATGAGACAGAAGTCACAAGAGAAGGAAAAAACGACATAGTTAAAGCTTTACTGTGATAAAAGTCGACACATTTAACTGTGCAGCCTACAAGTTGGACTTCTGCTGGTATAAAAATAGAACATGCGAATATAAACTTAAAAAAAAAATGACAGCGAAAAAAAACAAAAAACATAAGAACAAGAATTTTTTTTAAAATTAAAACGAATAAGACGTGGTCAGTTCGGCTTCCGAAGGCAAACCTTAGAATACAAACACAGGAAGTGACGTAGCACGATTGCGGAACACGGACAACTATGGGGCAGTTCAGTGGCAAATGTTCTTTAGTTTTGTGTGCACTCAACCTCGATGTGCACCATGTCAGCTAACAGTATGTTTGTTATTTCTGGTGTATGTAAACTTTTTTTCAACTCAAATGTTAAGGCGGTCTTATTATATGGCTGTGAAACATGGAGAACAACAAAATTGACAATCACGAAGATACAGACCTTCATTAATGGATGCTTGCGCAGAATAAAAGGATGGAAATAGCAGGACAAAATCACTAACATAGAATTATGGAAATGTACCAGTCAAACACCAGTGGAAAAAGAGATACAGCGAAGACGATGGCGCTGGATAGGACACACACTACGGAAGCCAACTGAGAGTATTACACAACAGGTCCTTTTTTGAATACGCCTCGAAAGTTTGCCTCTATAATAATATTCATGTATTATTACTTGTTTCTCAAATAAGGAATATGATAGCGTAATCTCAAGTAGAGTGAGGAGAAGATCGGCACGGCTCATTAGGCATGTCTGAATGAGATAGAGGATGGGGCATAAGGTCATGGCAGGGGGTTTGGGGGGGGGGGCAGAAAGAAGGCGACCAGGTGAAAGGCGTTTACTTATTTAACTTATCTCTTTTACTCTCTCTCTCTCTCTCTCTCTCTCTCTCTCAGTGTAGCCTTTGAACGTTGAGAGAAACGAAGTACTCGGCTCAACGCTCTGCAGGGTGTCTCCTGAATGGTGCTTATCTTTTTCTTCTTGTTCTTCTACCTTTCAGCTCCCTGTGGAGCATAGGTCTTCAACAAACACTTTCAGCTCCCTGTGGAGTATAGGTCTTCAACAAACACTTTCAGCTCCCTGTGGAGTATAGGTCTTCAACAAACACTTTCAGCTCCCTGTGGAGTATAGGTCTTCAACAAACACTTTCAGCTCCCTGTGGAGTATAGGTCTTCAACAAACACTTTCAGCTCCCTGTGGAGTATAGGTCTTCAACAAACACTTTCCAAGTCATTCTGTTTCTTGCCATTCTTTTAAGATAGTTCCATGTCTTCCCCATCATTTTCACATCTGGTTCTATCTGTCTTCTCCAGGTGCTTATCGTGGTATCATCTATTTCGTTAATCCATCGTCCTCTATGGCTACATTCCCCGTCTTCCTCTTGCTTTCAAGTGTTCAAACTCTCTGAGCGAAACTGGCTGGTGATGATCGCCTCACCTGTCCAGACCATTTTTGTCCTTTCTGAACATGACCCATCAGCATTATTTCCCCCTTTCTTTCACTGACATCCTCATTCGTGGTTGTCTCTCTTGTGGAATCCCAGGAAAAGTGTATTTGTTATTCAGCGGGTAGAGAGAGGGAGAGAGAGAGAGAGAGAGAGAGAGAGAGAGAGAGAGAAGATCCTGATTGCTAATGCCCAGGTTAGGATACGTATTCATTCACCTTATGCTTGCTTGCGTTCGCTAGATGACTAAAGGACTACACCACTTCATCATCCGCCCTTAAAAGGACGTTAAGTGGGCGTGTCTGCGTTGTGTCGTGGTTTGCAGAATAACTGTGATATTTGCGCCATTCGGCCTCAATACATCCGACTTCAGCACATTTTTGAGTACCGGGTTGTCTTCCCTTTTCGATCCCTACTCGCTTGACCAGACTAGACAGGTTATTCTGTTACTAGAGGCACCACGGAGAGGTGGAGCAGAGTCTGAATGGTTCTGGTTCAACGATCCTGGCGCAAGCCATCAGCTGTGGGTAGCTGACAACTTCCAGCTCGGCTGCTGTGATGCCTCCATTCACCTTTTAAGAAGCCGTAGCCTAAATATAATAATTTGAGGCCATTTTCTAATTATTTTTGGCTTTGATTGCATTCATATTTGTAATTTGTTCAATAATTCTTCGCCTGGTTTTACTTTTTATCCAAAAAGTAAAACATGCATCGATATAATCCAATATATTAATTATATATCTGTTACTGCAGACTTGCGCTACAACCAATATCTCTCTGCCATCAGGACTCAATCAGAGTTGGACTCCAGACTCTCACGCGAAGACAGCTGTCTGTTTAAGCCTGTTAGATCCACTCCGCTTGAATACCTGTTAAAACGTTGCATTGTGTTCTTCGCCAGTCGCCCAGTGCATCCGATTTCAGCCAGCATTTTGTTCAGGTTTGCTTTCCTTAGCCTTTGGTTGTCCCCAATCTTCCTGCAAGGCAGCAGATGATCTTTTCTGTAGGGGGATTCTGCCCTTAGATGGTCGGCCTTCACAGGTTTACGAGCACCATCTGCCCGAGTCACTAGAGGTGACTAACACAGACATGCGACTTGTAATATGAGGAAACTGCAGCTAGGAACACTTTTCATGCACAGCCTCCAACTGTTCCCGCCGCCTATCCCATATACCGGTAAGTCACGTCCTTCTTGAAAATGATGATCATCGTAGCACTTGATGATGTTAGGCCATCGTTGATGACTCCAATTCCGAACATATAGACACACAGTCAACCAATATAATAATTATGTTTCTGTCATTGCAGACTAGCGCTACAACCAATATAGTAATTCTGTTTCTGTCATTGCAGACTTGCGCTACAACCAATATAGTAATTCTGTTTCTGTCATTGCAGACTAGCGCTACAACCAATATAATAATTATGTTTCTGTCATTGCAGACTTGCGCTACAACCAATATAATAATTATGTTTCTGTCATTGCAGACTTGCGCTACAACCAATATAATAATTATGTTTCTGTCATTGCAGACTAGCGCTACAACCAATATAGTAATTATGTTTCTGTCATTGCAGACTTGCGCTACAACCAATATAGTAATTATGTTTCTGTCATTGCAGACTAGCGCTACAACCAATATAGTCATTATGTTTCTGTCATTGCAGACTAGCGCTACAACCAATATAGTAATTATGTTTCTGTCATTGCAGACTAGAGGGCGATGACGTTAACACAGGAGCAGGTTACCGCGCAATCTACAAGAATATCGACTGGTCACCAACGAACGTCCATCTACTCAAGTTGCTCTACGCCACTTCCCACTTGTCCATGCAGTGCAACAAGTCCGACGGTTCTCGTTTTGCGGCAGATTGGGAACATGCCAGAATACCAGACATCACAGAACCGATTGTTATTGAAGATTCCCAAAATGCTTGTTGAGAACCTGTTAATGAGTATGTGTGTGTGTGTTTACAGTTGATGACATATGTGACATAACGAGGAGAAAACGTTAGACTAGGACAAGGAGAAAACGTTAGACTAGGACAAGGAGAAAACGTTAGACTAGGACAAGGAGAAAACGTTAGACTAGGACAAGGAGAAAACGTTAGACTAGGACATGGAGAAAACGTTAGACTAGGACAAGGAGAAAACGTTAGACTAGGACAAGGAGAAAACGTTAGACTAGGACAAGGAGAAAACGTTAGACTAGGACAAGGAGAAAACGTTAGACTAGGACATGGAGAAAAGACTAGGACAAGGAGAAAACGTTAGACTAGGACAAGGAGAAAATGTTAGACTAGGACAAGGAGAAAATGTTAGACTAGGACAAGGAGAAAACGTTAGACTAGGACAATGATAAAACGTTAGACTAGGACAATGATAAAACGTTAGACTAGGACAAGGAGAAAATGTTAGACTAGGACAAGGAGAAAATGTTAGACTAGGACAAGGAGAAAACGTTAGACTAGGACAAGGAGAAAACGTTAGACTAGGACAAGGAGAAAACGTTAGACTAGGACAAGGAGAAAATGTTAGACTAGGACAAGGAGAAAGCGTTAGACTAAGACATGGAGAAAACTTTAGACTAGGACAAGGAGAAAATGTTAGACTAGGACAAGGAGAAAACGTTAGACTAAGACAAGGAGAAAACGTTAGACTAGGACATGGAGAAAAGACTAGGAAAAGGAGACAACTTTAGACTAAGACATGGAGAAAAGACTAGGACAAGGAGAAAACTTTAGACTAAGACATGGAGGAAAGACTAGAACAAGGAGAAAACTTTAGACTAGGACATGGAGAAAAGACTAGGAAAATGAGAAAACTTTAGACTAAGACATGGAGGAAAGACTAGGAAAAGGAGAAAACTTTAGACTAGGACAAGGAGAAAAGACTAGAACAATGAGAAAACATTAAACTAGAACAAGGTGAAAACGTTAGACTAGAACAAGGAGAAAACGTTAGTCTAGAACATGAAGAAAATGTTAGACTAGGACAAGAAACAGATACATTCAGAAACGCCCACCTATGACTCATAGCAAAGTGACAAGCAATGCAACAGTAAAATACCATTTACGCAGCGATATTCAGAACAGGCAACGTTGGCCACGACTCCTCTAATATTTTATCAGAATACGTAACACAATCACATCTCAATGAGTTCACGTACTACCAGCCACGGTATTCCTTAGTCTAGCCATGACAGAGTTCAAGTAATTAAAGCTGTTACTAATAAATAGACTCAGTGTCCACAGAGGATGAAAACTACCACAACAGTACAACAACATCTGTCGACCTTACAATGTGTATGAGAACTAGGTAGGACCTTTCTGTAATCAGCTCCTCGTTGCTATGACATCCGAAGAACAACTAATTAGATTATGTTCAAGCTCTTTTTTTTTAACTTACAGAAATTGAGCCAATTGGAGGCGAACTTATTTATAGCTTTCTTAATATCAATTGACAAGCAAAAAATATGGACTATATATGAATATCAAAAAAACTAAAACTATGATCATAAACAAAGAAAATACTCGAAACCTACAAGTGGATATCAGAATTGAAGGAATAGACCTGGAGACAGTTCAGAACTACAACTACCTTGGACATACTATAACCAGTGATGGAAAATGTACAACTGAAATAAACAAAAGAATAGGAATGGCAAAAATTAAGCTTAATGTCATGAAAAACATCAAAACATATAACTATCAATCTTTACGACACATAGTACCATTGCTGGTGTATGTTGAGGGGCAACGATAGAACCCGAGGGATAAAGGCCGCTTGGTCAAGCAGTCGCCACGACGTGTGAGACTCGGGATTTTTATTTCACCCCGGATAGAAAAAATCCGTTATGTCTACCGCGGGATTGGAACACCGTACACCGACTTTTCAGCCAGCGGAACAGTGGTTTTAGCCGCAGGACCATGCGCACCTCGAAAAACAAATAACACCAGGGCTAAAGCTAAGAATAGCAAAATGTTATGTCTTCTCAACAGTCCTATATGGAATATAGGAAACAGGGACATTAGACAAGAAAACAGAACAGAAAATTGAAGTCTTTGAAATGTGGATTTATAGAAGAATATGTAGAATTGGATGGAAAGAAAAGAAAACAAACGAAGAAGTTTTAAAACAACTAAAAATGAAAAGAGAACTACTAAACACAATATGGACCAAGACAAATGACATTTTTGGAACATTTTAAAAAGTAATATTGGAAGTGAAAATACAAGGTAAAAGAGGCAGAGGCAGACCAAGACTAACATGGACGAGTAACATCAAAAGATGGACAAGTCAGCCTATGACAATCTGCACCATCAAAGCAAGAGACAGAGTGGAATGGCTCTCCATGGTAGCTAACCTTCGATACGGAGACGGCACTCGATGATGATGAGTCGCTGGCGGCTTTCAGTGCGGGAGCGATCTAGCCTCTTAACTGTGTGATACTTTGAATAAAACACACCGAACTTATTGTGTGATTCAGTGTTCTTTTATTGTGAAAACAGTGGTTTTTATCGTGGGTTTCATTGTGGTGGTGTTAGGTATGGTTGTTATTGGGCCCAAGGCGATGTTGTTTTGTCGTTTCATTGCCGTGTTGTTGTAAGAAACACTCAACATTCCCTTTCTTTCTTTCGCCTGAAGTATTGTCTATATCTGCAATGTCGTTTCCTGTATAAATCTTACTGTCTTTTGTAATTCTTGCAGTGGCCCATATAGTTTTGTCTGTTGTGTTGTATCTATGGGACGATAAGTTTTTCTCAATCTACAATATTCAGTACAGTTTTGAAGTATGATTTAAAGTTTGTGTTGTTTAGAGTTTAATGTTTACATTTGTTGTGTTTTGTGAGTTTAATGTTTACATTTGTTGTGTTTTGTGAGTTTAATGTTTACATTTGTTGTGTTTTGTGAGTTTAATGTTTACATTTGTTGTGTTTTGTGAGTTTAATGTTTACATTTGTTGTGTTTTGTGAGTTTAATGGTCATGCTATGATAACAGATATCTTTGAAAATATTGTGACAACAGGGAAACAAAATAAAGAAACGGCGAAAGAGGAAGACACCTACAAATAATTATATCTATATTTCGTTCGCTTTTGGCGTGAGTGTGTGACATCCTGATTATTCTGGTGCACCTTTTGGCTGGTTGCCTCTGTCTTCAGCACTTATACTTTCTAGAGCAAACTATGGTCTTGGCTTGCTAGAGTAGACTGTGGTCTTGACTTGCTAGAGTAGACTGTAGTCTTGACTTGCTAGAGTAGACTGTGATCTTGACTTGCTAGAGTAGACTGTAGTCTTGACTTGCTAGAGTAGACTATGGTCTTGACTTGCTAGAGTAGACTGTAGTCTTGACTTGCTAGAGTAGACTGTGATCTTGACTTGCTAGAGTAGACTGTAGTCTTGACTTGCTAGAGTAGACTGTGGTCTTGACTTGCTAGAGCAGACTGTGGTCTTGACTTGCTAGAGCAGACTATGGTCTTGACTTGCTAGAGCAGACTGTGGTCTTGACTTGCTAGAGCAGAATATGGTCTTGACTTGCTAGAGCAGACTGTGGTCTTGACTTGCTAGAGTAGACTGTGGTCTTGACTTGCTAGAGCAGACTGTGATCTTGACTTGCTAGAGTAGACTGTGGTCTTGACTTGCTAGAGCAGACTGTGGTCTTGACTTGCTAGAGTAGACTGTGGTCTTGACTTGCTAGAGCAGACTGTGATCTTGACTTGCTAGAGTAGACTGTGGTCTTGACCTGCTAGAGTAGACTGTGGTCTTGACTTGCTAGAGCAGACTGTGGTCTTGACTTGCTAGAGTAGACTGTGGTCTTGACTTGCTAGAGCAGACTGTGATCTTGACTTGCTAGAGAGACTGTGGTCTTGACCTGCTAGAGTAGACTGTGGTCTTGACTGGCTAGAGCAGACTGTGGTCTTGACTTGCTAGAGTAGACTGTGGTCTTGACTTGCTAGAGCAGACTGTGATCTTGACTTGCTAGAGAGACTGTGGTCTTGACCTGCTAGAGTAGACTGTGGTCTTGACTTGCTAGAGTAGACCGTGGTCTTGACTTGCTAGAGTAGACTGTGGTCTTGACTTGCTAGAGTAGACTGTGGTCTTGACTTGCTAGAGTAGACTGTGGTCTTGACTTGCTAGAGTAGACTGTGGTCTTGACTTGCTAGAGCAGACTGTGGTCTTGACTTGCTAGAGTAGACTGTGGTCTTGACTTGCTAGAGCAGACTGTGGTCTTGACTTGCTAGAGTAGACTGTGGTCTTGACTTGCTAGAGCAGACTGTGGTCTTGACTTGCTAGAGAGACTGTGGTCTTGACTTGCTAGAGTAGACTGTGGTCTTGACTTGCTAGAGCAGACTGTGGTCTTGACTTGCTAGAGAGACTGTGGTCTTGACTTGCTAGAGAGACTGTGGTCTTGACCTGCTAGGGTAGACTGTGGTCTTGACTTGCTAGAGTAGACCGTGGTCTTGACTTGCTAGAGTAGACTGTGGTCTTGACTTGCTAGAGTAGACTGTGATCTTGACTTGCTAGAGTAGACTGTGGTCTTGACTTGCTAGAGCAGACTGTAGTCTTGACTTGCTAGAGTAGACTGTGGTCTTGACTTGCTAGGGTAGATTGTGGTCTTGACTTGCTAGAGAGACTGTGGTCTTGACTTGCTAGAGTAGACTGTAGTCTTGACTTGCTAGAGTAGACTGTGGTCTTGACTTGCTAGAGTAGACCGTGGTCTTGACTTGCTAGAGTAGACTGTGGTCTTGACTTGCTAGAGAGACTGTGGTCTTGACTTGCTAGAGCAGACTGTGATCTTGACTTGCTAGAGTAGACTGTGGTCTTGACTTGCTAGAGTAGATTGTGGTCTTGACTTGCTAGAGTAGATTGTGGTCTTGACTTGCTAGAGTAGACTGTGGTCTTGACTTGCTAGAGTAGATTGTGGTCTTAACTTGCTAGAGTAGACTATGGTCCTGACTTGCTAGAGCAGACTGTGGTCTTAACTTGCTAGAGTAGACTGTGGTCTTGACTTGCTAGAGTAGACTGTGGTCTTGACTTGCTAGAGTAGACTGTGGTCTTGACTTGCTAGAATAGACTGTGGTCTTGACCTGCTAGAGTAGACTGTCGTCTTGACTTGCTAGAGTAGACTGTGGTCTTGACCTGCTAGAGTAGACTGTGGTCTTGACTTGCTAGAGTAGACTGTCGTCTTGACTTGCTAGAGTAGACTGTGGTCTTGACCTGCTAGAGTAGACTGTGGTCTTGACCTGTTAGAGTAGACTGTGGTCTTGACTTGCTAGAGTAGACTGTGGTCTTGACTTGCTAGAGTAGACTGTGGTCTTGACTTACTAGAGTAGACTGTGGTCTTGGCTTGCTAGAGTAGACTGTCGTCTTGACTTGCTAGAGTAGACTGTGGTCTTGACTTACTAGAGTAGACTGTGGTCTTGACCTGCTAGAGTAGACTGTGGTCTTGACTTGCTAGAGTAGACTGTGGTCTTGACCTTCTAGAGTAGACTGTGGTCTTGACTTGCTAGAGTAGACTGTAGTCTTCACTTGCTAGAGCAGACTGTAGTCTTGACTTGCTAGAGCAGATTGTGGTCTTGACTTGCTAGAGTAGACTGTGGTCTTGACTTGCTAGAGTAGACTGTGGTCTTGACTTGCTAGAGCAGACTGTAGTCTTGACTTGCTAGAGCAGACTGTGGTCTTGACTTGCTAGAGTAGACTGTGGTCTTGACTTGCTAGAGTAGACTGTAGTCTTGACTTGCTAGAGCAAACTGTAGTCTTCACTTGCTAGAGCAGACTGTGGTCTTGACTTGCTAGAGTAGACTGTGGTCTTGACCTGCTAGAGTAGACTGTGGTCTTGACTTGCTAGAGTAGACTGTAGTCTTGACTTACTAGAGCAAACTGTAGTCTTCACTTGCTAGAGCAGACTGTGGTCTTGACTTGCTAGAGTAGACTGTAGTCTTGACTTGCTAGAGTAGACTGTGGTCTTGACTTGCTAGAGTAGACTGTGGTCTTGACTTGCTAGAGTAGACTGTGGTCTTGACTTGCTAGAGTAGACTGTAGTCTTGACTTGCTAGAGCAAACTGTAGTCTTCACTTGCTAGAGCAGACTGTGGTCTTGACTTGCTAGAGTAGACTATGGTCTTGACCTGCTAGAGTAGACTGTGGTCTTGACTTGCTAGAGTAGACTGTAGTCTTGACTTGCTAGAGCAAACTGTAGTCTTCACTTGCTAGAGCAGACTGTGGTCTTGGCTTGCTAGAGTAGACTGTGGTCTTGACTTGCTAGAGTAGACTGTGGTCTTGACTTGCTAGAGTAGACTGTGGTCTTGACTTGCTAGAGTAGACTGTGGTCTTGACTTGCTAGAGTAGACTGTAGTCTTGACTTGCTAGAGCAAACTGTAGTCTTCACTTGCTAGAGCAGACTGTGGTCTTGACTTGCTAGAGTAGACTGTGGTCTTGACTTGCTAGAGTAGACTGTAGTCTTGACTTGCTAGAGTAGACTGTAGTCTTGACTTGCTAGTGTAGACTGTAGTCTTGACTTTCTAGAGCAGACTGTGGTCTTGACTTGCTAGAGTAGACTGTAGTCTTGACTTGCTAGAGTAGACTGTAGTCTTGACTTGCTAGAGTAGACTGTAGTCTTAACTTGCTAGAGTAGACTGTAGTCTTGACTTGCTAGAGTAGACTGTAGTCTTGACTTGCTAGAGTAGACTGTGGTCTTGACTTGCTAGAGTAGACTGTAGTCTTGACTTGCTAGAGTAGACTGTAGTCTTCACTTGCTAGAGCAGACTGTGGTCTTGACTTGCTAGAGTAGACTGTGGTTTTGCTCGGGTGCAGGAAAGCCCTGAATATCCTTGGTTTTCAGTCCCTTGTACTGTTAGGTCCCATCCCCACGACAAGGAACTGGTCTTGATGGGGAATAAAGAAAAGAAAAAAATACTCAAAATTGAAAGAAAAAAGGAGCAAGACCCCCCCCCCCCCCACACACACACACATACACACCGCAGCAGCGCTGGGAGCTGTCAGCGACCTACAGCTGATGGCCTATGTCAGGATCGGTGAACCAGAACAATCCAGACCCTACTCCACCTCTTCGCGGTGCCTCTAGAAACAGACAAACCAGTCTAATCTGGCCAAACGAGAAAGGATCTAAGAGGGAAGGCAACCAGATCCTAAAATGTGCCGAGCTGAAGTCGGATGTGTTGGACCGAAAGGCGCAAAATAAACTGCAACAGAACGCCTCTACACTCACTTAATGTCCATCTAAGGGTGGATGATGGCAGGGACAATCAATTCCTTTAGTAGCTATTGGGCGGAAGGAAGGAAGGGAGGGAAGTAGGGAGGGAAGATTGGTTTCTTTCTTTCTGGTGTTCACCCGATGACTCGTCATCATCATCATGTGCCATACCGGTTGGCGTAGACGGATATGTACTTCCACAATCTTCTATCCACAGTGCATCGTATCAGTTCTGCTGTTGACTGTTTTCCATGCCATGACACCAAGCTATCTGGTATTTTCTCTCTTTGTCGTCTGCAATCACTCTTTCCCTGTATTTTGCCAGTTGTAACTAAGCATTCTAACTTTCCTCTTTTCATGATGTGCCCGAAAAATGTCGAATATTTCTTACTGATGTTTTTTAGGAGCTCCCTTCTTGTGTTGACCTCTTTGAGAATTTCCTTGTTCTCATCCGATGACTACCAGAGGAACAAATCATCTTCTTCGCCACACACCTTAAAAGGAAGTAGATTCGTTGTTTTGTGGTTTACAGCTTGCAAGGAAGGAATGGAGAGGAAGAAAGGTATAGACGTGAAGAAAGGAATAGAGGTGAAGAAAGGAATGGAGGGGAAGGAAGTGAGAAGACGGGTCATCCCGAAAGAGTTGAAAAATTACATTTATCTAAAATGTCGAGAGTGGCAAAGGCAAAAGCAGCTTTAAAAAAAATGAGGAAGATATTGTGCTATCCATTTTTGACAATAATAACAAGAAAAGGAGTTCTTAAATGTTATGTAGAGCCAGTCTTAACATATGGATGTGAATCATGCACAATAGGACAACAGACACGAAAATCACTAGAGTCTGTAGAAATATGGTTTTACAGAAGAATGTTGAGAATACCATGGACAGCTAAGAAAGAGGTCAAAGCAAAAAGAGAGCAAATGTCCAATATTAGGAAGAAACAATCATCATTTTTTGGCCATGTAATAAGAAGAGAACAGCTGGAATATATTGTAACAACTGGGGCAAGTGAGGGACGAAGAGATAGAGGGAAGCAAGGAGAAAAAATACTAGACATTTTAAGAGAATGGCTTGGCAGAAGGTTAACAACAGAAATGATAAATAACTGTCGAGATCGAAAGCTGTGGAGAGATATGATCACCTACGCCAGCTGGCCCGGTACTTGATGATGATGAAAATGTCGAGAAGCTAACACTCCTACAGGGTATCTCTCTCTGTCTGCGATCAAGTCTCAATCAGAGTAGGATTCCAGACTCTCTTATGAAGTCAGCTGTCAGTTTAAGTGATTAGGTTGCCCCATATAATTTCTCTTCCAGGGAGGTGGGTATGGACCACGTTGTCCTTCTCAGATCTGTTTATTTGGGCAATCCTGTAGAACATGTTTTGTAGTCATATTGTCCAGTGTACAGTGGCATAGGCTGGTTGTACCTATTTTTAATTTGGCGAACATGTGGTTTCTCATTCTGCTGTGGCCAGTGCGTAGGCGAAGTATGATGACTTGATCCCTCCATGATAGTTGGAGGTATCCGTACTTCTCGTTATGCTTTGGGTGTTCTCGTTTCCATTTTTCATGATACTGACCTCTGGTGATGGATTTGGCTTCATCATAACTGAGCGGATGGTTCTCTTGTGGTAATCCCTCTCCCTCTTTAGCTAATTTGTCTGCGCGTTCGTTTCCGTGTGTATTACAGTGTGAAGGTATCCACTGAATAACTACTCTCTGGAAGTTATTGCATAGTTGGTCTAGGTACTCCTACAAGGTATGACAGCTTTACAAGAAAAGGAACACAAAGATCTAAAATGTCGCTGTTCCTCTCTGGTGTTTGCATGCAGACACAAATAACATTGAGAAAGAGACCAGTAGCGACAATTCTGAGGAAAACGATGTTGTCTATACACTGACGTGTCAGTGCTGCGAGACAAGAAACCATGATGTACTTATTCCTGTCATAATGCAAAATTCCGTTATTCAATACTTTTGCTAATAATAGTCTGAGAATTATTCATAGATTTTATCATCGTTAAAACATACAATTTTAGATATAATCACTAAAATACAAATCTTACTTTGACTAAATAAGACGTCTGGAAATATAAAATGTTGATACCCCGAAATATTGATTTCAATAATTTTTGTTGCTTATGGGTTTCATTCGTTCTTTGTAACTGCCAGAGTCGTTGAGACTGTACCAATGTCTGTAACAAACGTCCACCACTCTTGTCTGTCTATGATTGCTCACTATGTGCTGACAAAATCACAGCCTGTCTATTCTCTAATATTATCTTCCCATCTTTTCTTCCCTCGTCCAACATTGATTCGTTCATTCTCCATTCCTATAAGATCTCCTCAGCCAAACCCGCCGACTATTTGACAGACCTTGTATAAAAGCCTGGCCACTATGGATCCACTTCCGCTGCCAAATCTAAAATGTGAAATGTCTGCTAGAGTTTCCTTCTCGTCTTGAGAAAAGAAATGTTTTCTGAGTTCTTGCTGGTTCATCATTTATCAGTCACAGATGAATAGAAAGTACGTGCATTTAGTGTTTATCATTTATTCTTGATGGTGTATATTTTGCTACCAAGTTGCTGATCAAATTGTTGGTAGTAACGGTAGTTCAAATTTTGTTAAAACTGACTACGAGACGACGGTAGTCCGGGTTGTCAAGTCAGTTGTTGTTGTAACAACAATAACACATTACACAGCACTCAACACATAACAGTAAACAACAACACAGTGAGTTAGTAGTTAATTGTAGTGAAGTAAATGTTGAGAGAATGTGTACCAATTACTGACGCACTACTAGTGACTATTCACTCTAAAACAGCTAGCAGAAAAGACAACATAACACAATCAAAATCTATACAAAACTTACCAAGAAAAAGCATGCACAGTTTAAAGGAGTAAACAGAACAATAAACAGTTGTGGGAGATACTAACAATTTAATAATATAGGGAGTAAGACAACATCTAACCAACTTATGATGTAAAAGTCTACATTTACAAACAGTAATCAACAGCAGCTGCACAGTCAGAACAGCAGCAGGCAACTTCAAAGTTAAAACAGGACTAAGACAGTGGTGCCAACTATCTCCCTACTTTTTTTTTTTTACGTACACCTACATGGACTAGATATATATAAGTTAGCCAACCCATCAGGCAGAGGAGGTTAGCGAGCTTCTATTTGGAGATGATCAGGCACTAATTCATGGAAAAATAGAAGACCTACAAGAACACTTCTTCCACTGGTTTGTTTTCCATGTATATTCTGTTATCTGTTGGAATTAAACTTTTCATGACTTTAGTCTTTTCATTATTGATCGCAAGCCCGATTTTGCTGGCTATTGATGATAGTTCATTTGTGTTTTCCTGCATTGTTTTTATCTGACTGCTGATGAGGACTATGTCATCATCAAAGTCGAGGTCCTCCAAATGGTCTCCTTGTACTCATTCGATGCCTTTATTACCAGTGCAGCATTTCTTCATTATGAAATCCATCTTCTTTTACCTTTTAGCTCCTGGTGGAGCATAGGTCTTCAACAAACACTTTCCAAGTCGTTCTGTTTTTTGCCATTCTTTTAAGATCATTCCATGTCTTCCCCAGGGTGTCCGGTTAGCGCAATCGATAGGCGGTTGGCTTACCACGGCAACAGCCGGGGTTCGTAATCCTGGCGAGGACACCTGGGTTTTACTAATTCCCTAAAAATTAGTAGGAGCCGCGATAGCCCAGTGGTTAGTGAACTGGACTACTACG
This sequence comes from Megaustenia siamemsis, assembly GCA_032433765.1. Taxonomy (NCBI): domain Eukaryota; kingdom Metazoa; phylum Mollusca; class Gastropoda; order Stylommatophora; family Ariophantidae; genus Megaustenia; species Megaustenia siamemsis. Next base: position 74,088,842 of record JAVIAB010000059.1, on the reverse strand, counting down.
GACAAGGGGTAGGGTTCGATCCCAACCGACGGCTCCGGGTTCACCCAGCCTTAAATGGGTACCGGATTTTTTCTGGGAAAGTAAAAGCAGCACGGGCGTAATACCGACCACATTACCCCAAAAATCATGTGCTGAAGGTCTGTAAAATATAGGGTCACTAACACCATATTTCCCTATACGCCACTTGGCGTGACGGGGGGTACTTTACTTTACTTTACCATGTCTTCCCCATCATCTTCATCTCTGCTTCTATCTGTCTTCTCCAAGAATTCCTTGGTCTTCCTCTTTGTCTTTTCCCCTGGGGATTCCAAAACAGGGCCTGTTGTGTAATACTCTCAGTTGGCTTCCGTAGTGTGTGTCCTATCCATCGCCATCGTCTTCGCTGTATCTCTTTATCCACTGGTATTTGACCGGTACATTTCCATAATTCCACGTTAGTGACTTTGTCCTGCCATTTCCATCCCTTTATTCTGCGCAAGCATCCATTAATGAAAGTCTGTACTTTCGTGATTGTCAATTTTGTCATTCTCCATGTTTCACAGCCATATAATAGGACCGACTTAACATTTGAGTTGAAAATTTTTATTTTTGTATTTAGCCTAATTTCTTTGGATTTCCATATGTTTCCCAGTGCAATGAAAGCTCCTCTTGCTTTTGATATCCTTATTTTGGTATCATTTTCTGTTCCTCCCTCTTTATCTATATTACTGCCCAGATATATATAAGATTGTACGTCTAGTAGAGGTATTTCTCCTAGTTTTATATGGTTATTGCCAACTGCATTAATTCTCATAATATTGGTCTTATCTCTATTAATCTTTAGTCCTAGCTGTTGTGATCTCTCATCTAATATACTCATTTTATCCTGCATCTGTTGATGGCTGTGTGATAGGAGAGCTATGTCATCAGCAAAGTCTAAATCATCAAGTTGTTTGGTCAGTGACCACTGGATCCCATTTCTGTTGTTTTGAGTTATTTTCATAATCCAATCTATGGCCAGTAGAAAGAGAAATTGAGACAGGGGGCATCCTTGCCTTACTCCTGTTCTTATTTCAAATGCTTCTGTAAGCTGTCCTTCATGCACCACACTACATTTTGTTCCTTCATACATTGTTTTTATCAGGTTAATAAACTTTATGGGGATTCCGTAATGACTCAGCAACTTCCAAAGCATTCTTCTGTCTAAACTATCAAATGCCTTTTCGTAATCTATGAATCCAATATATAGTGGGGATTTTAGTTCTAAACTTTGTTCAACTATTATACGTAGGGTAGTTATTTGATCAGCACATGATCTGTTCTTCCTAAAACCTGCTTGTTCATCTCTCAAGTGTTTCTCTATAGCCTCTTTTAGTCTCTCCAGAATGATTCTGCCTAATATTTTTCCTGGCACTGATAGTAGCATAATTCCCCTATAATTTGTGCACTCCTGTAAACTTCCTTTCTTTGGTAGTTTGATCATATAACCTTCTCTCCAGTCTTTAGGTATTTCTTCCCTCTCCCAAATTTTATCCAATAGATCCTGTAACATCTTGGTAGAGGTGTTAATATCTGCTTTGATGGCTTCCGAAGGAATTTCATCTGGTCCTGTGGCTTTACCATCTTTTAATAATTTGATGGCTTTCATTATTTCTTCTTTGCTTGGTTTTCCGCAGTTAACGTGTAACTCTTCTTCTGCTGGTAGTATATCTGGAGGATTATTTGAGCCGGGTCTGTTCAAAAGTTCTTCAAAGTGTTCTTTCCATCTCTCCATTTGTTCCCTTATATTACTAAGCAGATTTCCTTTCTTGTCTTTGATAAAGGCGTTGATCTGTTTGTATTTTCCACCTAATTTCTTTGTGCTGTTGTACAGTTCTTTCATATTCCCTTTATTTGCTGCTTCTTCTGCCTCTTTAGCTAATTCATCTATATATTTCCTCTTATCCCTTTTAATGCATCTTCTCACTTCTTTGTTCACCTCTGTGTAAGCTTCCTGTGTCTTGGCTTTATTACTTCTTGTTTTGCTTTTATTTATGTCTGCTTTCTTGTTCTTTCTTTCTTTAATTTTATCCAGCGTCTCTGCTGTCATCCATGCCTTATTCTGGCGTTCTCTTTTCCCCAGTGTTTCTTCGCATGTCTCTTTCCATATATTTTTTACCTGTTTCCAATGATCTTCTATATTTATTGTATTTTCTAGTTGTTGGAGGACTTGGTATTTGTTTGATATTGTGACTGCGAATTTATCTTTAATTCCTTGTTCTTTAAGAAACCCTACATTGAAATACTTTCTACCCTTATTCGTTGTATTATACCTTTTTAATTTAATTTTAAGTTTGGCTAACAGAAGATGATGATCAGAAGCTATATCTGCCCCTCTATATACTTTTACATCCTGTAAGGATGACTTAAACTTATTATTAATACATATGTGATCAATTTGATTTTCCGTTCTATGATCTGGTGACACCCATGTAGCTTTGTGTATTCTTTTATGTTGGAATATTGTTCCTCCTAGGCTCATTTGATTAAGGGCGCAGAAATTCACAAATATCTCTCCATTCTCGTTTATATCTCCAAGTCCATGTTTTCCCATAATCTCTTCGAAGCCTCTGTTGTTTGATCCTACCTTAGCATTTAGGTCTCCCATCAAGATTATAATATCCTTGGCTCGTCTTGCATCCATCTGCCATTGTAGCTGTTTATAAAAATCATCTTTAACTGAGTCATCTTTATCGTTGGTTGGTGCATAGCATTGTATAATGTGTAATTTTATTTTGTTTTTGGTTGTTCTAAATGTTGCTCTCACCAGTCTTGGTCCCACTGCCTCCCATTCTATTAGTGTCTTCTGTGCATTTTTTGATAGCATTATAGCTACCCCTTCGCTATGTTGTGCTCCTGGTTCCTGGTGTCCTGATGATAAAATAATCTCCCCTGTATTCAATTTTATTCTCTCTGCTCCCAGCCATCTTGTTTCACACATTCCCAGAATATCTATCTTATAGTTGGTCATTTCTGCTGCCACTTGTGCCGCTTTTCCCTGTTCGTTAAGGGTACGAACATTCCAGGTGCCAATTCTGGATGATTTCCTGGTAGACAAAGGGTGAGTCGGCAACCCGGACTCCTTATGGCTTTCTCCGGATTGCGTCATACGTCTCTTAGACAGAGAGCCCTTCTCTTTCCTGGTTGACGGATTAACTTTATCTTTCTTTGACTTGTTCATGTTTGTGAAGTTTTTTCGGCTTACTTTTTTTACAGTATGGGATAGCCAGTCCCATGCCTAACCCTCCTTTCTCGCCTCTTACGAACATGCCTGGTAGGGTACAGCGCCGCTATTCTTTACTCCCCTTTCGGGCCCCGGCAGCGCACGGGCGTGAAATCCATAACAATTCCAAATAACAAGGGCGATAAAATACGTCCTTGTTTAACCCCAGTTTCTACTGGAAAACATTCGCTCAGTCCTTCCTCTGTACGAACTGCACATGTGCAGTCATCATACATGTCTTTGATAATATTTATGATTTTTTATGGTAAGCCATATTGCTTCAGAATTTTCCAACAAAGAATCTCGATGAATACTATCAAATGCTTTTTTTAAGTTAAGTACAAAAGGTTTTTGCTTTTCAATGTGTTCCTCCCATATAAGTCGTAGAGTAAAAATGTGGTCGAGGCAGCTTCTTGCCTTTCTAAACTCAGCCTGTTTTTCACGCATTACTGTATCTATTGAATCCTTCATTCTATTCATGATGAGTTTGCAGAATAACTTTGAAGCAACTGGCAAAAGTGTCAAGCCTATCCAGTTATTACAATCTCTGAGATTGCCCTTACCTGTCAAAGAATACATAAATAATCCTGTCATAGAATACATAAATAAACAAAAGATAAAATAGTTTGGTCACGTGATAGTACAGAAAGATCAAAACACAACACAATGAGCCTTTAAAAAACTTTGTGAGAACACCAGACCCAAGGGTCGACCATGAAAATGAGGGATTGACAGAATATTAGAAACACAAGAACACAATGACAGTAGAGGCCAACAGAAGAGCAAAAGACATGCAAATTATATCTCCCCTCGACGCTGACAGACAAATGAGGAAGGAAAGAAGAAGTGTTAACAGTTACAGTGTGAGAGTTGTTTAAAGTTTCTATCTATCTATTGACCTTTTCATTCTGGAGAGACTAAAAGAGGCTATAGAGAAACACTTGAGAGATGAACAAGCAGGTTTTAGGAAGAACAGATCATGTGCTGATCAAATAACTACCCTACGTATAATAGTTGAACAAAGTTTAGAACTAAAATCCCCACTTTATATTGGATTCATAGACTACGAAAAGGCATTTGATAGTTTAGACAGAAGAATGCTTTGGAAGTTGCTGAGTTAGTGACCATACATTTTACAGACCTTCAGCATATGATTTTTGGGGTAATGTGGTCAGTATTACGCCCGTTCTGCTTTACTTTCCCAGAAAAAATCTGGTACCCATTTAAGGCTGGGTGAACCCGGAAGCCATTGGTTGGGAACCCTACCTCTTGTCCTTTGTAGTCATGTTCACTAACCACTGAGCTATCGCAGCTCCATTGCCTGACCTTAATTCAGATGTTTAAATGTATAACTCTCCTTCAAATAGACACACAGTCATTTGCGACTCTCCAGACCTGTCAGTAAAAGCCTGGCCTCTATTTAGAATGCTTTCCATTGCCGTCTCACCTCCTGCAATTAATAAAAAATGATGCCAGTAATGTTCAAATAACTGGAAGTATAGTGCTTATTATGTAATTTAACATAGCGCCTGTGGTATCTTGTTATGCCTTTAGGTACTTTTATATTTTTTCAAAGAGGTTTTTTATATTAAAAACACATTAGCTAGATAGCTCTTGATTGTAGAAATCCAAAAATACCTCATTCACATCTTTACATCAGTTATAAAAGAAGTTATGAATTTTGTAGTGATTTGTTATAACAAAAAGTGTTTATGGCTATTTGGATAACTGTGATTACACAATCAAAGAAAAATGTCAAGGTCATGCCCCCTTCATAACGGTCAAGATGAAATATGATGCGTATTATGTAAGTTGATGATTAAGATAATAAATTTATATAATTGCATAATAGAGAAAATTCTTGAAGTTAACTCTACAATTATGTCAATAAAAAATTCCCTTTTCCTCTTATTACCTATAAATTTTACGCAGTTATATAATGATGTGCATAATACATCAAAATATCTATACATGCTTCTTCGATAGAAATAATCACAGGTCAATATTGCCACAAATGTATGTAAAAAATACATATAATGTGTACAAAATGGCTGTAACTGATGAGTCGCCTAGTCTAAATGTACAGAGGAATTTCCATCATGTCAGGGATTGCCTGACCTTCACTCCAATGTATAATTAGATGCAACACAATTGGTATGTTTTGGAAATTCTTGGTAAAAGTCGGACCTACTTTTCAACAGTTTACTGCACCCATTGCCCCTCTCACACATAATCTTGGACAGAACAGAGACAAATGGCGAGATTTGATAAAAGATCTTTGCAAGGATTGAGACTGCTAGAACTAAAAAATTTCGAAAAAAGAGAAAGAGTATCTGGGTCTATGGGCCGGCCACGGCTCAAAAGGTCAATAGATAGATAGATTGCCTCTCTCACCGCACAAAAAATGATCTGCCAGGGAACTCCAGCACCAGATATACAAAGTTATTGTTTGCCCTTAAAAAATAGTGCTTTATATTTACCAATAAACCCACATAATACTATTGACTGCTATTGTTAGTGGTTTTAGTAACTATTACCAGAGTACAGATAGAGAGCATCAAATACTACATATCAAACATAGCCATTGAACAAAGCCCACACACAGAAGATCACAACCTGTGAAATGAGGTGCTTGAGATAGTGCTTTAGAAAGATGAAGCATCACAAAGATAAAACTGAATACCCAAAGTGAAAATCAGAGAATAAATTGGAATTTAAACCGTGTTTGGAATATGAGAGGCATGTTCAAATAAAACCTGCCCCAGTGGCTTCATTACAAACATAAGTAAGGTACATCAGCAGGTGTGGCAGAATGAGACCTGCCCCAGTTGCTTCATTACAAACATAAGTAAGGTACATCAGCAGGTGTGGCAGAATGAGACCTGCCCCAGTGGCTTCATTACAAACATAAGTAAGGTACATCAGCAGGTGTGACAGAATGAGACCTGCCCCAGTGGCTTCATTACAAACATAAGTAAGGTACATCAGCAGGTGTGGCAGAATGAGACCTGCCCCAGTGGCTTCATTACAAACATAAGTAAGGTACATCAGCAGGTGTGGCAGAATGAGACCTGCCCCAGTGGCTTCATTACAAACATAAGTAAGGTACATCAGCAGGTGTGACAGAATGAGACCTGCCCCAGTGGCTTCATTACAAACATAAGTAAGGTACATCAGCAGGTGTGGCAGAATGAGACCTGCCCCAGTGGCTTCATTACAAACATAAGTAAGGTACATCAGCAGGTGTGACAGAATGAGACCTGCCCCAGTAGCTTCAATACAAACATAAGTGAGGTACATCAGCAGGTGTGACAGAATGAGACCTGCCCCAGTGGCTTCAATACAAACATAAGTAAGGTACATCAGCAGGTGTGACAGAATGAGACCTGCCCCAGTAGCTTCAATACAAACATAAGTAAGGTACATCAGCAGGTGTGACAGAATGAGACCTGCCCCAGTAGCTTCAATACAAACATAAGTAAGGTACATCAGCAGGTGTGACAGAATAAAATCAAGACATTATGAAGCAAGTACTGACCAGGGTTCTTGAGGAAAAGTTGCCATAGACATTTAGACAAGCATCCCACTGTTTGGGTAGGTGGTGGATGCTGTTTGAGAATAATGGCTTTGGCTGCTCATTGAACCATTTTGTCACCGAAGCCTTGACGTCTGCATCGGTGTCGAACCGCTGTCCCTTTGGAGTTTTGTGTAAACTTCCCTGGAAATGAAAATGCAGATGAACTCAGCCATGTGTGACTACAGATACCTGAACATATCGTACGATACTCTTTTGTTCTAAACAGCCAAAGAAGGGATATATGGATCTAAAAAAGAAGCCTAAATGATAAACCACATGATTCTGGTGAACACCTCAAGCTCACCTTCGAGGTGATGACCTTTGCCTGTTTAGATGTGCATCACAAGTTGATTTTTACAAAGAAATTGGGAAAGATGCAAGTTAAAAAAAGTAAATGGGAAAGATACAAGTTAACAAAAGAAAATGGGAAAGATACAAGTTAACAAAAGAAAATGGGAAAGATGCAAGTTAACAAAAGAAAATTGGAAAGGTACAAGTTAACAAAAGAAAATGGGAAAGGTACAAGTTAACAGAAGAAAATTGCCAAGCAACCTTAAAGCAACGATAACGATACTTAACCCAAGATTACAATACCTGTTCACGAGTCACATTTTTAGAAAACCTTCGTCAAAATTATGACCAACAATTGTAACATTTGGAATTAGGGAAATAGTATTTTCTGTGAACTTTTGCTACACAGCCTTGTGTTTACCCAAGGAGAGACTTGGGAATCAGATGCGGTAATAATTTCCTGGCCTAGGTTTAATTTATGGCCTGAAACCTACGTGTTATTTTATCTATTGACACATTGCCTGTCAGTCCAGCCTGTATGTTTGGCTAGCTCTCAGCTTTGTTCACTGCCTACCCCATGTTACAAAGCTTTCTTTGATGTCTTGCCAACAGCTAAAGAGTTTTGCCCTGTTATTAAAAAAATAAAAAATGAAGAAAAAATTTGCCAAATTTATATATTTATAAAACGCCCGGTTTATAGGATGGCATTGTACTTTTTACGAAACTCACATTAGTGTTTGATCCAACATCAAAAGAAACAAATCCAACACACAGGGGTCACCACAAGTATTAATTAGGAAGGTATGGGGAGGGGAATGTTTGCCCATGGCAAACTGTCGAATTCCAAAAAAATTGTATTTTGAGGCCTTCATTTTTATGAAAGTACCATAATCCAGGGTTAAAATATAGCAAACTGATCACGGCGGACAGGGAAAACACGAACAGTATTTTAGCATTTCTCACAAGCTCTCTTGAATAACATTTTAAATGGGAACTTGGCAATATGGCTTGGTTATTAACAGAAAATGTAGATCCAAACCCTCTGTAATATATACTTTTAAAGTTGATGGACTCACAATAGGAGAAAGATAACAACATTCAAAATGAAGGCAAAGCAGTATGTGAAAAGATCTATAATAAAAAAATCAGATGAGAAAAACTGCATAAAGAATGCTGAAGATATTTAGTAAAAGTAGTGGTAACAGTTGTATGCTAGTCAAAATGACTAACAGCACCATTTTAAATACAAATGAATAGTTACTTTGGTAATAGTATACTCATGGATGACAAATTATTTGCTGATGTTTACCACGCCCATTGAGACTCTGTTTCCTAAGCCCACTGTGGTCATGTTCCTATCTTGTTGTTTACACTTAGCTCTGATCTTGTGTATATCGTTTGGAGACCTGGCTTGTTGTTTACACTTAACTCTGATCTTGTGTATCTCGTTTGGAGACCTGGCTTGTTGTTACACTTAGCTCTGATCTTGTGTATCTCGTATGGAGACCTGGCTTGTTGTTCACACTTAGCTCTGATCTTATGTATCTCATTTGGAGAGCTGCTTGTTGTTCACACTTAGCTCTGATCTTGTGTATCTCGTTTGGATACCTGGCTTGTTGTTCACACTTAGCTCTGATCTTGTTTATCTCGTTTGGAGACCTGGCTTGTTGTTCACACTTAGCTCTGATCTTGTGTATCTCGTTTGGAGACCTGACTTGTTGTTCACACTTAGCTCTGATCTTGTGTATCTCGTTTGGAGACCTGGCTTGTTGTTCACACTTAGCTCTGATCTTGTGTATCTCATTTGGAGACCTGACTTGTTGTTCACACTTAGCTCTGATCTTGTGTATCTCGTTTGGAGACCTGACTTGTTGTTCACACTTAGCTCTGATCTTGTGTATCTCATTTGGAGACCTGGCTTGTTGTTCACACTTAGCTCTGATCTTGTGTATCTCGTTTGGAGACCTGGCTTGTTGTTCATACTTAGCTCTGATCTTGTGTATCTCATTTGGAGACCTGGCTTGTTGTTCAAACTTAGCTCTGATCTTGTTGATGCGAACAGGTGAATGTTTGCTGATTGCCAGTGTTGCAGTAATCTTCTTGTTAGAATTTGTGTAACATTGGTAAAAATGTACAGAATAACTCCCCGATCGGCTTGTTGGGCCTGTCACAGGACCATATTTTACTCTGAACATAAAATTGATGGAAAGAATGACGTGTGATTATTTACCATACAAGGCATATATTAGAAGAGGGGAAAGAAGAAGAACAAGAGGCCGACCAAGAGCAAGATGGACAGACAACATCAAAGAAGTGTAACATCAACTTCAGTTGACAATGATTGAAGCTGTCAAAAGGACAAGAACCAGAAACCAGAACTTTGCATCTCCCTCAACACCAGAACGTGTACAAGAGGACTTCAAAAAAGAACGAATAGTATACTCAGTATGATATTGTCCACAGATTTGTTTCTATTGATGTATGATTAACCCCTAGATTACGATACTTATCTGTGACACAAGTATTTATGATTTTGTAGTAAAAATTACTACCACTTAGATTTTACATTAAAGCTTTAAAAATATCATTTTATTTGAACTTTTGACACACAGCTGTGTGTTTACACTAGGAGAAACACGGAGACTCAGATTTCCTGACTCAGGTTGATTTATGACATGAAATTTGACTGCATGGACTGGAAGTGTTACATCGTCTATTCATATGGCGGCCGTAAGTCCATCACTATGTTTGGCTACCTCATAGTGTTTTGTTTCCCAACGTACAAAGGGTTGCTTGATGTCAGCTGACAACCAAGGAAATTTCTCTGGTCACAGCCCAAAAAAAAAAACATCAAATTTGTTGAAAATTGACAAATGTAGTTTTAATTATACGAGATTGCATCTAAAGCATCCAACATTGAAGGAAAAAAATCCAAAACTCAGTGCTATGGGAAGTAGTAATTAGGAAGGTATGCAGAAAAGGGGAGTGGAAGGGTGTTTGACCACAGCAAACTACAATTTGGAAGAATTTGTATTTTGAGACTGTAATTTTTACAATAGTATTGTAATCTATGGTTAATAATTGTTGTTCTTGGATATCAGTGCCTCTCTCTGCAAGTAAATATATCTTGCCTTACAGCACCAGAGGTGGGTTGGCAGCCAGGAAAAGTTTCAAGTCCCCTGTTTCCAGCCAGTTCAAGTCACCTTTAAGCAAATCTGTCAGTACCCATTTTCAATTAAGTGACAATGACATTTAATTTTTTTAAGTTAACTTGATCGCAATCTTCTCTAATGTATTTGCTACCTGATACAGGGTGTTAAAGATTATAAAAAGAGAAATAGCCTCATCATAAGGAATATGGTGTTAATGCCAATATTTTTGAGAATTAATTTGACACATTATTTTTGTAGGGTTGTGTAATTAGTTTGATGCCAGTGCCAGATTTTTTTCTCTTAAAAATCCCATACCAATTTGAGGCTGGGTGAACCTATAAGCCATTGATCTGGATCGAACCCAACCTCTTGTCCTTAGTAGTCAAGTTCTATCTATCTATTGACCTTTCGAGCCGTTGCCCATAGGGCGTAGACCAAGATACACCTTCTCATATCTGAATTTTTGTTCTAGCAGTTTTCTTTTAAAGATATTTTATCAAATCTCGCCATTTGTCTCTGTTCTGTGCAAGCAGCTCTATCTCACTGAGGGAGCTGAATCCTGTTGCTCTTGCCTCTCTCATCAATGTTCTTCTCAGTGTCTCCCTGGGTCTTCCTCTTTTTCTCTTACCTGTTGTTTCAACTAGTCAAGTTCACTAACTAAAAAATGAGCTACCACATTTCCTGAGCCAAAGATTATGTCTGTAATTAATTATTTTTCCAATATTATAATTTACCTCAAGGAGAACATTTTTTAATAAGAGTTCTCTTGAAAAAAAAAAGTAATACAAAAAAATGAATGTAGAAAGTAACAAATATATTTTTCTTTGTTTGTGACAAGTTGGAAATAGGGAGTCGTCAAAGTAGAGCAGTTAGTGAGTAGGCTTCTGAGGACAAGAGGGCAGGGTCAACATCCTCAACGATCTATCTATCTGTCTGTCAGTCTGTCTCTCTATTTATTTATCTGTCTGACTATACATCCATCTTCTACATGACTTCGACAAACACAGATCCACGTCACTTCTTCGGATGATGGAAATGGGAGTTAAGTTGGGCACAGCCAGAAATGAGACACTTAGTGGCCGTGTAAGAAGACTTATCAACCAACATAGAACTGGAGTCGTCAGTCGCTGGACACTGAGGGAATTGCTGAGGAGGGGATCTGAGCACCTATGGACATGTTCGGAGTGCAATGATGATGACCCGCAAATAACTCAATAACATCCATCTATCTATTGTTGCCAATGGTCTGCCTCTTCTTTGTTTGCCAGGTGGTGTCCATGTTAATGCTAGGTGCATATGCCTGGTTCATTCCATTCATAGAACATGGCTTAGCCATTTCCAAAGTCTTCTTTTCACTTCTTGATTGATGTTGTTAATGCCTGATATTCTGATGACTTATTTGCTCATAATGTCATGATCGCGGTGGATGTTTAAAATCTTTATTTAGACAGCGATCTTCGAATCCTCTAAGTCGGCTTTCTATTTTGTTCATTTTCCATGTTTCTACTACATATAGGAATATGGGGCATGCATTTGACTTGTAAATAGCATATATTTTTTTAAAGGAGAAATAAGGTTGATAAGGAACATTTTTAAAATTAAACATTAAAGGACCAAAGAGATAATCTTAAATGAGACTAACTTTAAAGTTGTTTAAGATATTCATCAACAGAACACACCACTAACCATCACCAAGAAAACTAGCTGATTCAGCCCCATATCATGAACAACAGGCCTATCATAGATACTCCAGGGCACAATGAAAGGTCTGAGAAAGAAGCTGGTCAGAGATGGGAAGACAACATAAAAGAATGGATAGGCTTTGACTTCATAAGAACACAATATTCTGCAGGGTAGTCCAAGGTACGATGTCGGCCTCAGGACAAGAATAATCTAGGTTCAAAGCTCATCAGAAACTGTGATAATTTTTAAAAAATAGAGAGGATTAATCTGTGGTTTCTTTATGATGTTGCCCTTCCTTGATCTCTGGTAGTGAGATCCGATGTCTAGCCCTCTCGGATAAAGGCAATAAACAGGAAATCCCATGTGCACTTACACGCCTGGAGCCGCGATAGCTCAGTGGTTAGTGAACTGGGAAAAATTGTCATCAAAAACCTACGTGGATCCCAGACTGTGCTACAGAGTTTGTGCGCATTGACAAGGATTCTCCTCAAATTTTCTTGGGGGGGGGGGGGGAGATATCGAAGCACCTATGGGTTCCTCCGGTGTGCAGTGATGATGATCCCAACAGCAACAAAGTTCTGCAGAAAAATAGAAACAAATTTATAGCCAACATCAACACCGTAAGATCATCCATGTATACATATAACAAACACTGAAGGCATGAAGTTTGCAATCCACCTTTGAAAATATTTGCAGTCAAATTAATTCTTCTGATTGTTTTCTTCTGTCTTCTAATTATTTTATTTTTGTTTAATGTACAGGTTTTTCTGTCCCTACACGAGTTATTAATTGCTAGGAGTTGGTGTTTGTTCATTCTTGAGCTAAATTAGTTGTTCATTGCTAGGAATTGGTGTTCGTTCATTCTTGAGCTAAATTAGTTGTTCATTACTAGGAATTGGTGTTCGTTCATTCTTGAGCTAAATTAGTTGTTCATTGCTAGGAATTGGTGTTTGTTCATTCTTGAGCTAAATTAGTTGTTCATTGCTAGGAGTTGGTGTTTGTTCATTCTTGAGCTAAATTAGTTGTTCATTGCTAGGAGTTGGTGTTTGTTCATTCTTGAGCTAAATTAGTTGTTCATTACTAGGAATTGGTGTTCGTTCATTCTTGAGCTAAATTAGTTGTTCATTGCTAGGAATTGGTGTTTGTTCATTCTTGAGCTAAATTAGTTGTTCATTGCTCTAGGAGTTGGTGTTTGTTCATTCTTGAGCTAAATTAGTTGTTCATTACTAGGAGTTGGTGTTTGTTCATTCTTGAGCTAAATTAGTTGTTCATTTCATCATTTTCAGAGTGCACATTCATGCACATCCTCTGATGAGTTGAGAGTACAGGTTGATGTTCTAAGGAAAAAGTTGCAGGATACTAACTCAGAGATACAGGCACTAGAAGCAGCGTAAGTTGTATTGTCTTCATTGTCTTTTATCATTATCTTTGGCTTGAGAAAGAAATGCCCCAAGATGATGAATATTTGCAAGAAGTACTTGTAGAAGGAGAAACAGACAAAAGTTAAGACTTTGGTTATTATAAATGCATAAATGAAGTCAAGTAGGGTCTAAGCAAAGAAATACATAAAAATGCAAAGCTGCAGTAAAGCTAATTGTAAAGAGAAATGAAAACAAAATAAAGAAAAAAAGCTGTATGGTTAAAGCTTTTTGTAATAAGTGGACAACACAAATTAGAACAACGTCTTGGCTCAATAGTCAGCAGGAATAAACACACAACACAAATTAGAACAACGTCTTGGCTCAATAGTCAGCAGGAATAAACACACAACACAAATTAGAACAACGTCTTGGCTCAATAGTCAGCAGGAATAAACACACAACACAAATTAGAACAACGTCTTGGCTCAATAGTCAGCAGGAATAAACACACAACACAAATTAGAACAACGTCTTGGCTCAATAGTCAGCAGGAATAAACACACAACACAAATTAGAACAACGTCTTGGCTCAATAGTCAGCAGGAATAAACACACAACACAAATTAGAACAACGTCTTGGCTCAATAGTCAGCAGGAATAAACACACAACACAAATTAGAACAACGTCTTGGCTCAATAGTCAGCAGGAATAAACATACAACACAAATTAGAACAACGTCTCGGCTCAATAGTCAGCAGGAATAAACACACAACACAAATTAGAACAACGTCTTGGCTCAATAGTCAGCAGGAATAAACACACAACACAGATTAGAACAACGTCTTGGCTCAATAGTCAGCAGGAATAAACACACAACACAAATTAGAACAACGTCTTGGCTCAATAGTCAGCAGGAATAAACACACAACACAAATTAGAACAACGTCTTGGCTCAATAGTCAGCAGGAATAAACACACAACACAAATTAGAACAACGTCTTGGCTCAATAGTCAGCAGGAATAAACACACAACACAAATTAGAACAACGTCTTGGCTCAATAGTCAGCAGGAATAAACACACAACACAAATTAGAACAACGTCTTGGCTCAATATCAGCAGGAACAAACACACAACACAAATTAGAACAACGTCTTGGCTCAATAGTCAGCAGGAATAAACACACAACACAAATTAGAACAACGTCTTGGCTCAATAGTCAGCAGGAATAAACACACAACACAAATTAGAACAACGTCTTGGCTCAATAGTCAGCAGGAATAAACACACAACACAAATTAGAACAACGTCTTGGCTCAATAGTCAGCAGGAATAAACACACAACACAAATTAGAACAACGTCTTGGCTCAATAGTCAGCAGGAATAAACATACAACACAAATTAGAACAACGTCTTGGCTCAATAGTCAGCAGGAATAAACACACAACACAAATTAGAACAACGTCTTGGCTCAATAGTCAGCAGGAATAAACACACAACACAAATTAGAACAACGTCTTGGCTCAATAGTCAGCAGGAATAAATATACAACACAAGCACAGATATGTATTTAAAAAAAATAATGTTAAAAATAACAATATCAAACTAGATGAGAAATTTAAAAAAATAGAAATAAAATGTCTTTCTTAGGGAAAACATTTAATTTTATTTCTCATAAAGTCATGAGGCTGAAGGCCTACTCAGCCACAATGACTTCTAAAAATAATGAATGTAAAAAAAAAAAAGTAAAGTACCCCCGTCACGCCAAGTGGCGTATAGGGAATATGGTGTTAGTGACCATATATTTTACAGACCTTTGGCACATGATTTTTGGGGTAATTATTACGCCCGTGCCGCTTCACTTTCCCTGAAAAAAATCAGGTACCCTTTAATGTAGCTCACTGTAAATAGCAATACAATGTAATTACCAGTGTGAGAAGATTCAGTTAGCCAAAATGGCTACTCATTTCTATTTTCTTGTTTAGCGGCTACAAGGAGACAGAACTCCAGACTCACATCGACAAGCTGCACGAGTACAATGAAATCAAGGATGTTGGACAAATGGTGCTTGGAAGAATTGGTAAATATTTTGAGATGTCTTATGGTAGAAGGAGCTACGTTAGCTCAGCAGTTAGTGAACTGAAGTAAAGTAAAGGTTCCCTCCACGCTTCGCTAAGCGTATGGGGAATATGGTGTTAGTGGCCATATTTTTTTATGACCACAACATATTTTTGGGTGATGTGGTTGGTGTCACACCAGGCCACCTTTACTTCCCAGAAAAATCTCTGGTACCCACTTTTAGAGGCTGGATGAACCCCGCAGCCGTGTCAGTCTGAAAATAAACTGCTGGGGATCAAATCCGGACCCTTCTGGTCAGAAAGCGAGCGCACTGACTACTCAGCCACTGAGGCTTCAACTGAACTGCTAGGGACAAAAGGTCAGGTTTGATTGTGTCGACCTCCAGGTTCATCATCATCAGGTACTGGGCCTGCTAGCATAGGTGATCATGTCTCTCCACAACTTTCGATCTCAACAGTTATTTATCATTTCTGTTGTTGACCTTCTGCCAAGCATTCTCTTAAGCTGTCTGGTATCTTTCCTCTTTGCTTCCCTTTATCTCTTCGACCCTCAATTTTCCCAGTTGTTACAATATATTCCAGCTGTTCTCTTCTCATTACATGGCCATAAAATGAAGATTGTTTCTTCCTAATATTGGAAATTATTTCTCTTTTTGTTTGGCCTCTTTCAGAATGTTTTCATTCCTCTTCTTAGCTGTCCATGGTATTCTGAACATTCTTCTGTAAAACCACATTTCTACATCCTCCAGTGATTTTCTTGCCAGTTGTCCTATTGTCCATGATTCACATCCATATATTAAGACGGGTTCTACATAACATTTAAGAACTATTTTTCTTTTTTTCTTCCAGGTTCACCCAGTTATAAATGGGTACCTGATTTTCTGGTAAAGAAAGATGACACCAGCATAATACAGATCTTCATAACCCGAAACATAATGTGCCATTCATTATTCATTATGTGCCCTACCGGTTGGCGTAGGCGATCATGTCCTTCCACAATTTTCTATCCACAGTGTGTCGTATCACTTCTGTTGTTGACTGTTTTCCATGCCATGACGCCAAGCTATCCAGTATTTTCTCTCTTTGTCGTACGATCTCTCTTTCCTTGTATTTTGCCAGTTGTAACCAAGTATTCCAACTTTCCTCTTCTCATGATGTGCCTGAAAAATGTTGATTGTAGCTGTTGCATGACTGAAGGTGTTCTGGGTCTGACATGATAGTAGATGTATTGGACCCTGAATCTCATTTATTTGCAGTTTTTACCACCAGTTTGTTCTATGTTTGTTTCGTATAATAGTTTTGGTCTCTGTAGCTGACTAGGCTTTCCTGTTGCCAGTTTGGGAGAGGTTACCAGCTACCTAGACTTAGATGTAAATGTAATGAGATTCATATGGGCAACTCCACTCTCAGTGTACCAACTACCTAGACTTAGATGTAAATGTAATGAGACTCATAAGGACAACTCCACTCTGAGTGTACCAACTACTTAGATGTAAGTGTAATAAGATTCATGTGGACAACTCCACTCTCAGTGTACCAACTACCTAGACTTAGATGTAAATGTAATGAGACTCATAAGGACAACTCCACTCTCAGTGTACCAACTACTTAGACTTAGATGTAAGTGTAATAAGATTCATATGGGCAACTCCACTCTCAGTGTACCAACTACCTAGACTTAGATGTAAATGTAATGAGATTCATAAGGACAACTCCACTCTGAGTGTACCAACTACTTAGATGTAAGTGTAATAAGATTCATGTGGGCAACTCCACTCTCAGTGTACCAACTACCTAGACTTAGATGTAAATGTAATGAGACTCATAAGGACAACTCCACTCTGAGTGTACCAACTACTTAGATGTAAGTGTAATAAGATTCATGTGGACAACTCCACTCTCAGTGTACCAACTACCTAGACTTAGATGTAAATGTAATGAGATTCATATGGGCAACTCCACTCTCAGTGTACCAACTACTTAGACTTAGATGTAAATGTAATGAGATTCATGTGGACAACTCCACTCTCAGTGTACCAACTACCTAGACTTAGATGTAAATGTAATGAGATTCATATGGGCAACTCCACTCTCAGTGTACCAACTACATAGACTTAGATGTAAATGTAATGAGATTCATATGGGCAACTCCACTCTCAGTGTACCAACTACCTAGACTTAGATGTAAATGTAATGAGATTCATATGGGCAACTCCACTCTCAGTGTACCAACTACCTAGACTTAGATGTAAATGTAATGAGATTCATATGGGCAACTCCACTCTCAGTGTACCAACTACCTAGACTTAGATGTAAATGTAATGAGATTCATATGGGCAACTCCACTCTCAGTGTACCAACTACCTAGACTTAGATGTAAATGTAATGAGATTCATATGGGCAACTCCACTCTCAGTGTACCAACTACCTAGACTTAGATGTAAATGTAATGAGATTCATATGGGCAACTCCACTCTCAGTGTACCAACTACTTAGACTTAGATCTAAATGTAATGAGATTCTTTGAGGCAACGCAACTCTGTGTACCATTCATACATGAGCATAAGAAGCTGAATTCAGAAGGTAATGATGTAAACATAATTTTAGTGTAAACTTTATTTTAATGTAAACATAACATAAGTGTATGTAAACAGAACTAAGATTGTTCAACTCCTGTATACCAGATCCAGATGCCAGAAACAACATATGGATGTGAAAGCTAGAAATCCACCCAGAATTTAGATAGAAATGAAATGCCTTTGAGAAGAAATCTCTCCAAAGGATCTCAAACATGACTTGGAGAGAATATATTTCAAATAAACTGGTAAGAAATGAACCACACAAGAATATGTGCTGAGCTTAATAAGAAGGTGTTGGAAATACATCGGTCTTGTGCTGAGAATGAATGAAGAAAGAATTCCTCGTCAGGGATTCATGAGGAAACCATCTGGTAACAGAAAACAAGGCAGACCAAGAGAATCACTACGCAGAACAATCACTAGGAAAGGCTCAACCCTGAGACTAAAAACTACAAGAACTAGCAGCAAATTATCAATTGTGGACTTCTGCCCTTTGTGCCGTCTTTGGCCCAGAGAGGAATATGTAGGAATGGAAGTAAACATAACCTTGAAATCATGGCTGTAATGTAAAAATGAAGTTATTAACATAAAAGGCTTAGATGATTGAGATGTATTCATCTTAAATACTAAACTACATTACGTAAGCAATAACTACATTACTTAAGCAACAACTATATTATTGAAACAATAACCATATTATTGAAACAACAACCATATTATTTAAGCAGCAACTACATTATTTAAGCAACAACTACATTACTTAAGCAACAACTACATTACTTAAGCAACAACTACATTACTTAAGCAAAAACTACATTACTTAAGCAAAAACTACATTACTTAAACAACAACTACATTACTTAAGCAACAACTATATTATTTAAACAACAACCATATTATTTAAGCAACAACTACATTACTTAAGCAACAACCATATTATTTAAGCAACAACTACATTACTTAAGCAACAACTATATTACTTAAGCAACAACTACATTACTTAAGCAACAACTACATTACTTAAGCAAAAACTACATTACTTAAGCAAAAACTACATTACTTAAACAACAACTACATTACTTAAGCAACAACTATATTATTTAAACAACAACCATATTATTTAAGCAACAACTACATTACTTAAGCAACAACCATATTATTTAAGCAACAACTACATTACTTAAGCAACAACTATATTATTTAAGCAACAACTACATTACTTAAGCAACAACCATATTATTTAAGCAGCAACTATATTACTTAAGCAACTACTATATTATTTAAACAACAACCATATTATTTAAGCAACAACTACATTACTTGAGCAACAACTACATTACTTAAGCAACAACTATATTACTTAAGCAACAACTATATTATTTAAGCAACAACTACATTACTTAAGCAACAACTATATTATTTAAGCAACAACTACATTACTTAAGCAACAACCATATTATTTAAGCAACAACTACATTACTTAAGCAACAACTACATTACTTGAGCAACAACTACATTATTTAAGCAACAACTATATTACTTAAGCAACAACCATATTATTTAAGCAACAACTACATTACTTAAGCAACTGCTATATTATTTAAACAACAACCATATTATTTAAGCAACAACTACATTACTTAAGCAACAACTATGTTATTTAAGCAACAACTACATTACTTAAGCAACAACTATATTATTTAAGCAACAACTACATTACTTAAGCAACAACTACATTACTTAAGCAACAACTATATTATTGAAACAACAACCTTATTATTTAAGTAACAACTACATTAATTAAGCAACAACTACATTACTTAAACAATAACTACATTACTTAAGCAACAAATATATTATTGAAGCAACAACTATATTATTTAAGCAACAACCTTATTATTTAAGCAACAACTACATTACTTAAGCAACAACTACATTACTTAAGCAACAACTACATTACTTAAGCAACAACTACATTACTTAAGCAACAGCTATATTATTTAAGCAACAACCATATTATTTAACCAATAACCATATTATTTAAGCAACAACTATATTATTTAAGCAACAACTACATTACTTAAGCAACAACTATATTATTTAAGCAACAACTACATTACTTAAGCAACAACTATATTATTTAAGCAACAACTACATTACTTAAGCAACAACCATATTATTTAAGCAACAACTATATTACTTTAGCAACTACTATATTATTTAAACAACAACCATATTATTTAAGCAACAACTACATTACTTAAGCAACAACTATATTATTTAAGCAACAACTACATTACTTAAGCAACAACCATATTATTTAAGCAACAACTATATTACTTTAGCAACTACTATATTATTTAAACAACAACCATATTATTTAAGCAACAACTACATTACTTAAGCAATAACTACATTATTTAAGCAACTACATTACTTAAGCAACTACTATATTATTTAAACAACAACCATATAATTTAAGCAACAACTACATTACTTAAGCAACTACTATATTATTTAAGCAACAAATACATTACTTAAACAACAACCTTTGTAGAAGCAGGACCCTCTCTACACATCTCTCCGTTTTGGTCTGAGGTCTGATGTGGACGTTTCTCTATAATGCCTGCTCTTGAACCCTGATAAACAATTGAACACACTGCCTGAAAGCTCTTTACCTTTGCGCCCTCCATTCATACGAAGCTCGCTTGCTCCGTGGTCGCTCTCAAACAGACTGCTACTGACATAGGCCAGGCTCGTAAAGACCTGAGCCCGACCTGGAGTTCTGCTGCTGAAGGCAAGGCTCGTAAAGACCTGAGCCCGACCTGGAGTTCTGCTGCTGAAGGCAAGGCTCGTAAAGACCTGAGCCCTACCTGGAGTTCTGCTGCTGAAGGCAAGGCTCGTAAAGACCTGAGCCCTACCTGGAGTTCTGCTGCTTAAGGCAAGGCTCGTAAAGACCTGAAGTTCTGCTGCTTAAGGCAAAGCTCGTAAAGACCTGAGCCCGACCTTGAGTTCTGCTGCTGAAGGCAAAGCTCATAAAGACCTGAGCCCGACCTGGAGTTCTGCTGCTTAAGGCAAGGCTCGTAAAGACCTGAGCCCTACCTGGAGTTCTGCTGCTGAAGGCAAGGCTCGTAAAGACCTGAGCTCGACCTGGAGTTCTGCTGCTTAAGGCAAGGCTCGTAAAGACCTGAGCCCTACCTGGAGTTCTGCTGCTGAAGGCAAGGCTCGTAAAGACCTGAGCTCGACCTGGAGTTCTGCTGCTTAAGGCAAGGCTCGTAAAGACCTGGAGTTCTGCTGCTGAAGGCAAGGCTCGTAAAGACCTGAGTCCGACCTGGAGTTCTGCTGCTTAAGGCAAGGCTCGTAAAGACCTGAGCCTGACCTGGAGTTCTACTGGATTGGATGGACAGACTTCCTCTGCTTTTCCATCCCTCTGGCCTGTGATTAGTTTCTTCTTGACTTCACGTTGTGACTTATTACCCTCGACACCTTCGTCCGTTCATCAAGGGGACAGAATACAGCAACACTAATAATGATGGGCGTAACACTGGTAATGATGGAAGTGACACTGGTAATGATGGGCGTAACACTGGTAATGATGGAAGTGACACTGGTAATGATGGGCGTAACACTGGTAATGATGGAAGTGACACTGGTAATGATGGGCGTAACACTGGTAATGATGGAAGTGACACTGGTAATGATGGAAGTGACACTGGTAATGATGGGCGTAACACTGGTAATGATGGAAGTGACACTGGTAATGATGGGCGTAACACTGGTAATGATGGAAGTGACACTGGTAATGATGGAAGTGACACTGGTAATGATGGGCGTAACACTGGTAATGATGGAAGTGACACTGGTAATGATGGGCGTAACACTGGTAATGATGGAAGTGACACTGGTAATGATGGAAGTGACACTGGTAATGATGGAAGTGACACTGGTAATGATGGGCGTAACACTGGTAATGATGGAAGTGACACTGGTAATGATGGGCGTAACACTGGTAATGATGGAAGTGACACTGGTAATGATGGGCGTAACACTGGTAATGATGGAAGTGACACTGGTAATGATGGGCGTAACACTGGTAATGATGGAAGTGACACTCGTGAACAATACACATGCTTGCTTTATTGTACTGCGATACCCACTGGGAATGGTATGACATAATACATCGTTGACAGTCACTCACACCTTCCACAACTGTTCACGTACATAACTCTCACCTCCCCAATATCGTGTGTGTCTCCTTTTGGAGACACTCCCTTGATGACTATTAATCTATTAGTGGCCCAGCACCACCCTGTGCTCCAAAGCATTTGCACAACATGTTGAACCTACTGCGTTCATAATAATGATGTCCCTAAATGGCTTACAATCAGCCTGATACTGGTCAGAACAATTCCTGTTCTCTAAAGTCTCTATAACCAACATTGTCACACAATATTGAATCTACTGAGTTACTCACATGTCTCTATGGCTTACAATCAGCCTGCTAATGGTCAGAACAATTCCTGTTCTTTAAAGTCTCTATAACCAACATTGTCACACAATATTGAATCTACTGAGTTACTCACATGTCTCTATGGCTTACAATCAGCCTGCTAATGGTCAGAACAATTCCTGTTCTTTAAAGTCTCTATAACCAACATTGTCACACAATATTGAATCTACTGAGTTACTCACATGTCTCTATGGCTTACAATCAGCCTGCTAATGGTCAGAACAATTCCTGTTCTTTAAAGTCTCTATAACCAACATTGTCACACAATATTGAATCTACTGAGTTCATCAATTAATATCCCATTATGGCTTACATTCAGCCTAAGACTAGTAAGAACAAACCTGCTCTCTATCGTCTCTACACAGAATATGGAACCTCCCAAGTTCCTCATAAATTCCTTGTACGGCTTACATTCAGCCTAATACTAATCAGAACGCTCTTGTTCTCTAAAGTCTCTGTGCACACTATGGACCCTACTGAGTCCTAATATTGTCCCTTTGCAAGCTAAATTCTAATTAATTCCCCTACTCTACACACACGCTACTGGGATATATCACGACTAGCTCTAACACAATTTCCCATGTCCATGAAATACTATTCTATCTGTATCGCACATTTCTTTGCTCGACTGTCATCCCTAGATTGAAATCTAGTTTCCAAACCTCCTGTTCCTTATTACTACAAACACAGCCCACGGTACCGGTTGTCAACACGACAAGTCTGTCCGTACTGAGCCCCGCACATATCTCGAATAACCGTCACTAACTCCTAACCTTGTCTCTTTAATTCTTTGTCTCGTTTTCAAACCTTGTGTTTTCTGAGCTGTTCACCCGATCATTTCATTTCCCGTGGACTACGAGTTACTACATTTTTACGGCTATCTCTCACCTTCACCTTTTGACCTCTTTCGCCTAACACCCTTTCCTTCTGTCACCCCCTAAATACCCACTGTTTCACTTTATTATTTAAGCAACAACTACACTACATTACTTAAGCAACAACTACATTACTTAAGCAACAACTATATTATTGAAACAACAACCTTATTATTTAAGCAACAACTACATTACTTAAGCAACAACCATATTATTTAAGCAACAACTACATTACTTAAGCAACAACTACATTACTTAAGCAACAATTGCTCCTCTCTTACCTCCCCCATCACTAGAAACCAAATACCAGAATGCTGTATTTGTCCTGTTTTGATTCAGAAAGATGTATCTATGAATAGATGTTGATGTAAAACTTAATTGAGATGGAATGATAAAATTACAAATGAGCTCATGTAAAGATGCAAACCCCAAAAACAATGGAATGGACTAGTTAATGGCAGTGATTGGGATATTAAGAAAGCTGGCTCAAAACTTTGGCCTTATAGAATCTGCCAAGAAAGACAGAAAGAAAAACAGAAAACGTCAGAGGGTGACATGCAGTGAAGAGTTGCAACAGTTACAAAAAGACTAGCCCAGGAACAAATATAAAAATTTCATAATATTACAAATGCAGATTGATATTTATATGTACACTTGAATCTGAAATTATGGTTATGGTTAGTCGAAGGCTAGCTGCGCTAGCTCAGTGGTTAGTGAACTGGACTGCAAAGGACAAGAGGTAGGGTTCGATCCCAACCGATGGCTTCCAGGTTCACCCAGCCTTTAGTGGGTACCGGATTTTTTTCTGGGAAAGTAAAGCGGTACGGGCGTAATACCGACCACATTACCCCAAAAATCATGTGTCGAAGGTCTGTAAAATTTATGGTCACTAACACCATATTTCCTATACGCCACTTGGCGTGACGGGGGTACTTTACTTTTTTTTTTTTAGTCGAAGGCCCCGGTATCACTGCAAGCAAATTAAAATGGAATCAATCTGAATTAAAACTCATCTAATTGAAAGAATCCAAACAAAGAAAGGCAGCTACAGTCCTCATCATAGCAGCAATAGCACACGCCAACAGACATAAGGCCAAGCGGCACCGAAAGTGAACGCAGCTGAACTGTCCTTCGTCATACAATATCATCATTCATTGTAAGCAATCAGAATATCGAAACACAATCCAGATGAAAAATACAGCTCACGGTGTGCACAGAGCACTAACTCAGTAGTTCCAGCAGCAAGCCGGACTTGGAATATGAGAAAACTGCAACTAGAAACACTTTTCAGACTGAGCCTCAATGGTTCTTGCCGCCTATCCGCCATATTGACTGGTATTCAATCTGAAATTAATTTGATTTTTGTGTTCAAAAACTAAAACTGACCTATCATCATGATCCATCCTATTTTTGTCCTCTTTGCAGAAACAAATTTTAAATTGTGTATTATAATGTGTTTCTTTGTGCCTTTTTCTTTATTTGCAGCTGTCATCGAAGGTGTCCAGTCAAAAGACTTATATGAGAAATATGGTTTGAATTTGAATGATTGACAAGTGTCAAGGACATTCATGGATTTGACAGACAGGTCTTAAATTAGCTACTGATATTTGTTTGTTTGTTTTACTCTTTGGTTTTGATGATGTTATCATTTGCTAAAGTGACGAGTACTTCCTATAACTATGAACTGAAAAGATACTGTAACAGTGCAAGCTTTAAATGAATCGTGCTGTAATGCTATCAGACATCAAGAGGTACCTTAAGTCTTAATTACAATACCTTATCTGTGACTGATATGTTTACGATGTCGTAGTAAAAATTACTGTCACTTAAATGTAATATTATGATGCTCTAAAAATAGAATTTTCTCTGAACTTTTTCATATACAGCTGTGTGTTTACATTAGGAGAGACATGGGGACTCAGATTTTCTGGCTCGGGTTGATTTATGACCTGAGTTTGACCTCATTAAGACCAGACATGTTACAATGTTGATCGGTACAGTCTCAGTAAGTCTGTCAGTATGTTCAGCAACCTCATAGTGTTATTTGCCGCGTTTCCCAAGTTACAAATGGTGGGTTGTTTTGATGTCTGCGACGACCGAGGAAATTTCCCTAGTCACGGCAAAAGAGAAAAAAAAGACTTCTTCAAAATTGGCGATTTCCTTTTACATTATACAAGATCGCATCTCATGAAATGGGGACAAAAAATAAAAATAATCCTACGTCAATAGTTGGATTTGTTTCCTTTGATGTTGGATTTTAAAAATTAAAAGTGTATCATAAAATGTATACCAGTATCTTATAAAGGGGCTGTTTTTTTTGTGTATAAATTTTGCAAATTTCAAGAAATTTGTTTTCTTTTCTTATGATGGGGGAAACAATTTGAGGGAGACAAACATATGGCTGGATTGACGGAACGATTGTGTCAATAGTCAGGGTAACACCCCAGAAAGACGGTCCTATGCATTTGAATTTCAGGCCCTATATCATCATCCATAGCATCCATTCCTGTGTGTAATCTTGGGTAAACACACAGCTGTGTAGCAAAAATTCACAGCAAATCTTATTTTCTAAACACCAAATGTAACAATGAAGTGGCAGTAATGTATACGATGGTAGTGTGAAAACGTGACCCACATGTATTGTAATCTAGAGTTAATCATAAGATACAACTTCACTTTCAATGTATAACAAAGGGATGTGCACTTTATGTTTCTGAGATGATACAAATATGTCTGAGATGATATAAATGTGTCTGAGATGATACAAATATGTCTGAGATGATACAAATGTGTCTGAGATGATACAAATATGTCTGAGATGATACAAATGTGTCTGAGATGATACAACTATGTCTGAGATGATACAAATATGTCTGAGATGGTACAAATGTGTCTGATATGATATACAAATGTATCTGAGATGATACGAATGTGTCTGGTATGATATACAAATGTATCTGAGATGATACAAATATGTCTGAGATGATACAAATGTGTCTGAGATGATAAAAATGTGTCTGATATGAAACAAATATGTCTGTGATGATACAAATGTGTCTGAGATGAAACAAATATGTCTGTGATGATACAAATGTGTCTGAGATGAAACAAATATGTCTGTGATGATACAAATGTGTCTGTGATGATACAAATGTGTCTGAGATGATACAAATGTGTCTGTGATGATACAAATATGTCTGAGATGATACAAATGTGTCTGAGATGAAACAAATGTGCAAATGAACTAAAGTATCAGCGACAAACCACTGTGAGAAACTACAAACATAATTTTGCCAAATGAGTCCATTCAATTTCATCTCCACATCCAAGTTCAACTAAGAACTTATCCAATTTTTTTTTCTCACACGTTGCTTTAGTTGAGTGTCATTACAGACTGCTGTTAACTTTTTAATTCTCTACATTAGTACGAGTGGCCAGATGGGTAAAATAAAGGCCGTTCTCAAAATATTTGGCCGGTAGTGCCATCACAGTTTCTGTCTGTGAAATTATCTTTAGAAATGAAAAACCCTGACCTGTACATGACTGAGCCTGTGGTGACTGCATCAGGAAGTGTTGCCTTTGTTTTCTGACCCCTGTTGATATCCCTGGGCAGATCCAAAATAGGGGATGTATGTTGTAATAATGGTTTTCTTTTTTTTTTTTAAATTTAGATTACATTAGCTTGCATGTACCAGGATTCCAAAATGTTTCAGCAATGATCTACATTATTCTGTTAGGATTATCATCACTGTTCCAGTCTTTTCCTCAAAAATTTTCAACGTCACACAGTGACTAACTGTGCCAACTTGATCTCATTCTTCCAGAACATTGGTTCTGTTCTGGCAATCTAAATTTGTCTATGTCAAGAATGTTCTTGTGTGCCACATGTTTACTGTAAGATGTCTGTTACATGTTGCAACTAAATAAACCAAATCTAAACGTTGATCAAGAATGTGTTTCAGACTCTGTGTGCTGTAGTTTTATCTGCTGAATGAACTCATAGACTTTACAACCTTTGAAGTGTGTTAGTAGAGTAAAAGTTTCATGGACAAGCACATACAGCAGACATTCAAACAATTAGGCTTCACAGTTTACTGTAGGCAGTTCATAAATTCGTGAACATCTTTAAAAAATCATAGCTTTGCTGTCTCATATTGAATGAACTGAAACTTGGTATGTTCACTTCGACCTTAGACAATATTTCTTTTCACTTAGAAAACTAATCTCCTGTAGGATTAGTCTTATTTGCTTGCTTGTATTCACTCAATGACTGAAGAAATACACTTCTTTGTCATCCACCCTTAAAAGGATGTTAAGCGGGCGTGTCTGCGTTGTGTTGTGGTATGCAGTAAAACAGTGATATTTGGGCCTTTTGGTCCAATACATCTGACTTCAGCATGACATTTTTGAGTACCGGGTTGTCTTCCCTCTTCGATCCCTACTCACTTGCCAGACTAGACAGGTTAGTCTGTTACTAGAGGCACCACGGAGTGGTGGAGCTAGATCTGGATGGTTCTGGTTCACCAATCCTGGCACAAGCCATCAGCTGTGAGTTGCTGACGTCTCTGCTGCTGTGGGGTGCACCCTCACCTCCATTTGTCTTATATAAGTTATGTAATAAATGCTAGTGGCTGCCGGGACAGACTCAAGTCTTTCATCCAATTAATGCACGATACTTTTAATGCATAGAAGAAAACTGTCTGTTTATGTCAACAAATCTGTATCATTTATCGATGGTGTTATCATTGCACCCTTTTTTGTAATTCTCTTGAAATTATAAAACAAAAAACAATTTGTGCAAAATCCAGGCTATCTTTGGACTTAAATTTACAAAATCTTAAAGTCTGTGAAAATCTAAGACAGCAAGCAAAAGTTCACTACAGTTCATCAAATAGTCTCTCTTTGTTTGGGAGATGAGTTAGTAATTCGGATGATTCCACTGGCACGGGCGGTTGGGCAATTATGGATTTTAATTCGTCTGCAGTGACACCGGGACCTTCCATAACCAAATAGTCTCTGAGAAAATTGAAAGACACTCTGTTAATGAATTTATGAACTGTCTATAGATTGTTAATTAGCCTCGGTTGGCTACAGTGTGAGGGGTCTACTTCTGAAAAGACAAGGATAAAAAGAAGAGAAGGTTGTCTGTGAAGTGGCTTCAGGCATGCATGGGTGTTGATATCCATAAGTTTGATAAATCTGTAGAGCTGGCAAGATCTGATCTTATAACTAGCTTTTGACAAATCTGTTAAAGATACTTTTGTAGAAATGATATTTCATCGCTGTATCTCCCATTGAAAGATAGTCATTAAATTGTTTCAGATCTGAAAAACAGGTCTAATTTTTTTATTGGTTTGTAAATGTAAAACTGGGAAAATTGAGGGACGAAGAACAACCAGATCTTCATGTGTGTTACCGGGGCCTCATTATGAGGGAAGTAAAGAATAGTGACACTGTGACCTTCCAGGCATGTCGTAAGAGGCGACTGAGGAGGTTGATCGATGGCTTGACAAGCTGTCATTGTAAAAAGTATTGTTATGGAAACAGCACCGCAGTGATCTCTGCAATATGTGCCACTTTGGCACACAAGGTTTCTGTTTTTACTTGTGGTTCTGCCCTATGTGCCATCTTTGGCTCGAAAGGACAATAGATAGATAGATATTTGACTGACAATACAGTTTTAGGATGCTGGAAGTAGCTTCTTCTGTTGTCATGTATATCTAGAAGTGTTAGTATCCATTCTTACATTCTTGTACATCACTTAACTTTCATCAGGTTGTCTATCCAGGGGAGAATGTATGTCTCTTGACTGGCCTGTCTGAATGTTTTTTGTTGAGTTGTCTGACGCTTCTCCTAGCGATCAGCTACTGTTATGCATTTACGCCAGCTTGGGTCACAAACAAGACTATTTGAGGTCTACACCAATTCCCCATAGCTTGTCATGCAGAGTTGTTTCTGTGGGTCATATCTGTGTTCTTAGGGTGTTAAGAGCGCTTCAGTCCTGTAGGATATGTTCTGGAGCTTGTCCTGCGCAGTCACATGTTGCACAACAAGACCTCTCTTGTGTAGGTATGCTCTGAGGCCACAGTGACCTGTTCTGAGTCTCAGTATCTTAGTCTGCTCATGCCTGCTGAGCTTGCTTAAGTTGTCGTGTTCTGGCTTATATTTTTCATATAACTCTCTCCATTATGTTCTTTTCCTAGCTTGTTACAGGAATATCTTTATTACCTCTCTAACTAAATGCCGTCTGTAAGAAATAACTTCTCTAAGCACCATCCTCTTCATTGTATCTCTTTGTCCACTGGTATTTGACTGGTACTTTCCCGTCATTCTACGTTAGTGATTTTGTCCTGCCTTTTCCATCCTTTTATTCTGCGTAAACATCCATTAATGAAGGTCTCTATCTTTGTGATTGTCATTTTTGTTGTTCTCCGTGTTTCACGGTCATATAATTGAATTGATTTAACATTGGAGTTGAACGTTTTTATTTTTGTATTTAACCTAATTTCTGTGGATTTACAATTTCCATATATTTCCTAATGCAAAGAAGGCTCTCTTGATTGTTGTATCCTTATTTTGTATCATTCTCTGTTCCTCCTTCTTTGTCTATATTACTGCCCAGATGTATGAAATATTCCTTGCATTCTTCCATTACTTGTAAGTTTTCGGCATGATCTACAATCATTATTGAGAGTTGAAATAACAGCATCCCTGACAATCCCATAGGTGCACAGACACTTTTAGCTCATAACAAAATGTATACACAAATGGTTTCAGTAGCTTGATAGTTGCCAAGATTGCATTCTCAGTGATAGTCCTCCTGGATGTAGTGACCTCTGAAAGCCTCCTAAATGTCACCACAGAATATCATCTGACCAGTCAGCTCCATGCAAAAAAAAAAAAAATTATCTACCATTCGATCATCTCAAGTATTGTCTATATCAGCAATGTCGTTTCCTGTATAAATGTTACTGTCTTTTGTAATTCTTGCAGTGGTCCATAAAGTTTTGTCTGTAGTGTTGTATCTATGGGCCAATGGATTTTCCTCAGTCTACTATATTCAGTGCAGTCTTGAAGTATGTGTTCAGCAGTCTGGTGGCGCCTGTCCACATGTACATGTAGTTGAGGTGCTAATCTTGAATTTTGAATACATGTGACTATGGAGTCGATTGTGTCCTTTTCTGAGATGTATAATGATAACTTGTTCATATCTATTCATATTATGAAAGGCATCTTGATTTGGGGGCTTGTGGTCCTCTGATTGATTTGATTATCTGTTTCTTCTGATGGTATGTAATTGGTACATCTGGTTATGTGCCTGATGAGTCTTCCTTTTGCCAGCTGATCTACTCTCTCGTTTCCTGGTCACAGTGAGATGGGATCCACTGCAAGGCAACAGACACTGAGGTGCTTGCAGAGTTCAGTCAATAAGGTCTGCAGATGTGGCAATTTTCTGAATTGTAGTGCCCTGCAGTACTGATCTTGCATCTGTCAAAAACACTACAGGCTGTGGGCTAATATTACTGTTCAGCAGTTTTTCTATTGCCAACTTTATTGCTTGATTTCTGCATAGTAATTGTGACAATATTTCCCTTTTGCTATTTTATTCATATCCCTAGTGTAGCTTGGGTACTCTGTGTATGCACCTGCTCCCCCATTCTTTACTGCATTCTGTGCTGATCTATTAATGTACTCACAAACCCATAAATCTTGTGGGTATTCTTCATCCAAGAAACAGAGTGATTGTTTTACGTTGTAGACTATACTGTAAGGCTCCACATAAAATAATTCTGTCATTTAATGTAACTGTTTGCTAGTGGGCGGTCGCTCGGACAGTAGTAGTTCAGTAAATGAAAGTCCATATTTTCTGTTCTGAGATGCAGTATCTGATATTCAGCCCCATCCATATACACTTCAATCTGACATGCATTGATGTTCTGTACAAGTGTCAATATTCCGCCCTTTTGTCTGTCTTTTCTGTCAGATCGGTAATACTGGTATCCCCTAATCTTCAAGGTTTAGCTTTTATTTAGATGGGTTTCCTGCAAGCATCATACGCTTACTTGCTCTTCAAGTAGAATAATTTCCAACTATTGCCTTTTTACTGTACCCATCTCTTTTTCTGTTGATGCCTTCAGCATTCCAGTGCATTATTTTGAGTGGTCTTATTTTGAATTGGCCAGTAGCTCTATTCTTTCGCCCCCTGACTCCACAGAGCGGTTGAGAAGGACATCCAGTAAAAGAGGTTGGGGGACATACTAACATAGGCCTATGGCCAAACATGATGAATGTTTATTAGTGCACTTGTATTTTTTTCATATAGGATTAAGCATGAATATATAATCCATTAGGAGAGATAGGTAGGGTTTAAGCCCCATTCGGGTCAAAAGACTTGCCCATCACGGCTGAAATTAAAAACTCGGACCATAGCACATCTTGGAGACTGTCAGAACAAGCTGCCTTTATTTTCCATTCCAGAGTGAACCATCTAGCAGACACAAGTAGTGGGATAATGCCATGAAGTAAAAGATCATTTATAATGTGCATTTTGTAAATCATCATCATTGAGTGCTGTCTCCGCATCCAAGGTTGGCTACCATGGAGCGCCATTCCACTATGTCTCTTGCTTTGATGGTGCAGATTGTCATAGGTTGACTAGTTCATCTTTTGGTGTTACTCATCCATGTTAGTATTGGTCTGCCTCTTTTACCTTGTATTTTCCCTTCCAATATTACTTTTATTAGGCTGTTGTGTCGTTTAACATGCTCCCAAAATTTTATTTGTCTTGTTCTAATTGTGTTTAGTTCTCTTTTCATTTTTAGTTGTTTTAAAACTTTGTTTGTTTTCTTTTCTTTCCATCCAATTCTACCTATTCTATAAATCTACATTTCAAAGGCTTCGCTTTTCGGTTCTTTTTTCTTGTCTAATATCTATGTTTCTGCACCATACAGGAATATTGAGATGTAACATTTTGCTATTCTTAGTTTCAGCCCTGCTGTTATTTGTTTTGTTAGTATACTTTTTGCCATGCCTATATTTATTTCATTTGTACATTTTCCATCACTGGTTATAGTATGCCCCAGGTAGTTGTATCTCTGAACTGTCTCCAGGTGTATTCCTTCAACTTTGATATTTATTTGTAGGTCTTGAGAATTTTCTTTCCTCATGAGCTGTTTCTTTTTGATATTCATATTTAATCCGTACTTTTTGCTTGTCATGTTTATTTTATTAAGTAATTGTAGATTCACAGTATTATCAGCATATTTTAGGTTATTGATTATCTTTCTATTGTTTAAGCCTGGCATCTCTTCATCTTGTAAATATGCCAGGTCATATTAAAGAAGTCAGTAAGCAAATGTTATGTCTTAGTTACTGGGGCACTTTCCTACTGCAAGGATTTTCTATGCTTTTTTTCTGCGGCAAATGTTTCCTGCTTTATAATTGTTTACATTGCGTGTATTCTTACATTGCTTTGTTATGGGAAGTCTGTTCTTCCAAAATGACATTCCCCTGCTCTATAGCTGGCCTTTCTTGCTAGTCTCATCTGTCCCCAACTTGTGTCCATTTTATTACAATTGTGCTGCACTAATGAATTTTCCCTGCCAGATGATTACGAATTTGGTGTGTTATTTTGAGAGGGAAAGCATGATTTTAGCTTACACTGATTTCTCCCATCCATTATGGCAACACTTAGGAGTCAGAGACTAAGATGGTTGGATCATGTAAAGACAAACATTCGTATTCCCAAACAAATGTATGACAAATTTAAAGACTAAGAGATCAAAGGGCAGACCAGTGCTGAGATATAAGGATGTTGAGGGCTTCCTAAAGTGAATTCTCTATCAGTCTAAGAAACTGCAAAAATCTTGCTGCAGATCATAGCTCATGAACAAAAATAAAGACAGGCACAGCAAATTTGGAGGCCCTATTGATATAAATTTCAGAAAACAAAAGGCACCAGGAATCCCTTCTAATATTACTTTTATTAGGCTGTTGTGTCTTTTAACATGACCCAAAAATTTCATTTATCTCCCTCGAATTGCGTTTAGTAGTTCTCTTTTCATTTTTAGTTGTTTTAAAACTTCGTTTGTTTTGTTTTCTTTCCATCCAATTCTACCTATTTTTCTATAAATCCACATTTCAAAGGTTTCAATTTTCTGGTCTTGTGGCCATGTTTTCTGCAACATACAGGAATATTGAGAACATGTAACATTTTGCTAATCTTATAGTTTTAGCCCTGGTGTTATTTGTTTTGATATTAGTATATTTTTCATGGCATTAAAATTATTTTTTGCCATACCTATTATTTTGTTTATTCCAGTTTTACATTTTCCATCACTGGTTATAGTATGTCCCAGGTAGTTGTAGTTATGAACTGTCTCCAGGTGTATTCCTTCCACTTTGATATTTAATTGTAGGTCTTGAGAGTTTTCTTTGTTTTTTAATCTTTTTGATATTCATTTCTAATCCATATTATTTGCTTGTCATGTTTATTACATTACATAATTGTAAATCTTTATGATTTTCTGCTCATAGTACAGTATCGTCAGCATATCTTAGGTTAATGATTATCTTTCCATTAATTTGTAGGCCTGGCATCTCTGTTTTTAAAGATTTGCTCAGTGTATAGATTAAACAAGCTTGGTGTTAGGATGCATCCTTGTCTTACTCTTTATATCAATGGGTGTAGAGTTCTTGTTATATTTTATTATTGCTGTTTGCTACATCAATGGGTGTCTAGTATTCTTATAGTCCAATCTCAGCATTGAAGGTTGGCTACCATGGAGCACTATCACTTGCTTTGATAATGCAGGTTGTCATAGACTGACTAGTCAATATTTTGATGTTTGTCTTAATCTGCCTTTTACCCTGTATTTCCCCTCATCATTCATGATTACTTTTAGTAGGCAGCAGTCTTTTACCCAAAAATCTCATTAATCCTGAATAATTTTGATTGTTTTGTTTCCCTTCATTATTTTTGTACTTTTGGAGCCAACTTTGAAAATCAGTAGCATCTGTTAGAGTATTTAATTACCGAATAATTGGTGTGACAAACCAAATTTTAATTCTGGTGGTAGATTAAAGTTGCATAAACATACACCTTCACAAACATTGATTAATATTTTTTTCCCACTATCTATAAAATTGATGTCTTCCATGTCCGGAGACATATAAAGAGCTTTCCGTTCAGAATTTCTTGTTCCTAATTGTAGAACCTGATTATTGGTTGCATTGGACAATTTTCTGCCAAGTTTTTTTTTTCTTTAATCCCTTTTGTTGTCAGTTCTAGGTTTCTTTCCTAGTATCTTAACCTAAATGTTATCTGTACAAATGGTAGATGTCAATACAGGTCACATACAATAAACATTGACAGCAAAGCAACATTGCACAAAACAAAAATACAAGGAAATCTGGATAAGTGAGTAAGAGCAACACTGTATCACACACGTGTTTGAATATACATACAGCAAGCAAAAGACACTAAACTGGTCACTAACATAATATATGGCATGAGTCAAAACAGACATGAAGAAACAAATCAAATCCAATTTAGTGAGACAACATTCATCTTTATATTGCTCCATGTCAAATCAAATGCAGACTAAATGCATGCCCAAACAAATGTTCTGCACAAAAAGTTTCCCCTAAAACTGTTGGTATCTCCATCACCGCTAAAACATGAGATTCAGATGTAAGAAGTGATACTTGCAAGTACTTTTCTCTTCTCTTCATAAATTTGAGATGTCTGTCATTAATTTACATGAAACCTGCACTTAATAATTTTGTAATTTCATTGTATTTAGCAAACTTCAAGAAAAAGGCATTACAAAGTACAGAAAAAAAGTTTGTTACAACAAACCACCTAGAAGTAACATAACATGGATTTTCTGTCACATCAACAACAACAAAAAATTTCTCAGAAGTGATGCTTGAGTCTAAATGAAAGGTGATCACCAATATGATTACACAAACTACAAACAATCACATTCACACATCTGCGGTGTAATTTTATGACATTTCCAACTACTGCATTTGCAATTTTCATTCTGGGCTGGCAAAGTAACACGGCAGTATACACACTTTTTGGGTTACTCAATCACTCATGAAAACTAAGGCTGTGGGAGTTTGTGTGTCTCATTACAAATGAGATTTTCTTTTTCTAAAGCCATTCACCCCACTAGAACACCAGACTAAAAAGTTAGCATGCTATCAGTATCCGCAACGTGGTGCGGGGACATCAAATAAAATTGACTGGGAAATAATATCCACTCCAGAAATGCTTGTCCCACAAACACCACAGCCTTAATAAGCAAGTTTGATTTTCTACAAAACTGGACAAAGGTAACACATGAGAGTTTAAAAATGTGCATGGTGAGACATCACCGAAACAAATCTACACTTACACACACACATCCCCGCGCTAAACAAACAAACAAGAAGGCAAACAAAGTGTTGACTATATAACAGATGTTTCAAATTAAAAATGTCAACACTGATAAAGATACAATAAAATTTAATCAAATGGCATAATAATACATCAATGTTATACATAACATAGCTACTCTATACAGATATCTTCCCACCCCCAAATAAATTTCGCAAATTTAACTCCAAGTTTCAAACCCCATTGTTTTAAATCTCCAAGGAAAAAAAAAAAAAAAAAAGATTTCTCCACCAGGTGCAAAACATGTCAAATATGATATTTGCATAGGGTACATCGCATGTACTTTCTCTTAGTTTTAAATTTCCAGTATCTTGCCAAACTAAAGAATGGCACGTGGGAAAAACATTTCATACTTTATTGTGTTTTATTGTTACTATAACATCCATTTCTGAATGTATTTCCTCTCATTTGATGAGTTACATTCCCTGCACATTATCTGAAACTATACAGGTCTGTAATATGCATTTAAATTTAAAAAAAAAGGGGAAAAAAATAATAAAACAAGAGTTAAGCTTTAAAAGTTGATGGTTCATTTCTTGGCAGCTGCGGCTTTCTTTGTCTTGGCCTTTGCCTTGGCTTTCTTGACTCCTCCTGAGAAGTAAAAGACAAAGGTTAGATCCAAGTCATTTTCTCTAGAAAAAATGTTTGCTATGTGTATAAACAAAGATGTCCTGAGGAAAATTTGAACAACTAATTTTTATGCTATTGATATTTTAGTCCAGTAACATATACGATAAATATTTCAAGATTTGACAAATTTCACCCTTTCCCATGTAAAATAATCATAATATAACCACATATATAGTAAAAATGTAGTTCTAGAGTCCTTTATTTTTCATGCACTATAGCAGAATGACAAGAGATACAGAAACAAAGTTAAACGCATCCGAAAATAAATGTCTAAGGAAAATACTTGGTATAGCATGGAACGAATTCAAAACAAACGAGGAAATTAGAGAAATCGCCAATCAACCACTAATATCTTCAGTAATAAAGAAAAGACAATGGTCATATGTTGGACATGTGATGAGAAAAGATAATAACCGAATAGCAAAGCAAGCCCTCATTGGGGAACAACAGGTAAGAGAAAAAGAGGAAGACCCAGGGAGACACTGAGAAGAACATTGATGAGAGAGGCAAGAGCAGCAGGATTCGGCTCCCTCAATGAGATATAGCTGCTTACACAGAACAGAGACAAATGGCGAGATTTGATAAAATATCTTTAAAAGAAAACTGCTAGAACAAAAATTCAGATAGGAGAAGGTGTATCTTGGTCTATGCCCTATGGGCCGGCTACAGCTCGAAAGGCCAATAGACAGATAGATAGCAGAATGATTTGTGGGAGAACTGAAATGTAAGGCCACTAAAATAATACAGCTGTGATATACAAATAAAAAGAGGAAGACCCAGGGAGACACTGAGAAGAACATTGATGAGAGAGGCAAGAGCAGCAGGAATTGGCTCC
This sequence comes from Megaustenia siamemsis, assembly GCA_032433765.1. Classification (NCBI taxonomy): domain Eukaryota; kingdom Metazoa; phylum Mollusca; class Gastropoda; order Stylommatophora; family Ariophantidae; genus Megaustenia; species Megaustenia siamemsis. The sequence goes on along the minus strand of JAVIAB010000059.1, from coordinate 74,051,584 downwards.
CTCAATGAGATAGAACTGCTTGCACAGAACAAAGACAGATGGTGAGATTTGATAAAATATCTGTAAAAGAAAACTGCTAGAACAAAAAAAAATTCAAAAAAAAAGGAGGTGTATCTTGGTCTACGCCCTATGGGCCGTTTACGGTTCGAAATGTCAATAGATAGATATACAAATTGTCAACAAATAAGTTTATCCTGCAACAAAGCAAGTGATGTAGACATGTGTGTCTAGACACAGATGTCCAATATGAATGTTGAGATGGGTTGAATTTAATAAATGAACTTACGAGCCCATCTTTCATGACAACTAATCTAGGTGGTAGTGTTCTTAAAACTGATGGATACAGAAGCATGTGTGTTGACGGTTACCTCCTTGTTCCATACAAGGTGTTTCATCTATCAGGTCTTTGAGGAAGTAGAGTTGCTCTGATGTCAGTGAGTTTTTGGCGGTCAAAACGGTGATGTTCTACTGTTTCATGTGAGTGTTCACAGAGTGGACATGCTGGAGTTGGGTTTCCTTGTATTCTTTTGATGTGATTGTTTAGTGGGTACACGACTGGTTTTCAGTCTGAAGATGGTGGTTTGGTCTCTTCTTTTTTAGGTTGTTAATGTTGTCATATAGGTCTGGCCTTGTCATGTATTTTAAAAGCTCACTCCCTGTTTTCCCCATATCCCATCCATTCAGGCAATCTCTAATGTTAGAGTTTATGATTGGGCAGTGTTCCAAGACTGGATTGATATTTGTACTTAATGACTTTAACATACACAATGAGCTCAATTGTAGTCCACAAATGATGTGCAGTTGTTTAGCTGGTATAAAATATGTAGAAAGTACTTTTTCAATAAGTGTTTTACATGAGATAAATAAATCAACAAAGATAGCAAAGTTAATAATACTAACCTGCTTTCCTGCCCTTCTTTGCTGCAGCCTTCTTGGGGGACTTTGTTGCAGCTACAACAGAAATGAGACAAGATTAATTGACTTGTTATATTAGGAACAACGAGACAAGATTGACTTGTTATATAAGAAACGAGACAAGAGACTTCTTATATCAGGAATGTATATAGAAATTAGCAGCTAGAACATATATGTGTGGCACACACTATGATGCTGTTTGACACTAAAATAATTTATCCTACTCAAAATCAGAAGCCAATGGTTAATAATAAACATTAAATCATTAAGTAAAGACACAGGTAAATTCATTGATGTAACCAATGACTACAGAATGAGTATCATACATCTACTGATGTGTAATTTAATTTATGAAATGTCCACTTTTTGTGTGTGGATACTTATCCACCACAATCAACAACTGCCAATGTGATTCGTACAATATTTCAATGAAATTATTCAAACACAATCCCCAATGAATGAAGACAAGAAGAGATCAAGACTTGTACACACCTGTTGCTGCTGCTGGTGCGTCTCCAGCAGGGGCTGGTGCGGGTGCTGTTGGGGCTTCCCCTGCCCCTGCAGCGGCTTTCTTTCCACGACCTTTAGCAGCTGCCATTATGAGCTGGGATATTTCAAATAATCAAAAATCACTTTGACAACCTGGAAATAAAAAAAAAATGTCCACAAATGAGACCGGCTCACTGATTCAGTTATAGTTGAAGACTGAAGAAGAGAGTAAGTGAGCTAACAAATACAATTTTATTGACAATTTACATACCGTACCGTTGTCCAAAAACATAAATGAATTTACATTAAAAATTGTGTACTGAAACCAGTTAAAGTAAAGGACTAAATAATGGTGATTTTTTTTTTTAACAAATTACAACTGCTAAAGTTTCATTTATTACACAATTTCATTAAGTTCATATATATATATTTCATAAAGGGACTAATAATTGTTGCTTGACTTTAGCATAAACTTACTTACTTATTGATTGAAAGTGTAGAGAGTAGTAAGGTTCAACATGAAGAAACCTGCCCACAGAAGTAAAGTAAATGAGGCTCTCCTTTTCCATTTAAAATGACATTTAAATGTCTGAATTAATTACATTTCTGATCCAAACCTATCAAATCAATAATTAAAATACAAGATCTCTATCAACCTAATCCTAATAAAAATGGTTCCACACTGTTTGACATATTGAATGTCACAAGTTGTATTTATTAAGTCTAAAGTGAGATAAGTCTGCAGCAAATAGCTGCCATTAAAATATCATCAGGTAATTTCATGGCCTCACTTTTCTATCTCTAGACTCACGGCTGTCCACGCCGCTACAGATTTCATTTCATTTTATTTGAGCAAAATTAATATTTATTCAAACTACATTTATTTGTAAGTAGTTGTGGCGATTATTAGCAATATGAAACTGCATGTATAACTTAAGTTAATGATGAAGAAAGTCGTGTAGCAACCAACAGTTCACTTATTGACTATCCACAACACCAGCCCTAGCGCTTGCCTCGGTGGGGACACTGCACTTTTCTACAATCGAAAACTTATTCTTTTTCAACTTAAAACACCGGAAAAATATCTCACCGGCGTCAATCTAACTAATGTAATATCACACATAATTAAATGTATTTATCTATAAAACACACACAAAATTGCAACATATAGAACGTAATCATTAAATCGCCCAGACCGTTGGTACTTTAGTAGAAGCTGGTCCTCGCAATCTAAAGCGTAAAATGGCGGATGAAAGTGGCGGGCTCCTGGTTGAAGGCGGGCAAGCTTGGCTTTATTTGAATTTTGGAACAATTTAAGTCACAAATAAAATGTGAAAATACACGAAAAATTATGTTAATTAAGAATTACTGCATAAAAACACTTATAAAACGTGACTGAATTAAAAAGAACAAATTATTTGATCGGTTTAATGTACGCCTGGTACAAGATTAAAATGAAGGTATCGACATCTTGTATTTTGAGTAGGTAGATGCTTCAACGTTTTTTTCATTCACTTCAACTTTACGCATTAAATCACGTTTGTAAAATTCACCAAATAAATGAGAGTAAAAAATACAAAGTAAACTTCACTTTATTATTTTAAAATAAAATATGCAATTATTTTAGGCGAAAATATTGAGAAGATTGAGGGAAAACGTCAGTACCTGATGTTTGTTGCTGTAGACTTGTCCGTGTGGCTGGAGGACGCTGTAGCTTGTGGATGGGAACGCTGGAAACTGGGCCACTGTGTCACAAACTAGCCAATCACAGCCTTCAATACTAACCAAAACACAATGAAGGCCATCGGAAAACAGATTATAAGTCACTATCTGGGGAAACCGCGTCAGGGAAAGACGTTTTGATTGGTCCATTTGATTTCCTAAATTTAGATGAGATGCGGGTCATGAAGGGAGAGAATGCGGCACGACCAACGATATTTAATTTTGAGTTTAAAGGAGAATAGAGTTTGAATATGTCCCCATAAATGGTTTTAATAATTTTTATGAAAAAGCATAGTAAATGTTGCTTATGAAAGGCGTTTTTTTTGTTTGGTTTAAAATGTCTAATTTCTCTTCAACTACCCTAGACATCTGCATAAGCATCTGCGCTTTCGGTTTTTGAATGTCTCAAATATTCTCTCAACACGTATATATAACGCCATCTTTTACTCATTGCCTGGTTGAAGCTCTATTTTATTCAAATAATAATGGTTTGTCTCAGTACATTTAATTATGCACTAACTTGTAACTGCTTGCAGCATAAATATGATTAATAATTCAGAAGTGAACCTACACATTTAAATCAATATCTTAAAATGGCGAAATGAAGAAATATTCGATGTAAATGCAGTGACAGAGAAGATTAGATATTATTGGTTATGAAATAAAAATGATTTATGTGTGACATGTACAAAACATTTTGCGGGGTTGGACGGATTTAAATTGTACAGTTTTACAAATTTGATATCTTTTCTGCATCCAAGACGCATTTATAATTTTCGTTTGTAAGTGCTATCTGTTTTTCAAACATTCCCAAATATTATGTCAACACGTGTAAACGCCATCTTTAGTTCATTCCCTTTGTAGGTCCACTTCAGCTCAGTGCTCGCTTGTTGATTACACTTTTCAAAAGCAGGCCGCAATTATCCTGAGTATTTTCTATAGTGCTAATTATGCATGGCCTAAATGTTTTACTGTGACATTAAATTTATATAAACTCTTTAAGACTGCAATTGACTGATTGCGTGTGTGATCGTCTACGTGTGTAATTCATTGCTTAGTAGACCCGTCTGTTATTTGTGTATGTGTGTGACTTAGCTTCAACATTTAACCACCATTTATTTGTGCCTGTATTTTACAATAAAACATATTGTATTTAAAATAATGTTCTTTGTTTCTTTCAATCAGAAGTTCGTTCAATATTTGAGCCAAAAATTCATTATAATAGAAATGTTCAGTGTTCGTTGGAGACAAATAGTTGACTGTTGACGTCATGCCTGGAGTGTTTTTGTAGCTCGGGGTTTAAACTCATAGACGTGGCGGGAAGTAACGAATTTCTTGATGTCCTGTGCTTGCTGGAGAAGTTGAAGCCAGCCAAGTGCATATCTTATGTTCTCCATTGCAGCTGGTCCCACCACCTTCTTACCTAGTTAGCCATTTTGTTATGTTCGGCTGTTACTTTAGGTGATGGGAGATCTCGATCAACTATGGACCAGTCAACTGAAGGTTCAGTCCTCTCCGTGCCAAATTTACTAAATTTATAATTTTATATATTTATATATATATATATATATATATATTTTTTTTTTTTTTTTTTGGGGGGGGGGGGGGGGGGGGGTTCACATAAATATATTGTTGTAACGTTACAAATGCCACTGTAGGTTGCAGACATTGATTGTGTTTTCGTTTTGTAAATAGCCTATACGATGTTATTTTTATCTCATACACGTGTCCCAAAATGTCACATTGTTCCTAAGACTCGTTCCATAGTGACTGTGACACATTTCAGAGCATGATGCAACCGAAGACTAGAAATAAGTCGACCTCTTCGTCATCCGCCCTTAAAATGACATTAAATGGGCCTTCATACGTTGTGTTGTGGTTTGCACTAGAAACTTATATTTGCGCCTTTCGGTCCAACACATCCGACTTCAGCACTGTATGTTTACTACCGGGATTGCCTTCCCTCTTGATTGCTACTCACTTGACAGACTAGGCTAGTTAGTCTGTTTCTAGGGGCACAGAGAAGAGATGGAGGATTATGCAGTTTTGATTCACCGATTCTATTGCAAGCTGTCTGCTATGATTCGCTAACAGCTGTCAGCCATGTTTCTGAACGACGCCCACATATTCTAGAAGAGGAGTGGGCAATCTTTCAAATGTAAAGTGGGGCTAGAAAAAAAAGAGAATATCGAATGTCAGACATTATCACCTATTGAAGTCTTTATATACGGAGACCATGACTGCTCTACGGCGCCAGACCGCTATGTAGCCTTCGACTTACAACCGACTATTTCTACTTCCTCAAAAACCCTCAAATGAAATACTCTGTACGGAACAACAGCAGAACTTAAAAATACCTGCAGATACTACTACATGGCATTGGGCCGAAGGGCATCAGCTCAAAGGTCACTGGATCCATAACAACAACAACAACACAACCGACTATTGCGTCATGGTCAGTGTTCAAATTAGCTGATCAAGCCCCTATAATATCTCCGCAACGAACTAGGACTGACTAAGCGAGTGGAGATCGAGGAGTGAAAGCAATCCGGGTGCCGAAGTCGGATGTGTTGGGCCGAAAAGTTCAAATATCGCAATTATGCTGGAAACTACAACACAAGAACGGCCACTGAACATCCTCTAAGTTGAGCGATGAAGAGGAGGACACGCTGACGTGAACACCGCAAAGAAAATATATGACTCAATGTACATCCGCGTCATCATGTTGTATTGTAGAGACGCAATGAAATCACGTTATTAGTGGAAAGTGGAGGATTTAGGGAGCCGAAACGATATATATATATACATGGTGTTTTTAAAGTTGCAGTGCAGTGAATATTTCTAATATTCAGTAAATGACGTAATCATCATCTACGTCACCACAATTTTGTAAACCACATTTATGAACAAACCGCTGCTCCTTTAATGTTTTATTACGTAAAGGACGGGCACTACGCTACTTTCACTGTCTCATTGCTTGAAGGAAATGGTGTTGACGATTGAAAACAGGGTATTTCTGGTTGAGCATGTCTTTCGTAATGGCGGTAAATATACGGATGAGGTCATTAGACAATTCGTGAGGAAATTTCCAGACTCACAAGTCCCTCACCGAAATTCTGTTACAAAATTGATCAAAAAGTTTCGTGAAACCGGTAGTGTGGTAGATGCATACCGATCTGGAAGACCTTCAATTTCACAAGACCAATTATGAACTCCAAGACAGAATTACAATGAGTCCAAATGCATCTTTAAACCACTTGTCTCAACAGGTGCAAATATCTAAGAGTTCTGTCACAAGGTTTTAAGAAGTGAACTACACTATCGTCCATACAAATTAACTGAAGTGTCTCAACTCCAAGAAAGAGATTATGAATCCCGTTTAAACTACTGCATGTGGTTTCAGAATTTTATTTATGAACATGGCGCTGCCATCCTTGACGTCACTTTTTTCACTGATGAGGCCTGGTTTCATTATCCGGTTATGTGAACAGTCAGAACAATCGGCTGTGGAGCAGTGAAAACCCCATGAATTCATCAAGTGCCGCTTTACGATCAAAAAGTTCGGAGTGTGGTGCGCTATAAGTCGTATGCGGATAATAGGACCTATATTTTAAATGAAACAATAAATGCAGAACGTTACCGTACTTTAATTCTGGAACCGTTCATAGCACACCTTACAGAACGGGAAATTATGGAATCCTGGTTTCAGCAGGATGGGGCAACAGCACACACAGCTACAACAATACTCAATTATTTAGAAAGCAATTTGCAAATCGCATTATTTCACGTGGAATCTGGCCTGCTCGTTCACCAGATTTAACACCCCCAGATTATTATCTGTGGGGGGGGGGGGGGGGCATTGAAGGGAAAGTTTATGAAAATAATCCGCAGACAATTAATGACCTAAAGACTGAAATAGTAGACAAGATTAAACAAATATCACAGACATTATTCTGAAGGTTTCGCAAATATGGAAAGACGAATCACGACATGTCTTGAGCCCATGGTGGACATTTTCAACATATGCTTTAGGCACAACTTTATGTGTTAACACCAACTTTACCCATTATAAGCTCGCCGATAGCAGTCAAGTATATTTGAATAATACCATTTATTTTACAATTTGTGGACGCATTAGTTAACCGCATTTCTGGTGACGTTTTCTTCGAGAGTAGAAATTCACTGCACTGCGACTTTAAAAACACCCTGTATATATATATAGAGAGAGGGGGGGGGAGGGGGGATAAAGGATGCAGAAAATTAGAACGAAAGAATGTAATATAAATATTAAATAGAATACCAACCGGTTAATGAGAAGGCTTGCACTTACAAACATACAGGATTGTCACGATGCAGGATAAAGAAATAACCAGAAGTGCATCTTTCATCTGTTCTGGATAGCACGACATTCTATATCCTCTTTTATCCGCGTGATTGTGCCGGCTAAGTCCTGATAGCTAATTCTCAATGGCTTCCTTGTTAAAATGTTCAAACCATTTATCTAACATCAATGGCACTTGTCCTTATTTAAGCCGATGCTAAGACAGATATACATTATCTACACAGGTATACATTACTCTACGAGTTGATGGCAGTGACCAAGGCATTCAAATGGTTAGTCACAAGACTACACCCACGCATGTATACTGAGTGATTCGATGAGCATGATTAAAAAAAAGTGGAGGCGGGCTCTGTACGCATGCAATGGGTAGAGTCGTTGCAGAAATCCAAAATACGTAAGTTCACCTTTGTCTATGTCCCTGGACATGCGGGAGTACGGGGAAATGAAAGAGGCGGACAGGTTGGCTAGCTGCGCTGTCGTTGTAGACGGGCAACCAATGGATTGGGCGGACATCATCAATTCCCTCCGAGATGTGGGAACAGCACAGGACTTCGACAAACACAGATCCACCTCACTTCTCGGTGATGGAGATGGGAGTTAAGATGGGAACAGCCAGAAATGAGAAACTTAGTGGCCGTGTAGAAGACTTATCAACCAACATAGAACTGGAGTCGTCAGTCGCTGGACACTGCGGGACTTGCTGAGAAGTGTATTTGAACACTTATGGACATGTTCGGAGTGCAATGATGATGACCCTCAAATAACTCAATATTGATTCCGAATAATTTGTAAACGTGCAAATGTTGCTCATATGGAAATCTAATGATCAGTTTTCGATACCTTCTTATTACATTGTACACGTCCACACCACGATTCATTCTTTGTCCTCTCGGGCCGAATTCGGCACATAGGCAAAAGTCATAGTTCTCCCAACTGACGATCTGCTGCTATTTCTTGTAGTTCTTTGTTGTTTTTTAGTCCCAAGGTTGAGCCCTCCCTAGTAATTGTTCTCGTAACGATTCTCTTGATCTTGTTTGTTTTTATATATATACCAGATGGTTTCCACATAAATGCCTGACGGGAAGTCTTTCTTCATTCATTCTCAGCACATGACCGATGTATTTCCAACGCATTTTTCATATAAAGCTCGACACGTATTCTTGTTTCGGGTTCGTCTCTTTTCTGTTCATTTGACAGCTTATGTTTGAGATCCTAGGAAGACATTATTAATTTACGTACGATACTTTATTCATCCAAAAATTAAAGGCAAAGTTACATCACTCTGTTCGTTGCCAGGAATCATCAAAAGTATACAAGATCATGCTGCTATCGCCAAAGTGTCTCATTATCAAAGACATAGACCCTCGAAGTTACCCACGATTAACAATTTCACTGAATTATTTCCCTTTTAGTGACACTAAACCTTATCAATTTTATAAATCTTCTTCTTCCTTCCTCATTACTTTTCAGCGCCGAGAGAAGATATCATTTGCGGTCTTTGCTCTTCTGTTAGCCTCTCCTACTGTTATGTTTCCTGGTGTTTCTAATATTCAATCCATCCTTTTTCGTCGGCCCTTTGGTCTGGTGTTCTCGCAACGTTTATTAAAGGGTCGTTGTGTTGTGATCTTTCTGCTTCATCACGTGACCAAACCATTTTATCTGGTGTTTCTTTATTTATACTATTTTTTGAATCGTTAACTTAAAAAGCATTGTTGTACACATGCTGGTGTGTATCTTTGTAATCTATCTTTCTTTTTGTTCAGCCTAGAGACTAAGGTGTATTGTACTTTATAATCAGCCTCGATGGCTTGTCAAAATTGCAGGGCGGGCCAGTTCTGGTCCACGGGTCGTAGGTTTCCCCCCGTGTTTATAAAACAGCATAGGCCACAACAGCTGCCCGGAACTAAAAAGTATTTTGTTACAACATATATACGTCACTGAAAGTGAGAAAGATAGTTTATAAGTGTTACATAGAGACGATCATAGCAGAAAGTATCATTATACGCCTCAGAACAGGACACAATCGACTCTATAGTACATGTATACAAATTCAAGATCGGCACCTCAACTACATGTACATGTGGACAGGCACCCAGACTGCTGAACACATACTTCAAGACTGCACTGAATATAGTAGGACTGAGGAAAATCTATTGGCCCATAGATACAACACTACAGACAAAACTATAAGGGTCACGCAAGAATACAAAAGACAGTAAAATTTATACAGGAAACGACATTGGCAGATATAGACAATACTTTGGGCGAACGAAAGATAGATAGATAGATAGATAGATAGATAGATAGATAGATAGATAGATAGATAGATAGATAGATAGATAGATAGATAGATAGATAGATAGATAGATAGATAGATAGATAGATAGATAGATAGATAGATAGATAGATATAGATAGATAGATAGATAGATAGATAGATAGATAGATAGATAGATAGATAGATAGATAGATAGATAGATAGATAGATAGATAGATAGATAGATAGATAGATAGATAGATAGATAGATAGATAGATAGATAGATAGATAGATAGATAGATAGATAGATAGATAGATAGATAGATAGATAGATAGATAGATAGATAGATAGATAGATAGATAGATAGATAGATAGATAGATAGACTGTTACATAGAGCCGATCATAGCAGAAAGAAGTGAGGTACGTCCAGAAAGTAAACAAAGAGATAAATAAATAAGATAAAATACAAGAGACGAGACACACGAATCATTTCAGGGGAGCGAGGTATATTTACAATATTCGAAGAAAAATTCGCAAATAATCAACAAGAGAAACAACACATTATATCAACAACAGAAACAAAACAAATAATCAACAACGGAAACAACACAAATAATCAACAACAGAAACAACACAAATAATCAACAACACAAATAATCAACAACAGAAACAATACAAATAATCAACAACAGAAACACACAAATAATCAACAACAGAAACAACACAAATAATCAACAACAGAAACAACACAAATAATCAACAACAGAAAACAACACAAATAATCAACAACAGAAACAACACATTAAATCAACAACAGAAATAACACAAATAATCAACAACAGAAACAACACAAATAATCAACAACAGAAAGGGTGTCGGTTAGCGCAATCGATAGGCGGTTGGCTACCACGGCAACAGCCGGGGTTCGTACCCTGGCGAGGACACCTGGGTTTTACTAATTCCCTAAAAATTAGTACCTCTGAAGTCGGAGTAAATCTGCCTGCATGGCGAGGGGCATCCTGTAATAGGATAAAAACAGACTTTACACGCAAAAATTCAGTCCCACAAAATTGAGTGGGTGGGACTTCGTCAGAGGTCAAAGCTGACGAAAGCGAACAACAACAACAACAGAAACAACACAAATAATCAACAACACAAATAATCAACAACAGAAACAATACAAATAATCAACAACAGAAACAACACAAATAATCAACAACAGGAACAAACAAATAATCAAACAAAACAGAAACAACACAAATAATCAACAACAGAACAACACAAATAATCAACAGCAGAAACAACACAAATAATCAACAACACAAAATAATCAACAACAGAAACAATACAAATAATCAACAACAGAAACAACACAAATAATCAACAACAGGAAACAACACAAATAATCAACAACAGAAACAACACAAATAATCAACAACAGAAACAACACAAATAATCAACAGCAGAAACAACACAAATAATCAACAACACAAATAATTAACAACAGAAACAATACAAATAATCAACAACAAAAACAACACAAATAATCAACAACAGAAAACAACACAAAATAATCAACAACAGGAACAACACAAATAATCAACAACAGGAACAACACAAATAATCAACAACAGGAACAACACAAATAATCAACAACAGGAACAACACAAATAATCAACAACAAGAAACAACACATTAAATCAACAACAGAAACAACACAAATAATCAACAACAGGAACAAACACAAAGAACAATACACAGCCCGAAGCTGGATCGAAACCATACTCCTCAACACAAGAAACCTGCGTTAGAGCACATGTCCAAATAAGCATCCTTAAAAAGTTGCTATTACTACGATGCAAATCACCTATGTATATTCAGATTATAGCACAGGGCTACGAGCACAACTCGGGAATAAATTGTATATCTGTATTTTCTTATGACGACAAGTATCTCCAGATAGCGTAGGGCTGCATACTTACGTTGTAGACAGTTATAAAGAACCATGGATCAAGTCCGTTGTAGGAAGACTTTATGAGCGCCCCATATGTTTTCTTTTACTTAACTTTCGTCATTCTAGATTTCTTTTTGAAAACAAAAATTATAGATTTCTTGTGCTCTATGTGCAGTTGAAATGTTTCTCGGTCATGTACTGAAATCCGTCTTTCTTTCTGCCTTTGCTTTCTTGCTTGCGTTCGCCCGATGACTAAAGGAGGTACCTCTTCATCATCCGCCCTTAAATGAACGCTAAGCTGACGTGTCTGCGTTGTGTTTACAGTATTGCTGTGATATTTGCACCTTTCGGCTTAACACATCCGACTTCAGCATGACATTTTTGAGTACCGGGTTGTCTTCCCTCTTCGATCCCTACTCGCTTGGCCAGACCAGACAGGTTAGTCTGTTACTGGAGGCACCACGGAGAGGTGAAGCAGGGTCTGGATGGTTCTGGTTCACCGATCTGGCGCAAGCCATCAGCTCTGGGTCGCTAATAACTTCCAGCTCTGGGTCGCTAATAACTTCCAGCTCTGGGTCGCTAATAACTTCCAGCTCAGGGTGCTAATAACTTCCAGCTCAGGGTCGCTAATAACTTCCAGCTCAGGTGCTGTGAGGCGCGCCTTCGTCTCCTTTCTGGCTTTTGCTTGCTGGCAACTAAAGGAATGGATAATCCACTACGTCATCCACCTTAAAAGGACGTTAGGTGAACATAAGCGTTGTATTGTGGTTTATTTGCCCTTTCGGCCCAACACACCAATTTTAATCTCAGTATTTTTGAATACCAGGTTGCCTCCTCTCACCAATCCTACTCACTTGTCCAAACTAGACCGGTTAGTCTGTTGGTATAGGCATCACTGCGAGATGGAGTAGGGTCTGAATGGTTCAGTTACCGATTCTGTCGCAGAGCCATCAGCTTTCGCACCATCTGTTGTTCTTTGTTTTGTTTTCTTCTGTTGTTGATTATTTGTACTTTTCCCCCGAGTTTTGTAAACATATCTCTTCCCCTGAAATGTTTATCTATCGCCTCGGAAGTTTCCCTCTATAATAATATTAATTTATTATTATTTGTCTCCAGTCTAAATCACAGGTTCGAGCTGTTTCGTCCTATAAATGTTTGCCTACACCGTAAGTATTCAGCCCTACACTATCCGGGAGACACTTGTCGTAATAGGAAAATGTAGATATATAATTTATTCCGAGCTGTGGCCATAAATATATGACTATAGTCATGAGTAAACATGATAAACAAAAAATATGGACTAGATATGGATATCAACAAGACTAAAACTATGATCATAAACAAAAGTAATACTCAAAACCCACAAGTGGATATCAAAATTGAAGGAATAGACCTGGAGACAGTTCACAACTACCTTGGACAAACTATAACCAGTTATGGAAAATATACAACTGAAATAAAGAAAAGAATAGGAATGGCAAAAAGTAATTGTAATGCCATAAAGGACATACTAACATCAAAACAAATAACACCAGGGCTAAAACTAAGAATAGCAAAATGTTACATCTTCTCAATATTCCTATATGGTGCAGAAACATTGGACAAGAAAACAGAACAGAGAATTGAAGCATTTGAAATGTGGATATATAGAAGAATAGGTAGAATTGGATGGAAGGAAAAGAAAACCAACGACGAAGTCTTAAAACAACTAAAAATGAAAAGATAACTACTAAACACAATTCAAACAAGACAAATGCGATTTTTGGGCCATGTTAAAAGACACAACAGCCTACTAAAAGTAATCCTGGAGGGGAAAATACAAGGTAAAATAGGCAGAGGTAGACCAAGACTAACATGGATGAGTAACATCAAAAGATGGACAAATTAGCTTATGACAACCTGCACCATCAAAGCAAGAGACAAAGCAGAATGGTGCTCCATGGTAGCCAACCTTCGTTGCGGAGACGGCACTCGAAGATGATGATGGCCGTAACCATATGCTATAGTCATGAGTACACCTGCGTGAAAAATATCGCATTTTATAGTTATTTATTTTAGGTAGCTGAGTTGGCCGTGTGCGCTAGCGTTTGTTTCTCGTGGCAAGCCGCTGTGTCGAGGAGTACGGGTTCCATCCTACTTCAGACCATCTATTGTTTTTCCTTGTATTTATGATGTTTTCCCCCGACTGCTGTAACTAAACCTTTTCCCCTGAAATGAATCTTTAATCTATCGCCTCGGAAGATTCCCCCCATAACAATATTCATGTATTATTATGTTTCCTTGCTGTCAGGCGTCTTGCCTCCGTTCTGGGATCTGGAAACTTGTCAAGCATGTACAGTGCAGTATCTGGACCATATGTAGTGTGCAGAGGTGATTTCATTATTTGCTCTGTTAATTATCAATCCATTCACATTTCTCTATTAATTTTTAATGTTACTGATATTCACCCTTGGTGGCATATAAATCGAAGTTCATCCGACTTCTGCATCGATTTTGCTCTTTTTGGTAGATTGTTAACAGTTTCCAGGGTTACAACAGAGATGAGATCTTGTAATTTTATTGTTACCACGTAAGATAGCACCAAAGTATCAATACGTATACGTATGAGATCTTGTAATTTTATTGTTACCACGTAAGATAGCACCAAAGTATCAAAACGTATACGTATGAGATCTTGTAATTTTATTGTTACCACGTAAGATAGCACCAAAGTATCAATACGTATACGTATGAGATCTTCTAATTGTATTGTTACCACGAAAGATAGGGCGCCGCGATAGCTCAGTGGTTAGTGAACTGGACAACATAGGACAAGAGGTAGGGTTCGATCCCAACCGACGGCTACCGGGTTCACCCAGCCTTAAATGGGTACCGGATTTTTTTTGGGAAAGTAAATCGGCACGAGCGTAATACCGACTACATTACCCAAAAATCATGTACTGAAGGTCTGTAAAATTTATGGTCACTAACACCATATTCCCTGTACGCCACTTGGCGTGATGGGGGCTCTTTACTTACTTTTTTTTACTAAGAAAGATAGCACCAAAGTATCAATACGTATACGGGTTCATCGCTTGAATATATATATATATATATATATATATATATATATATATATATATATATATATATATATATATATATATACATTGCGTTCGCCAGCTTTCACCTCTGGCGAAGTCCCTAAAGACTAGGAACTGAATTTTGCATGTTAATCCGTTCTTCCATGGCAGCCGTGTACACAGGGGTCCCTCGCCATACAAGCAGATAACTCTGTCTTCGGAGGTACTCATATTTTTTTTTTCGTCGATGAGTAATTGACGTTTCAAACCGGGTCTCCCTACTGAGACAAACGGTGGTTGCCGCAGAGAGACATCACAAATAAAAATCCCAACTGGTTCAACCGGGAACTCACAACTTCTCTGTCTCAAGGCCGGCGTCTTACCTCGAGACCAACCAGTGCCCCATACTGTATATAATCACATATAGTGGCATTGTAGTCGTTTTGAGATTGACAGCTGTGTTGACATTAGGCGAAACTCGTCATCGCATGCGATCGATCCCGTTTTATTTTCTTTGCCGCGTATACAAAGTTCCCCCATCCCCCAGCACGACATGTATCTTGAGGGACAATAATAATATTTTTAAAATTTGAATTATCTGAGGCTATCTTTCGGAGTTTCCAATCCTGGCTCATATGTTCATCTGTTTTCACTTACCTCCGCTGGGTTGTCCTTAATCCACCTCCCTTTTGTTTACCCTATGGAGTCCTGTGAATGACAAGTCTGTCCATTGTACCAGTCCACTAGATCACGTGACAAGTCACGAAGAGGATAGATTCAATTAAAGGCAAAGGCAAAGGTAAAGTACGAGACTTGAACCGGCGTCTTAGCACGCGAGTTGGTGAAGAGGATTACTCATTATTTTTCAGTCATCAGTTGAGCTGCGGACAGAGAGAAAACATTTAACATTGGAACATTTTGCAGTTATAAACGTATAGGAGAATTATTGCATTCGATCACATTTTGCAGTTATAAACGTATAAGAGAATTATTGCATTCGATCACATTTTGCAGTTATAAACGTATAAGAGAATTATTGCATTCGATCACATTTTGCAGCTGAAAAAATTAAAGAGCAATTGTTGCATTACATTTTACGGTCAATCAAAAGAGTAAAGGACGCTTGTCGCGCTTTGTCTCTTGTGCACATTATGGTGAAGGCTAATTTTTTCTTCTTTTTTTTTCTCGAAATCACTCAACGAACACTGACAGAATTAATAGTTTTCCTTATCATCCACCATTAAAAAGTCGTTAAATGGGCTTCTTCTTTTAACATTCAACTCCCTGTGGAGCATAGGTCTTCAACAAACACTTTCAGCTCTCTGTGGAGCATATGTCTTCAACAAACACTTTCAGCTCTCTGTGGAGCATAGGCCTTCAACAAACACTTTCAACTCCCTGTGGAGCATAGGTCTTCAACAAACATTTTCAGCTCCCTGTAGAGCACAAGTCTTCAACAAACACTTTCCAAGCCGTTATGTTTCTTGCAATTCTTTTAAGATCATTCCATGTCTTCGCCATCATCTTCATCTCTTTTTCGTTCCGTCTTCTCCAAGAATATTCTGGTGTTATGTGGGTTTGCATGCCTTATATTATGGTTTGCAATAGAATTGTGCTATTTGCGGCTTATCTCCTAGATATCAGACTTCAACATGCCGTTTTTTTAATCGGTTTGCCTTCCCTCTCGACCTCTACTATCTTGGCCAGTCTATTTATAGGGGCACTGCGAAGAGGCGGAGAAGGATCTGGATAATTATGTTTGACTGATCATGACACCAGTAGTCAACTTTAAGTCTGTGACAGCTTTAAACTCTGCTCCTGCCCATATTGTTAATGATCAATTAGAAATTTAATAAAATAAAAATAAGAAAATTTTCGTACGCGGACACTTTGTATGGGGCAGAAACGTGGGCACTCTCTATCACACACACACACACACGCATATACAAAGACACGAACATAAATCTTTTCATTTTGTTTTGCTTATCACAAAAAATAAACTTCATTCTCTCTGCTTTCCTCTATTTTTCTTTCCTGTCTGCCCTTATAACCATACTTTACAAAAATCCGGACCACCGCTTCTTTTCGTCAATTATTCAGATCTGTGTTTCTCGTTGAGATTTATTCGTAATGTATATCTCATTCTTCTTCATCTTTCCTTCCTCATTTACCTTTCAGTACCGAGGGGAGATATAATTTGCGGTCATTTGCTCTTCTGTTCGCCTCTGCTCCTGTTGTGTTTCCTAGTGTTTCTAATATTCCGTCAATCCATATTTTTCGTGGTCGGCTCTGGTGTTCTCACAAAATTTATTGAAAGTTCGTTGTGTTGTGTTTTGATCTTTCTGCCTTGCCAAGTAGCAAAACCATTTATGTGTTGTTTCTTTATATATTTTATGGCGGGTGTTATTCCTAGCTTTTTTCTCAGTTCTTCAATTCTGATCTTATCTCTCAAGCTGTTTCCTGTCATTCGTTTAACACATTTCATCTCAGTAGAGGTCATTTTTCTTATTGTTCTTGCATCTAGGGTCCAGGCCTGGCATTGGTAGCACAACGTTGGGATGAAGATTGTATTGTAGAGTTCCCGTTTTGCTTCTAGATTTATCTCCTTGTTTGACAATAATGGTGATAGCTTTCCAATTATTTGACATATTTTTTTGCATCTTGAGTTTTTTTCTGCTATTTGTATAATTTATATAGTTTGTTCATTATACCCGAGGAAGGTTTTTGTCGAAAGGTCGTAGTTCGTCTTGTCTTTCTATAAGTTTAGCTACTCCATACAATTTGATGTTTATTTACATAATCTCTGCAGCTAAACACGCGACCCCGCATAGAATTTAATATTTTATATATTTGATATTTGTAAACCCCACCATCAACCCGCTATCCTACACCACCCTACACCACCCTACCGAACAGCTAAATAGCAAACATTTGCACTCACTGAGTGAAACGTGTGTGGAGCAGTAGCCAGGCTGACATTGCGCATGCGCTAATATCTAATCCAAGATGGCGGAGGAAGAGGTGTCAGAGATGGGCGAGCAGTTCAACCCAGCGGAATGGAAGGCTGTCTCTTTCACACACGTGGAGTTTCCCAAAGGTAGTCACTGCTCATGCACATTACAATAAATGGAACGTTTCTGTTGAATCGTTAGTGTTTCATTGACAATATTTTGTGCATAAATGTTTTTTTGTTCCCTTTTTTTTCTCAGTTCGGCCTTGCTTTTCTATTCGCTAGCAGCTACACTAACTTTGAGTAGTACAGTAGTAAGTACAGTAGTGTACAGTCAGTAAACATAAACAAGTTTAGTACATAGAATGATAGATAGTGAGACTTTATATTCTAAGACTAAGACGACTACATCACTACAGACACTTATTAGACTGATTCAGAGAGTTGAGTGAAACTGCCTGACCGTGACTCTCACCGATGAATTAATGACGATTGTTACAAGTGTTGAGATCATCAATTTCAGTTATTTATCTGTAATTATTTAGTGTAATAAATATTTTAAGTTAAGTAATTAACAGTGGAGTGTTACTTACACTTACACACTTACAGTCAGACTCACTCAGTCTGAGACTGAGCTTGGTCATGGTGAGTTGCTTCAGACAGAGTCGTCAGTTGCACCTTGATTCAGCAATTACTGCATAAAAAATAAAATATTATTTACTTGCAATATTGTTCTTATACTTATAAATATAAAAACGGGTAATTTACAAGTTTAGTCACAGTTTACTGAGTTTAGTGTTCCAAATTATTTCTGCTCAGAGTGACGTCTGTTGTCGGCGTTTTCCCCTTTCCATGATTTTAGTTTGGTTGCCTGGAATTAGAATCTGTCATTATTAGACTGAGAAGATCGACCGGTCGACCGTGGGAAGTTTAGGGTTTGAAATAGCCTACAACTAACTCTAAACCTTGTTGAAAAAATGTAAATAAAAAAATGCACACAAAAACTAGATCCTGATGATGTTCAAGTATTGCCCAGTCAGTAAGGGGAGATCACTCGTGACTCATTTAGCAGAAATAATTTTGTATGCAAAACTCTTAGATTAAAATTTCAGTTATTTAATAAATATTATGTATAATGACTGTTTCACCCTGATTATATAATATAATATATATATATATTGCTGCAGCTGACATGATTATCCATTGTATGCAATTGTTCTTTCTTCTACTATTAGTACCTATCATCATCATCATTGAGTGCCGTCTCCGCAACGAAGGTTGGCTACCATGGAGCGCCATTCTGCTCTGTCTCTTGCTTTGATGGTGCAGGTTGTCATCGGTTGATTTGTCCATCTTTTGATGTTACTCGTCCATGTTAATCTTGGTCTGCCTCTGCCTCTTTTACCTTGTATTTTCCCCTCCAGGATTACTTTCAGTAGGCTGTTGTGTCTTTTAACATGGCCCAAGAATCTCATTTGTCTTGTTCTAATTGTGTTCAGAAGTTCTCTTTTCATTTTTAGTTGTTTTAAGACTTCATCGTTTGTTTTCTTTTCCTTCCATCCAATTCTACCTATTCTTCTATAAATCCACATTTCGAAGGCTTCAATTCTCTGTTCTGTTTTCTTGTCTAATGTCCATGTTTCAGCACCATATAGGAATATTGAGAAGATGTAACATTTTGCTATTCTTAGTTTTAGCTTTGGTGTTATTTGTTTTGATGTTAGTATGTCCTTCATAACATTAAAATTACTTTTTGCCATTCCTATTCTTTTGTTTATTTCAGTTGTACATTTTCCATCACTGGTTATAGTATGTCCAAGGTAGTTGTAGTTTTGAACTGTCTCAAGGTCTATTCCTTCAATTTTGATATCCACTTGTGGGTTTTGAGTATTTTCTTTGTTTATGATCATAGTTTTAGTCTTTTTGATGTTCATATCTAGTCCATATTTTTTGCTTGTCGTGTTTATTTCATTAAGCAATTGTTGTAGGTCTTTAGGATTTTCTGCTAGTAGTACAGTATCGTCAGCATATCTTAGGTTATTGATTATCTTTCCATTAATTTGTAGGCCTGGCATCTCTATGATGTTTTTAAAGATTTGCTCAGTGTATAGATTGAACAAGCTTGGTGATAGGATGCATCCTTGTCTTACTCCTCTTTTTATATCAATGGGTGTAGAGAACTCTTTGTTATATTTTATTATTGCTGTTTGCTCCCAGTATAGATTGCATATTAGTCGTATATCCCTGTCATCTAGATGTATCTCTTCTAGGCATTCTATAAGTTGTTTGTGGTGTACTCTATCAAAAGCTTTGGTGTAGTCTATGAAGCATGCATATATTGGTTTGTTTACTTCTGTGTATTTTTCGATTAATGTTCTCATGCAGAATATGGCTTCTTTTGTCCCGCTATTTTTCCTAAATCCAAATTGCTGCTCATCTAATTCAGTATTGATTTTATTCTGAATCCTTCCTTGTATAACTTTTAGCAAGATTTTTGTAACATGGCTCATTAGGCTTATTGTTCTAAAGTCACTGCATTCAACTGCACCATTCTTTTTAGGCAATGCAATGAAAGTTGATGTTTTTAGTTCATTTGGTATGTATCCTGTGTGGTATATGTCGTTGCATATGTCTGTAATCACTTCAATGCCAAAATCTTCAAGTGCCTGTATCATCTCTATCTGTACGTTTTCAGGTCCTGCTGCTTTTCCCCTTTTCATTGTTTTTATAGCTTTTTCCACCTCAGATTTTAAGATTTTATAGCCTGATGTACATTTTATAACTAGTTTCTTGTCCCTTTGATCATGAAATAGTTCTGTTATATATTCCTGCCATCTATCTATGATATCCTTATTGTCTGTTAGCATTTTTCCTTTTTTTGTCTGCAATGCATCCACCTTCAGTGTCTTTTTTATTTTTATTAGTCATTCTCTTTATTTCTGTGTGCATTCCTCTTAGGTCTTGTTTGCTTTCCATAGTTTCTATTTCTATACATTTTGGCTGAGCCAGTCTTCTTTTGCACATTTTGCGTATTTCATTATCTATTTTATTGTATTGGGCAGTGTTCTTCGCTTGTCTCCTTTCTTCCATTTTTTCTAAGATGGTGTTAGTTATCCATTTTTGTTTTTTGTTCTTTTCTCTTTTGGGTAAGGTGTCGCAGGCTTTTTGTATGCTTTTCTTTATGCATTGCCATTTGGTTGTTACTTTTTCATCAGGATTTTCTCTTCTGTATTGTTCAATTCCTTCCTCTAGCAGCTTCTGGTATGTGTTCTTTACTTGTATTGTATAGGTATCTTTAATATCTTTTTGATTTAAAGCTGTTATATCGAGTGGATTTGTTGATGAATTAGATTTTTGCTTGTTTCTCTTTAGTTTGATTTTCATTTTACCTATTATAACCTATTATAAATATAAAAAACAGCTGGCTTGTAATCAATCTCACTTTTTAAAAAAAATTTACTTCACAGTGTTCTGATAATTAAACTGAGTGATTGAAATAACAAATACATCAAACAATACAACTGTTTTTTTTTTTTTTAACTCTCATACTCGTCTTCTAATGGCAGTCAAAATGGATAAAGTGAACTACTCAGCAGCCGCCAGCTGCTGTGGTGTGAGTCAACAGCTGTGTGGTGTTAACAGTAACACCTGAGTAGCATATGAAGTTCAATATTATTGTATTGGTTAATGTAACAATTCCCTGAGTGTTGGTGTTAACAGTTACATTACACTCACACTGTTACACAATTACTGTTCTGTTAGTTGTGAGTGTTAGTGTTAATACTGTTAATTGTTATTACTGATTGTTACAATTGAGATAAGATTATATATTTAAATAAATAATAATATTTAGTAATGGCTATGATAACATGTTAAATTTTACTCAGTTTTTGTGGGTGTGCGTGACACTTGTTTGTTATAGTAAGTGAAATGTCATATTTTTTGTTTGTTATAGTTTGTTATTCATAAGTGAATTTCAATGCCCGTAGTAAAAAAATTGAAGCGTTCTTGTGTTATTTCGAACGGATTTATTTGTGATGTTTTCTTAGTTTGTTTTAATCGACTGAGACATGTAACAACAAAGGAAAATCACTAATTCAGACAGTTTGAGCAGCTCAAGAACGACAAATGATATAAACCACGACACCTTTTAGGTATCAGTGAAAAGAGAAATGAAGAAAGAAGAAGAAGATAGAAAAAAAATGTTAATCAAGTGGGATATGAACTTTAAAAAAAATAAATTAAAAGCATTTATAATTTCCATTTGGATGTAACTAAACAAATAATAATAATTTAGTTTATGTTTAAATAAAATAATTGAACTTGAAGTTAAATATTAGTAGACGGCAAAAAAGCAGCAGAACTCTTGACAACAAGACAGTAAGGACCAAGCAGAAGTCACTGTCTTGTGGCATCTTGATGATCTTGTAGGGCAACAACAAAATTATGCAATCGGCATGCTACTATCCATGACCACACTCTAGCAGGTTGGGCTTCTCCCTGTCTACTTGCCTCCAGACTGAGAGTCAGCTCAGTAGTTACTTGTTCTTGTCTGAGTATTTCATTTCACATACCACTCCAGCGTCATTTCTCATTGTTGCATCTGTTCAGCAGTTCTTTGTTGCTGATGATTTTGCGAAAGTTCCTCACACATTTCGTGCATGATATGATGACAGTCTTATACTTCTTTTTCTATTGTTCTTCTTCATTGTTCAGATTCATTCAAAAGCATGGAAAATTATGAGATTGAGTTATTTGCGGGTCATCATCATTGCACTCATAACATCCCCATAAGTGCTCTGATCCCCTCCTCAGCAAGTCCCGTGCTGTCCAGTGACTGACGACTCCAGTTCTGTGTTGGTTGATACTTCTTATACACCCGCTAAGTTTCTTGATTCTGGCAGTGCCCATCTTAACTCCCATCTCTTTCATCCGGAGGAGTGGCATGGACTCATCTTCAACAACAGCACAGCTAGCCAACCTGTCCACTCTTTCATTTCCCCATACTCCCACACATTGGGAGTCAACTGAGAGTATCACATGACAAGGCGCCCCCTCAAAGAAATAAGACCAGGGCTAAAACTAAGAATAGCAAAATGTTACATCTTCTCAATATTCCCATATGGTGTAGAAACATGGACATTAGACAAGAAACAGAACAGAAAATTGAATCCTTTGAAATGTGGATATATAGAAGAATAGGTAGAATCGAATGGAAGGAAAAGAAAACAAATGATGAAGTTTTAAAACAACTAAAAATGAAAAGAGAACTACTAAGCACAATTCAAACAAGACAAAAGCAAAATTTTGGGCCATGTTAAAAGACAACAGCTTACTAAAAGTAATCCTGAGTAGAAAATACAAGGTAAAAGAGGCAGTGACAGACCAAAACTAACATGGACAAGTAACATCAAAAGATGGACAAATCAGCTTATGACAACCTGCACCATCAAAGCAAGAGACAGAGCAGAATGGCGCTCCATGGTAGCCAACCTTCGATGCGGAGACGGCACTCGATGATGATGATGGTGTGAAAGGCAGGATGTGGGAAAGGCAGGATGTGTGCAACGTAGGTTGTGTGAAAGGCAACAAGGATGTGTCTCATTTATCCTGGTTATTGCCATTTGACCTCTTCAGCTTCTTAACATTTCTGATTGCATTATTATGTGCAGGGTTGCCAACTGCCGTCGAAGTCAATCAGACTAGAGCCAAAAATCCGCGATTTCCCCAAGATTGTCCGAAAAATTCCACCAGAATTTCCGCCAGATTTTCCAAAAATATTTCCAGAGTTTATTACTTAGGAAACTTACATTAAATAATTATTTATCTACGTACTATTTTATTATTATTATTATTACGCCTCCCCCAAACCAATGGAAGAGTAAATTTAAAGAAAAATAATTATTATTTCGATTTGTAACAGTCACAACTATATTAATACATGTAGAAACTAACTTAATTTGGCAACATAAAAATAGTTTGAAAGACAAAGAAATTGCGAAGTGTCCAGTTTTCGTAAAGAGGAAAATGCAGCGCTGTTCGACTGATGTTTCTTTGATTTGCTGTGAGAAAGATCACAATGTTTCGATGCCAATACACATTCGCAAAACTTGCATCTAGCTTTGTCAGCACTACCCGGGACTTCTAAGATCCAATCTTTAAGGTCCACTTCATTTAGCCCACTCTTTATGAAATCGTTGCTGATATTGAAGTGTCATATCTTTATGCTGTAATGTGAATGTACGTTGCTGATAGTTAAAGTCACATGTATAATATGGAATTACCAAAAATTGTAACTCTCTAACTTATAATATAGCGGTAGGGCCTTGAACCTACACAATTTGAAATAAATATGGACTTTATATTCACGTAGAAAGAAACACGTTGCTGAACACTCTCACTGACTCTAAACAAATCCTCAGTTTGAAATATTAGACTTGCTAATTAATGATGACATAACACTATGACTATAAATCCTCAGTTCTCCTACAATTTATTTCCAAAGTAGAAAAGTTTCAGTTTCAAACCGAAAGTCTCTACTACAATACTCTACTAAATTTTCTATTGGTCAGGTCAAAAGTGATATAATGACGTAGTACGTACATAATTTAACTTGTCACATAAGCGCTACAGACGCTCTTAGTTTGTGTTTTGACCAGAATAAGGCTAATTTTAGCCGATTATCGTGATAAAAAAAAATCAGCGATTTGCCGCTGTCATTCAAAATAAATCCGCTAGAAATTCCGCCAGGCGGATTCATTATTTTTTGGCTGCTGGACGCTGCTCCAATTACGCTAGATCTAGCGGAAAATCCGCTAGGTTGGCAACCCTAATTATGTGTTGTGTTGTTGTTAGTCATTGTCACTTAGGGCTAGATTGTCATAAAAAAAAATCCGATAGAGTTTGTAGAAGGCCGATCAGACCAATATAAGCTATGGATATTGCACTACATCACATAGCTGTTAAGGTTGTAGGAAAACACAAGCTCTTTAACTGTAGTAATGTGGAGACATGTCACCATTACCACCTTGTACTGTCTCTACACCAAAGTGTGGCTACAAAGTTGGAGTACTATTTCACCGTATCTTTTACCGTGATGGTACACACTATCATAGTTCCTCCAGTCAATCTCTTGATGTTATCACTTTTGTCTTTGTCTGCCGTTGCTTCATTTACTTTGTATTTTCCTCTCCAAGATATGTTTCAGGATGTGTCCCTGTATGTGCTCTAAAATGTCATCTTCTCATGTAGGTTTATTATTGTAAACTCACTCCACTGAAAGTATCTGAGATTTATTACCTGAGTTAGTTTTATAAAACTTTGTATTCTCTCACAGTTTTTATAAAACTTTGTATTCTCTCACAGTTTTTATAAAACTTTGTATTCTCTCACAGTTTTTATAAAACTTTGTATTCTCTCACAGTTTTTATAAAACTTTGTATTCTCTCACAGTTTTTATAAAACTTTGTATTCTCTCAGTTTTTATAAAACTTTGTATTCTCTCACAGTTTTTATAAAATTTTGTATTCTCTCACAGTTTTTATAAAACTTTGTATTCTCTCACAGTTTTTATAAAACTTTGTATTCTCTCACAGTTTTTATAAAACTTTGTATTCTCTCACAGTTTTTATAAAACTTTGTATTCTCTCACAGTTTTTATAAAACTTTGTATTCTCTCACAGATTTTTATAAAACTTTGTATTCTCTCACAGTTTCTATAACACTTTGTGTTCTCTATAACATACTGGTATAGATTTCTCTATGTAGATGATCATTTAAGTATGGGGTCTATGAAACTCAACAGTTGGAAGATGTCAGTGACTCATAGCTGCCTCTTGGCATTACGATCTGTGGTACCAGCTGTTTCAGATCTCATTTCACCGACCTGTAGAAGCCTGTGAAAATATGAAACCAGTAGTCTGGTCAAGAGGGTAGGGTTTGCGCGGGAAGGCAATTAGGCACCTAAAACAGGCTTGTTGAAGTCAAATAGTGTTGGAAGATCCAAAATATCGTGACTTGTAAACAATAACACAATGTATTTATGTCAATAAATGTCTTTTCATTGACGGACAATAAAGAGATGCTGTCATTTGTGTCATTACGCAGCCAGCAATAGAAGAAGCTTTTTGAGGAATTTGCTGCATGTTTTGCGGGCTGTAACAAAAAAGTAAAGTGTCCCCGTCACGCCAAGTGGCGTATAGGGAAATATGGTGTTAGTGACCCTATATTTTACAGACCTCCAGCACATGATTTTTGGGGTAATGTGGTCGGTATTACACCCGTGCTGCTTTATTTTCCCAGAAAAAAATCCGGTACCCATTTAAGGCTGGGTGAACCCGGAAGCCGTCGGTTGGGATCGAACCCTACCCCTTGTCCTTTGTAGTCCAGTTCACTAACCACTTAGTGACTCCCGTTTGTGGGCTGTGCTTCAAACATTACCACCACTTCTGTCAGTTTCTTATTATTGAAATAATTGAATGTGTTTTTGAACTAACAATTATTGGTTGTTGCTTAGTTATAATTTCATTACTTGTGTTTTTTTTTTTTTGGTAAGGAATAGTAAAATGAAAGGGTGCCTGGTAGCATATTTTCATGCCATATAGTTATAAAACATTAAACTACCCCAAACATACTTATTTAGTGCTCTTTATGCCCTCTAGCACATAATGTCACCACTAGAGGTCTCCACTGTGGTTATCTTGAGCCAATGTTCAAGCTCACCCCACATAAAGTCATTTCCTTCTATCCAGCATTTTTCACTGAGTTCTGAAGAAGTAAGATTCAAATTTCCCAAAGTTGTGTGCTTAGTACACTTCTATAATGAAAAAAAAGCATCAAATTGTGACTAAACTTACCCTTAACGATAACCCAGTTTTACACCACTGATGCTTTCTAGACAAAACTTACCCTTTATCTCTAACTCAGTTTATCACCACTACACCACTGATGCTTTCTAGACAAAACTTACCCTTTATCTCTAACCCAGTTTATCACCACTACACCACTGATGCTTTCTAGACAAAACTTACCCTTTATCTCTAACCCAGTTTATCACCACTACACCACTGATGCTTTCTAGACAAAACTTACCCTTTATCTCTAACCCAGTTTATCACCACTACGCCACTGGTGCTTTCTAGACAAAACTTACCCTTTGTCTCTACCCAGTTTATCACCACTGCACCACTGATGCTATCTAGAAATAGCATGTCACATTTATATGCTGCGACTGTTCTTTCAGCTAAATCAACTTGAACATTTCATACCAGGATCAAATTTGTGGCATAAGCGTGATGCTTTGTTAATTATGTATGTGGACTCTAGTAGTGATATCTATGAATGTTGTGATTTTACTTTTGTTGATTCCAGATTCAATTTTGATTCCTTTACGTCTTTGCTGTTTACCCTTCTTGTTTTTATTTGCTATTTATTGTCTGTATGAGAGGTCTAGTTTTCTTAATAAATTTGGCTATATTTGAAAGTTCTTCAAACCTCTATATCAGCTGTGTCGGGCATGGTGTGCACTGGTGCCATGATGCCCTAACCTTAATTTCCTGGTGCCTGTGACATGCTTTCCTATCACTAAATTTTAGTCAGCCAATTTTAACCCGTAATTATGATTCCTATCTGCAACTCTCCCAGTTACAATACTGTAGTAAAAATTACTACCACTTAAATGTAACATTATGTGCTTTAAAAACAGTAATTTCTCTGAACTCTTGATACAGTCCTGTGTTCATACTAGGTAAAACATGGGGACTTTAAATTCCTGGCTCATGTTGATTTATGACCTGAGTTTCACCTCATAGACTGGACATGTTACAATGTCTATCGGTACGGTCTGTCAGTATGTTTGTGACCTCATAGTGATATTCACCGTTTTTATCTGAGTCACAAAGGGTGTGATCTGCTGATGACCAGGAAATTTTCCTGGTGACGGGGAAAAAAAAAGGAAAAGCGGCTGAAATATTTTTTTTCTCTTTAAACGATGTATCTCATGATCTTAAAAAAAAAAAATCCAACAGCAGTGGTAACAAATGAAACACTCACCAAAAGTGGTAATTAGGAAGGTACACAGATGGGGGTTGATGTTTAAATATGGAGAAATGTCAAATATTGAGGAATTTATGTTTTGATTCAGTAAATTTTACTATCTATCTATTGACCTTCGAGCCGTAGCTGGCCCATAGGGTGTAGACCAAGACACTCACTCCTTATCTGAATTTTTGCTCTAGCAGTTTTCAATTCTTTTAAAAATATTTTATCAAATCTCGCCATTTGTCTCTGTTCTGTGCAAGCAGCTCTATCTCATTGAGGGAGCTGATCCCTGCTGCTCTTGCCTCTCTCATCAATGTTCTTCTCAGTGTCTCTCTGGGTCTTCCTCTTTTTCTCTTACCTGTCGTTTCCCACATGAGGGCTTGCTTTGCTATTAGGTTATTATCTCTTCCCATCACATGTCCAACATATGACCATCGTCTTTTCTTTATTACTGAAGATATTAGTAATAAAGAGAAGACGTATCCTAGTATTTTAGTTAAAGTAGTATCCTAGAAATTTTACTACTGTATCGTAATTTAGGGTTAATGTTAATCGTAGAGACACTTATTTTTTCAGGGTTAATCTTTCATCCCATAATTTTAGTTACTGTAATATTACTACGGATGTTGCTTTTGTTATTATTATCACAATATTAACTTGGTGCCTGGATCTCCACATCCATCAGTCAGATGTGCCCCAATTTATAAACAATTTGAACAGCTGCTCCAAAATAGTTTACTTTTGATATGTGGGCCAGTGTTCTGTCCGTCATTGGCTAAATATGAGGCATCCTCCAATATATATATATATATATATATATATATATATATATCTTCTTCTTCTTTTCTCTTTCACTGATACCTAAAAGGTGTCGTGATTTATATCATTTGTCGTTCTTGTGCTGCTCGAATTGTCTGAATTAGTGATTTTCCTTTGTTGTTACATGTCTCTGTCACTGCATCTATCCATCTTCTTCTGGGTCTTCCTCTTGGTCTTTTCCCATGCATTCTCGAGAAGAACGCCCTTGATGGTGATTGGTGAGGATTCATTCTGACCAGGTGGCCAAACCATTTAAGTTGTTGTTGTTCTATATATTCTTGGCAGGGTTTTGTTCCTACCATTTTTCTTATGGTTTCATTTGGTATTCTATCTCTTCTTGTGTTGTTTGTTACTTTTCTCAAGCAACGCATCTCACATGTATTGATCTTTCTTAAATGGGATTTAGAAAGGGTCCATGTTTGACTTTCATAGCACAAAGTTGGTATGAAGATGCTATTTATCATTTGTTGTTTAGCTGGCATAGAAATGTTTGGATGTCTTAACAATGGTGAAAGCTGGTATGTGACAGCATTTGCTTTTTGTATTCTCATGTCAATTTCTCTGTCTAGTTTTCCATCTTCTGTGAACATTGCGCCTAAATACTTGAATTCCTCTACTTGTTTTATTTCTTTGTCTTTGATCTTGATGTTTAATGGGTGTCTCAATTTGCTTATTCTTATAGCCTCTGTTTTTGCTGTGTTAATTTTCATACTGTAGTTTGTGCAGCTTTTATCTAGAGATGTTAAATGCTGTTGTAGCAGGTTTTCATCCTCATATATTAGGCATTGGTCATCTGCGAAGAGTAGCTCATTGATGTTGGAGTTTTCTACCTCTATGTTATTATTTGATTTGTCCTTGTTGTTGGTTGTTTCCTGATTTATTTTGTCCATATATATGATGAAGAGGAGTGGTGAGAGGACACATCCTTGTCTTACTCCTGTTGTAACCTGAAACCATTCTGACAGACCTTCCGATGTTCTGACGGCACTTTGACTGTTTTTATATAGTGCTATTATATTTTCTAGTAGTTGTCCTGCTACCCCGTATGTTTCTAAAGTTTGCCAAAGTTTGTTCCTGTCCACACGGTCAAACGCTTTTTCCTGATCTATAAACACTATATTTAGGTTTCTGTCATATTCTATATATATATATATATATATATATATATATATATATATATATATATATATATATATATATATATATATATATATATATATATATATATACACTGGTCTGTACGGCCTGTCTACATACATACGTGGATAATGAGACCTGCTTAAGTCTAAAAGTGAAAGTCTCATCAGTTATGACCTAATCTAAGACAGAGAAGGACCACATGATTATATGACTCAAGATAATGATTGTTGCCATCTGGTTTACAATTTTGTATCCTAGAAATATGGCGTTCTTTATGATGTGTCACCAGCAGATGAATTATTTTGTAAATAAATTGTAAATCTGTGTATGAGATTAAATCAACCCTGTATATGTAGAACTGATAAGCTTGCAGCTCCGGTACTGAGTGTGGCCTTACTCTGGGCAAAGAGGACATAATCAAGTTTGTTCTTCATTCCTTAAGAGAAGAGGACGATGGGCGGGGACAATGGTGTATATACTGAGAGATTGAGGAGTCTAAATGTAGGAAAGTGGTCTGGTCAATCTGGAGTGCTTAGTGGGACAAGCAGATGTATCTATAATGAACACCTTACAGGAGCAGTCAGCCTGCATACACTCCGAGAAATGCTGGGACATGCGGTGGAGCGGATATGGGGATGCCCAGACTGCAGTGAAACTGATTCCATGAATATTATAGAGTGTGTATCTACACTTTAATAAATTGCATTTTATAGATAGAATTTATTAAATTAATCCACATATGTGAAGCCTGCTCAATATACCAGTGTATTGATTTGTGTTAATTGAGATTGCCTGTGCAGTTCATTATAACAATATTATTTGAAACACGTTTTTATTTTTATACAATTTTAATTGATCATTGATTGATGCCACATTCATATCAGGAAAAATGAAAAAAAATATTATGGTTCAAGCGTTGCATAATAAATGGACGACACAAATCTTTTTTAGATGTTTCGGCTCAATAGGCCTTCAACAGGGACAAACAAACAGCACACACACAGATATTTAAGTAAATAAAATTAGCACTACATATCTAACTATTTGGTTATGGAAGGCCCCGGTATCACTGCAAACAAATTAAAATTCATAATTGCTCAACCGCCCGTGCCAGCGTAATCATCCGAATTAATATCTCATCTCCCAAACAAGAAAGGTAACTGTAGTCCCCATTGTAGCAGTCTCTGCACACGCCAAAAGACATAAGGCGAAACCGCACCGAAAATGAACACAACCAATTGTTCCCTGTCATATGATATCACTCATCGTAAACAATTGGAATATCGAAACATGATCAAAACGGATGAGACACACAGCGCACGGTGTGCACAGAGCACTTAACTCAGCAGCTCCTGCAACAAGCCGGACTTGGAATATGAGGAAACTGCAACAAGGAACACTTTTCATGCATAGCCTTCAATTGTTCCCGCCGCCTATCCACCATATACTGGAAGTTCACGTCCTCTTGAAAATGATGATCGTCGTATTTAAAAAAAATGTATAGCACTTGATGATTAGGCCATCGTTGTAGACTCCAATTCTGAATATATAAACACACAGTATCCCCGTCGCACATCAAACAACAGACCGTAAGATTAGTGTATGGCCGGTCTAGGGATATACAATGAGCCATTACGATGACGTAGCACAGCACAATGTCGTACACAACAATTTCACTCCCTTTAGATTCCTGATTACTCTAGTGAAAGCAGCCTACGACGAACAAAACATGGTGCAAATTCCCTAAAGAGATAAAACTGTGGCTGACGAAACATTAATGAGTAACAAGGAGATAACTTGCGTCAAGGAATTCCAACAACTGTCATGAACAGCACCGATGTGATGTAGAGTGCAGATCAAGTCTAGATGGTGGAAGGTCGCATTCACAATACTTGATTTGTCAAAAAGGGACTGTTGCCGGCGTACGACTTCACTTTAGCGGCGCAGTTGTAATAAGTAGATCATCATTTTTACTTTAATGCAGATAAGTGCAATGGAGAACTGGAATTAATCAGATCCCGAATGCACTTTCTGCAGCGATCGAGAGAACGTGACCTAGATCTACCATCTTTTCAACGGAAGTCCAAATATAGTATCAGCTAACTAATAATGGAGTATCTAAATTTGGAACTAGAATGAGGAATAAGAATAAAAATGTCGGCCCTGTGTACTGCGCTGTGGTCAGAAGGAAAATGAATGATAGTTGCACAAGGTACCCAATGTTACTAATGGAAGGTCAGAACACAGGTGGAAGGGTTCTAAAAATATATATGGTAGGGGGCACTGTATAGGTTACCCCAACTGTAATGCGACCAGCAATGTTTAGACAAATCCCCGTATATACAACCGTATGAGAACACACAGACCTACCTGTATACATATTCTAGGTATTCTAGTTCGAAATTATTTTATTTGAGATAATCCATTATTAGTTAACTATTTAGGGCTAATTTTATTTACTTACATATCTGTGCGTATTTGTTCCTGCTGAAGGCCTATTGAGCAGAAACGTCGTTCAGATTTGTGTCATCCATTTATTATGTGAAGCTTTAACCATACCATTATTTGTTTCATTTCTCCTTTACAATCAGCTTTACATTAGCTTTACAATCAGCTATGCATTTCATTGCCTTGACCCTTGATTCATATCAGCAACATTATATTCTGTTAATGCCAGTGGAAATATGTCATGCCAGCATTTTATTTCATTTGGTTAAAAGTCTGACATTTGGAAAATAGCTGGGGTATCAAATTAGCATATAAATTATTCATACACATTCTGTGCTTAAATTAGATAGATGCTGTATCGAGGTTCATCCACATTTATTTATTGTGACATAAAGTAAAAAATATATATTGCAGTTGCTTGTAATATTAACTTGCCATATTATCATTGAGTTAGATATGTGTGTTTTGCTAAAACTAAAGGAGATCCTTGCGTCTGTGTCAGATGTTTAATACTGTGTTAATGCCCATATTTTGTCAAAAATTGTCTACACATTTACGGGTGATATAGCCCATATCAGACCAAGCTGTCCCGCATATTTCCAGAGACTAGGTCACCCAGATAGATTTGAGAATTGAACCTGGATTTGATTGGTCATTACCCAGCCCACTAACCTCTTCGTTGCTTTTATTTCTAAAATGCCAGCAGCACTTGTTTTGGTCTAGATATAGCCAGTGACCCAAGACATCACTTCACCTACTATTTTGGCTCCCTGATAAGTCTTCATCACAATAGACTTGATTGAGGTGAAGGTGATATAGAATATACCGCTCTTAACCCTAGATTACTCTCTCTCTCCCTCTCTGCGATTAGGACTCCAGACTCTCACACGAAGACAGCTGTCTGTTTAAGCCTGTTACATCCACTCCACTTGCATACCTGTTAAAATGTTGCACTGTGTTCTGCGCCAGTGGCCCAGTGCATCCGATTTCAGCCAGCATTTTGTTCAGGTTTGCTTTCCTTAGCCTTTGATTGTCCCCAATCTTCCTGCAAGGCAGCAGATGATCTTTTCTGTAGGGGGATTCTGCCCTTAGATGATCGGCCCTCCCAGATTTACGAGCACCATCTGCAAGAGTCACTAGAGGTGACTAACATCTCATTCACAACACTTGATTTGTCAAAAACGGACTGTTGTCGGCCTACGACCTCGCTTTAGCGACACAGATGTATTAAGTATATCATCATTTTGACTTTAACGCAGAAAAGTGCAACGGAGATCCAAAATTAATCGGACCCTGGGTGCACTTTCTGCAGCGATCGAGAGGATGTGGGCTAGATCCGCCATCTTGGAGATGGAAGTCCGCTGTCTTTTCTAACCCTAGATTACAATACTGTCGTTAAAATTACCACCTCAAAATACATTTTAACAAATTTTACAGTTTGCCATGGGCACACACAAAATGCATTCTAATTATTACTTCCGGTGTCCCAGGAGTTTTTTTCCGTGTATTGTCACTCTCAACAGGAAAAGTAGGGAACAGAACCCGGTCGTGGTTAATGCCGAGGTCAACGATCTCATCTGCGATAACACAGATGAGAAAGATGCAGTCATCTATACAGACGGATCTGTAATACAACACCAAAGAAGTGCATGGGCATTTACAGCACGCTCGGCAGGCAGAATAGTCAAGGAAGACAGTGGTGCATATGTCATAACCACGAGTAGCATGACAATGGAGGCGATGGCAGTGACCAAGGCATTCAAATGGTTAGAGTCACAAGACTACACCCACGCATGTATACTGAGTGATTCGATGAGCATGATTAAAAAAGTGGAGGCGGGCAAATGAAAGAGCGGACAGGTTGGCTAGCTGCGCTGTCATTGAGGACGGGCAACCAATGGATCGGGCGGACATCATCATTGCCATCCGAGATGTGGGAAGAACACAGGATTTCGACAAACACAGATCCACGTCGCTTCTTCGGATGATGGAAATGGGAGTTAAGATGGGCACAGCCAGAAATGAGAAACTTGGTGGCCGTGTAAGAAGACTTATCAACCAACATAGAACTGGAGTCGTCAGTCGCTGGACACTGAGGGAATCGCTGAGGAGGGGATCTGAGCATCCACGGACATGTTCGGAGTGCAATGATGATGACCCACAAATAACTCAATAACTCAATTTAAGTGGTAGTAATTTTGTCTACGGTCCCATAAACACGTGAGTCACAGATAGGTAATGTAATCTAGGGTTAACACAAGATAGTATGGTCCCCAAAAGTAACCCGTCACGACAAACTGTGGGGATCCAGTGAAGACCCCAAACATATGCTCCTGCTTGTGACCCATGCTAAACTAGACATCTCAGTGCATATTAAAAGCTGATCACTAAAGAAGAATTATGGATCTTCCGATGTCAGAGAAGACATCAAGATGTTATCATTTCACACAGAATAAGGAGAGTTTGGCAAAATAAATGAATCATTAACCAAGAACTGCTACTAATATGCTTCTAAGGGAGTTCATACAGTGAAGTGTTTGAGTTATTTAAGCCACATAATCATAAACCATCACAAAAATTGCACAGTCGTAGACTCCGGTGGGAGGACAGCTTGGTAGAGAATTGTAGAGATAATTGAAGAGGTTGGTCAGAGTTGGGGTGTTATACAATGAATGGGCACAGATTGAACGTGGCCAAAATATTTTTATTTGATACTACAAGACACTACAAGATGTGTCGTAAATGACTGATTTTACTGTCCGGAGCCCTGTGTAACAGAAATTTTGACATTCATAAAAAGTAAAGTAAATGTTTCCCTTATGATGATGTGTTGACTGCACTGAGGTGTGCTGCCTTTAATCTGAAAGCCACCCATACTCAATTTCATAGGGAGAACCCACAAATAGGGTAATCGCTTTTATGGTGGTTTGTTTTCTTTAACTCTTTCCGTACGGAAGCTTTTTATCGACGCAACGGAAGAGATTTTAGAGACAAAATTGTTCATGGTTTTAAGAATCAATCTACATATTTATATTTATCTATAACATATAACTTATTATATATGAATGTTTAGATAATTGAACAAGGTATTAGATTTCACCAATATCCAGATTATACAAGACATGTAAAACGAATATGGTTTGATGGCGTTCACACTAATAAAATTTAGCGTGGCGCACCATGCGGCGGAACGTACGCAACCGAAATGGAAATGGCGCACCATGCGGCGGATCGTACGGAAAGAGTTAATACATAATTCTGTCATCTATTTTCAGGTGATTTTCTGGGTTGTATTCTGGCATGGATGAGCCTGTCTCCATTTATATTGATTGTCAGTTTCTTGACATTAATTGTGTTCAGGAGAGATCTACACACGGTGAGTAATATTATATACAGGCTTTATAGTCATTAACACTTTCTTCTTCTTCTCTATTTCTTTGTACCATACCAGGTGACAAGGGAGATACATAGTTGTGGTTCTTGCTTTTCTCACAGCCTTAACCATCGGCAATTGATGCTGTTGTAGAGTTTCTCTGATGTTGTCACTCCAATGTAGTCTGGTTTTGCCTTGAGCTCAGTGTCTTTCTTCTCTTTTTGTGTCTGTCTTGTTAAATGAGGTAGCACTAGGCCTTCTCTCCTATTGGGGGAACCCATTTTATTTCTTGTCTTTGTTTGTATTTAAACATTGGGTTCTATGCTGACTCTTATAACCACGTTTCTGATGTTGTCTCTTCTGCTTTCCCCTGCAGCCTTTCTCAGACATCTCATTCGCATGGTGACTCTTCTTCCCATTGACTCTTCTGCTTTCTCCTACAGCCTTTCTCAGACATCTCATTTGCATGGTGACTCTTCTTCCCATTGACTCTTCTGCTTTCTCCTGCAGCCGTTCTCAGACATCTCATTTGCATGGTGACTCTTCTTCCCATTGACTCTTCTGCTTTCTCCTACAGCCGTTCTCAGACATCTCATTTGCATGGTGACTCTTCTTCCCATTGACTCTTCTGCTTTCTCCTACAGCCGTTCTCAGACATCTCATTTGCATGGTGACTCTTCTTCCCATTGACTCTTCTGCATTCTCCTACAGCCATTCTCAGACATCTCATTTTCATGACTCTTTCTGACTTTTGACTTTTCCAACATTAACCTGATTTAAGAACTATTTAAGTTTTAGACCTGATTATATATGTATCTTAGTATAATATCACTATACATATTTAGCCCTTAATTACGAAATTCCATGACAAGCTATGTTATTACAAAACATTTGTAAAATTTACAGCTTAAAGAAAACCCTGTGTAACATGAAGAAATAATATCCTTTTCTTATTCTAAGTATTAATACAAACATAAATAACATATTCATTTCAAATTTGTAGGTTTAGCATACAATAAAATAGACAACTCAAATAAATTAGCTGATAAAATAGAGTAGGGATCGAAGAGGGAAGACAGCTTGGTACTCGGAGGTGAAGGCGCGCCTCCCAGCACCAGAGCTGGAAGTTGTTAGCGATCCACAGCTGATGGCTTGCGCCAGGATTGGTGAACCAGAACCATCCAGACCCTGCTCCACCTCTCCGTAGTGCCTCTAGTAACAGACTAACCTGTCTAGTCTGGCCAGGCGAGTAGGGATCGAAGAGGGAAGACAACCCGGTGCTCAAAAATGTCATGCTCAAGTTGGATGTGTTGGGCCAAAAGGCGCAAATATCACAGTTATACTGTAAACCACAACACAACGCAGACACGTCTATTTAACGTCCTTTTAAGGGATGATGACGAGGTACACTCCTTAAGTCATCGGGCGAATGCAAGCAAGCAACTTGGTACTCAAAAATAAAATGCTGAAGTCTGATGTGTTGGGCTTAAAGCGCAATTATCACAGAGTTCTACTGCAAACTACAACACAACATATCTATGCCCACTTAACGTACTTTTAAAGACGGATGACGAAGAGAATAATTAATTTCTTTAGTCATCTGGTGAATGACAGAAAGAAAGAAAAGCTGCTAAAATGCAAATCGTCTATGGGATCACACTATTATTGAAACTATTTTATTTTTGTATGGTGTCACTGTTGTATTAAACAAAAATTGGGTGTAATGATACATCATGGGTCACTGACGGGGATCTGTTAGGAAGGTACATGGCAGAAATGACCATTCATGCATGTCAAACTGTAGAATTAAAAAATAAAAATTTTTTAGATTGTTATTCTAATTTTTGCGATAGTTTCGTAATTAATGTTAATAAATGTAGTGATGGTGCACGCCCTTGTTGAACATGTTTTATTTGTTGAACAATTGCAATTGAGGGTCAATTTTGATGGCTGCTTCTGTTAGCTAACACATGCTCTTTATTATAATCCCTGATCTTCACATTTAGCCCTACTCTAAAAAATGTGGGTGATTTATTGATGCTTTACTTTATCAAATGCCTTGGTGTAGACCAGGGGTGGCAAACCTACGGCCCATGGACCAGAATTGTCCCTCCAAGCTAATTTGACAGGCCCTTGTGCTTGATATATTTTTTTTTGCGTTCACCATCTTTTACCTCTGGCGAAGTCCATAGAGATTCCATGGAATGCCCCATATGGATCTTAAAATAATCTCACCATACATATTAAATAAATCTTGCCTATCACCTTGTTTTATTTATAGAAACATTCCCAATTGATTTCCAGTTCTTATGGCCGCTGTTTGTTGCCAGTACATGTTCTTTATTATTCTTAGATCTTTGCTGTCAACATTTATGCATCCTAGAATTTTGATTATTTGTTAGTGTTTTACTTTGCCAAACGCTTTGGTTTAATCTATGAAACATAGACATATATCTCTTTTCACCTCTATGGCTCTTTCTACTAAAGATCTTATAATGCATGTGACATTGTTCTTACCTTTAGAAATCATCATCCTGAGAAGGACGTCAAGTGGGCCTAGATACGTTATGTTTGCAGTAGAACTGTGATATTTGCACCTTTCAACCCAACACATCCGACTTAAGCATGTTAGTTTTTAGTACTGGTTTTTTTTATCCTCTTCGATGTCTCCTCGCTTGGCCAGACTAGTCAGGTAACTATGTTTCTGGTGGCACTGCAAAGAGGTGGAGTAGGATCTAGATGGTTCTGTTTCACCAATCTTGTCGCAAGCCATCAGCCATGGGTCGCTGACATCTCTTGGAAGGTCATGTGATATCTGTATTTAGGCTAAGACACTACTGCATTACCTTGGTTGTTTGTTGGCAATGAATCATAGCTGACTTTTGCTTCTGGATCGGTAACAGCTGATGAATATCCTACTACACCTACCAATGGTGCCCCTAGGAATGGACTAACCTATCTGGCTAAACAAAAGTTGATCGAAAAGATAAAGTAATCTGGCGCTCAATAATGTTGTGTTACATTCAGATGTGTTGGGACTAAAGGTGGCATGAATTATGTTGCTTCCTGTCAGCCACAAAACAACTTAGCCCACTTGGTTGTCTTTTAAATTATATGGAGGTGTTGTCAGGTGAACAACACAGAAGAATATATGTATGTGTGTTGTGTACACAGAGGAAGAATATATGTGTGTTGTGTACATGATGGAAGAATATATGTGTGTTGTGTACATGATGGAAGAATATATGTGTGTTGTGTGTGCACGTGGAGGAAGAATATATGTGTGTTGTGTGTGCACGTGGAGGAAGAATATATGTGTGTTGTGTGTGCACGTGGAGGAAGAATATATGTGTGTTGTGTGTGCACGTGGAGGAAGAATATATGTGTGTTGTGTGTGCACGTGGAGGAAGAATATATGTGTGTTGTGTGTGCACGTGGAGGAAGAATATATGTGTGTTTTGTGTACATGATGGAAGAATATATGTGTGTTGTGTACATGATGGAAGAATATATGTGTGTTGTGTACATGATGGAAGAATATATGTGTGTTGTGTACATGATGGAAGAATATATGTGTGTTGTGTACATGATGGAAGAATATATGTGTGTTGTGTACATGATGGAAGAATATATGTGTGTTGTGTACATGATGGAAGAATATATGTGTGTTGTGTACATGATGGAAGAATATATGTGTGTTGTGTACATGATGGAAGAATATATATATATATGTGTTTTGTGTACATGATTGAAGAATATATGTATGTGTTTTAATCCATTTATAAATTTTCTAGATGGCTTTCTTGTGTGGCCTTGGGATGGATGAAGTTCTTAACCTTGTCATTAAATATACCATCCGAGAGCCCAGGCCGCTGCGTGGTAAGTTAAGTCTGTATTGTGGCTTGAGCACTTCAGATCATGAATGTTTGGTCAACAGTGGCTATTGATAGTTGGTCGTTTGTGATTAGTGGTTGGATTAAGAAATAGTCTTGTGATTCCATACCATACAAGGAGAAGGAAACATAACACAAAGAAGACTCACAGTAAGATAGAGTGAATAAACTTTAAGAAAACTCTACAGCAACTAACAACAAGTGACAGTGGTTGAAGCTGTTGGAAATACTGGATCTAGAACTCCTAGGGAGGACTGGCTGGTCTAGAGGAAAGACATTGGGCCTCTGGACAGGAAGGTCTTGAGTTCCATCACAGGTGGTTTAAAAATCGAATCAGTGGTTTTTTTCAAGGCTTTATCTTCTCCAGGAATCTGGGTAGTGAGATCCAATGTCTAGCCCTCTGTGAAAAACTGGAGGTCCTCTGTGCACTCACGCACGTTAAAGAATCCCTGTGAGTTTAAAGTTGAAAAGAGCAGGTCCAAAATGGCCGCTGTCCGGGCAAAAGTTGTTAAGCAAATCTACACATCCATGATGAAAGCGGATGTGTTGGGCCAAGGGTGCAGATATTGTAGCTATGGCTTAGCTAGCAACACAGCACATCCACACCCACTTAACGGATGAACGCTAAGAAGAAGTGAACCACAGAAGGATATTGGTGGACATGAAGAAGAAAGGAGTTTTATCTTGACATCCCATATAGTTTATTTTGCTTGATGGGCATTGACTTGCCAGTGTGGCTTGTCATATGGGGCATCTGATATGCCAACTTTAGGAAGATTATTTCACACACGAAGAGTAATTAATCCCACCTTGTAATCATCATCATCAAGTACCGGGCCTGCTGGCATTGGTGATCATGTCTCTCCACAACTTTTGATGTCAATAGTTAATCATTTCTGTTGTTGACCTTCTGCCACGCCATTCTCTTAAGTTGTCTGTTATTTTTTCTCTTTGCTTCCCTCTATCTCTTCATCCCTCAATTTTTCCAGTTGTTAAATATATTCCAGTTGTTCTCTTCTCATTACATGTCCAAAAAATGATGATTGTTTCTTCCTAATATTGGAAAATAGCTCTCTTTTTGCTTTGGCCTCTTTCAGAACGTTTTCATTACTCTTCTTAGCTGTCCATGGTTCACATCCATATGTTAAGACAGGCTCTACATAACATTTAAGAACTAACACATTGTATGTAATACTACCTTTTAGAGCACCTCTTGATAAAAGACAATACATTATATTGTGGTCTGAAATGTTATTGGATTGTCTTTATGATTAATAAGAAGAAAGATGTGCAATGGTGGCAACATTTAAGACATGACTGAATTTTTTACTGATGAACTTCATCATTTCTACTGACGCTTAGTGGGAAAAACAGTATGTTTGGATGATGGTAGGGAAGGGTAACTATTACATAAATATCAGTGTTTGTGTTTCTAGGCATAACTGTTTTTAGTTTGCACATGGAGTTAACACATTCCGTACCATGAGCCGCATATCACAACTTTCTAAACAGACTCGCGGAGCCCAAACACAGCAATTTGCGGCTTTTAATTTATTATTGTTTTCACAATTATTTCAGTTAGAACCTTGTTATTCTTCTATTTACACCTCCCCCTTTTTTATGGCAAATTGCCCCAACAAAATGCGCGTTTTAGCACTTTTAATTAATTTTATCACTGATAATTCACCACTAATGCAATCTCCACAAGCCACAACTTCAGTTTTAAATTACACTCACCATGGACACACCTGGGTGTCCATTATTTAGTGTAATATCGCTTTCCATGTTTTCAAAACTATAACTAGTAAAATGTTATCTACTCTATATTCATGCTTGTTGCAGAAACATTAAATAGAAAATCAAGCAAAAATCTCTGCAAAATTATTATTATGACCCCAATTAATAGTAATAATGACCCCAATTAATAGGCATAATGACCCCGATTAATAGGCATAATGACCCCAATTAATAGGCATAATGACCCCAATTAATAGGCATAATGACCCCAATTAATAGGCATAATGACCCCGATTAATAGGCATACTGACCCCAATTAATAGGCATAATGACCCCAATTAATAGGCATAATGACCTCAATAGGCATAATGACCCCGATTAATAGGCATAATGACCCCAATTAATAGGCATAATGACCCCGATTAATAGGCATAATGACCCCGATTAATAGGCATAATGACCCCAATTAATAGGCATAATGACCCCGATTAATAGGCATAATGACCCCGATTAATAGGCATAATGACCTCAATTAATAGGCACAATGACTCCAATTAATAGGCGTAATGACCCCGATTAATAGGCACAATGACTCCAATTAATAGGCACAATGACCCCAATTAATAGGCACAATGACCCCGATTAATAGGCATAATGACCTCAATTAATAGGCATAATGACCTCAATTAATAGGCATAATGACCCCAATTAATAGGCATAATGACCCCAATTAATAGGCACAATGACCCCGATTAATAGGCATAATGACCCCGATTAATAGGCATAATGACCCCAATTAATATGCATAATGACTCCAATTAATAGGCGTAATGACCTCAATAGGCGTAATGACCCCAATTAATAGGCGTAATGACCTCAATTAATAGGCGTAATGACCTCAATTAATAGGCGTAATGACCCCAATTAATAGGCATAATGACCCCAATTAATAGGCACAGCACTCACATTTTGTAAAAATAAATGTAAAGTTGTATTGATAAGCTCAGTTTAAATGAAAACTGATTTAAAAATAAAATTATTTCTTTGTTTTTATTCTACCCTAAAAATTAATAATTAAAAAGATCTTGAATGCATCACTTACAGCATTCAGTCGTGAATCCCATATCTTAAAATGTGAAAACTGCCATGTGACAGTGATTATGAATATTTATATTTGATTAAATCAATAAAATTCTGACTACCGATGGTAACACAGTGGAGTACCGTATAACTGTTATCTTTATAATGGGGGTTGTGCCTACTTTTTGTTGAGACACAAGATCCGCTTAACCTTAGATCAAGTTTTCTAGGTTATATTAGAAATAGAGAAAACTACTTTGGGCTGGAGCCCATGTGCATAGCCAGTGAATTCCCGAATCGTATTGCAAAGTTATTTTCCTGACCATATATATATAGTAATGCTAATCTGGTGGTATCTCTGGTTAAAAGTGTTAATATGTGAGTCCCTTCAACTGTTCTCATTAACCTCTTGTAGAAAAAAAAAAATCAGTTTTGGCCTTTTGCTGCTTCTGGAAGTTGTTGATATACAGTTTTTGAAACATTTTATGTGTAGATAAATCTGATGGAGAAAAAAATGGAGTTTCACAAAGGTGGTCTTTACTCATATTTAATTGACAATCGACTCATATAAAAAAAACACAATCCTTAATGAAAACGAGTTAACCATATCATATAGGAGGTGTGGGTTTACAGTGAAATAATAGGGTGCTAGAAAAAGGTATTCAAAAACATAGATATATCCCTTACTTCATAGGTCAGGGTTCAATTATAGTGATAGATGCCAAGTATTATTCTTCATATTTAGTTATCACATGCTGTGAGCTCTTTACTTTCTGGCAGCAATGTTGGTCTGTAGAAGTAGGAACTGACATTAAGTCTTATAGGAGTTGTTGGTCTGTAGAAGTAGGAACTGACATTAAGTCTTATAGGAGTTGTTGGTCTGTAGAAGTAGGAACTGACATTAAGTCTTATAGGAGTTGTTGGTCTGTAGAAGTAAGAACTGACATTAAGTCTTATAGGAGTTGTTGGTCTGTAGAAGTAGGAACTGACATTAAGTCTTATAGGAGTTGTTGGTCTGTAGAAGTAGGAACTGACATTAAGTCTTATAGGAGTTGTTGGTCTGTAGAAGTAGGAACCGACATTAAGTCTTATAGGAGTTGTTGGTCTGTAGAAGTAGGAACTGACATTAAGTCTTATAGGAGTTGTTGGTCTGTAGAAGTAGGAACTGACATTAAGTCTTATAGGAGTTGTTGGTCTGTAGAAGTAAGAACTGACATTAAGTCTTATAGGAGTTGTTGGTCTGTAGAAGTAGGAACTGATATTAAGTCTTATAGGAGTTGTTGGTCTGTAGAAGTAGGAACTGATATTAAGTCTTATAGGAGTTGTTGGTCTGTAGAAGTAGGAACTGATATTAAGTCTTATAGGAGTTGTTGGTCTGTAGAAGTAAGAACTGATATTAAGTCTTATAGGAGTTGTTGGTCTGTAGAAGTAGGAACTGACATTAAGTCTTATAGGAGTTGTTGGTCTGTAGAAGTAGGAACTGACATTAAGTCTTATAGGAGTTGTTGGTCTGTAGAAGTAGGAACTGACATTAAGTCTTATAGGGGTTGTTGGTCTGTAGAAGTAGGAACTGACATTAAGTCTTATAGGAGTTGTTGGTCTGTAGAAGTAGGAACTGATATTAAGTCTTATAGGAGTTGTTGGTCTGTAGAAGTAGGAACTGACATTATGTCTTATAGGAGTTGTTGGTCTGTAGAAGTAAGAAGTGACATTAAGTCTTATAGGAGTTGTTGGTCTGTAGACGTAGGAACTGACATTAAGTCTTATAGGAGTTGTTGGTCTGTAGAAGTAAGAACTGATATTAAGTCTTATAGGAGTTGTTGGTCTGTAGAAGTAGGAGCTAACATTAAGTCTTATAGCAGTTGTTGGTCTGTAGAAGTAGGAACTGACACATTAAGTCTTATAGGAGTTGTTAGTCTGTAGAAGTAGGAACTGACACATTAAGTCTTATAGAAGTTTTGATTATTTCATTGGGGGGGGGGGGCATGTCAATTTCCACCAACAATTGAGTTCAGAATGGTCTGTGGCCTAGAGCCAACTGCATGCATCAGGATCAGCAAACAACAGCTGATCAAAAACCCTACTCTGCCTCTCAGTGGTGCTCCTGGAAACAGACTACCCAGTCTGGCCAAACAAGGAAATCGAAGAGGGGAG
The DNA here is from genome assembly GCA_032433765.1 of Megaustenia siamemsis. Classification (NCBI taxonomy): domain Eukaryota; kingdom Metazoa; phylum Mollusca; class Gastropoda; order Stylommatophora; family Ariophantidae; genus Megaustenia; species Megaustenia siamemsis. The sequence goes on along the minus strand of JAVIAB010000059.1, from coordinate 74,007,209 downwards.
ACAACCTGGTATTCAAACCTGTTAGCTATGATCATGGTAGTCTGCAGGATGTCTTGTCGTTCATGACACTTTCTATGAGCAGTATTTTTTCCTCAACAAAGTACAATGTCTGAAGGTCGGGCTACTTCTAGTCACAGCTTCAAAATATCCCCCATCCACCACTAAAGATATCACAAAGCTGCCAAAGTCTACACAAATGGCCTGGCGATGGATACCTTACCACTGCGAAATTTCCTGAAATGGAGTAGCTGATACCCTCTCCAAAACTGGCAGCAGGAAAGCCCAATGCGCTCACCTGGTGAGCTACAGAGAGGCTTAAGTCCATCATACGAAATAAACTGGAAGCAACAAAAACTGCACATAAATGACATGCAGAATCCAATATATCCACTGCCATGACACGCCCAGACCATCGTTTTCCACTTTCAGAACAGGTCACTGAAGACTACTGAACAACTTTTGCCACTTAGGGATAACCACACTGATGAATATCACCGAAGAATGGATGCTAGACTCCAGAACACCTTCAGTCATTATTGCAACAAGGTTTTGCTTGAAAATTTGGCTGAACTTGTACGTCAAACCTGGCCCAACGACATAAACATACAACTTTGCTGAACTTGACGTCAAACCTGGCCGAACAACATAAACATACAACTTTGCTGAACTTGACGTCAAACCTGGCCGAACAACATAAACATACAACTTTTTGAACTTGACGTCAAACCTGGCCGAACAACATAAACATACAACTTTGCTGAACTTGACGTCAAACCTGGCCGAACAACATAAACATACAACTTTGCTGAACTTGACGTCAAACCTGGCCGAACAACATAAACATACAACTTTGCTGAACTTGACGTCAACCTGGCCGAACAACATAAACATACAACTTTGCTGAACTTGACGTCAACCTGGCCGAACAACATAAACATACAACTTTGCTGAACTTGACGTCAACCTGGCCGAACAACATAAACATACAACTTTGCTGAACTTGACGTCAAACCTGGCCGAACAACATAAACATACAACTTTGCTGAACTTGACGTCAAACCTGGCCGAACAACATAAACATACAACTTTGCTGACTTGACGTCAAACCTGGCCGAACAACATAAACATACAACTTTGCTGAACTTGACGTCAAACCTGGCCGAACAAACATAAACATACAACTTTGCTGAACTTGACGTCAAACCTGGCGAACAACATAAACATACAACTTTGCTGAACTGACGTCAAACCTGGCCGAACAACATAAACATACAACTTTGCTGAACTTGACGTCAAACCTGGCCGAACAACATAAACATACAACTTTGCTGAACTTGACGTCAAACCTGGCCGAACAACATAAACATACAACTTTGCTGAACTTGACGTCAAACCTGGCCGAACAACATAAACATACAACTTTGCTGAACTTGACGTCAAACCTGGCCGAACAACATAAACATACAACTTTGCTGAACTTGACGTCAAACCTGGCCGAACAACATAAACATACAACTTTGCTGAACTTGACGTCAAACCTGGCCGAACAACATAAACATACAACTTTGCTGAACTTGACGTCAAACCTGGCCGAACAACATAAACATACAACTTTGCTGAACTTGACGTCAAACCTGGCCGAACAACATAAACATACAACTTTGCTGAACTTGACGTCAAACCTGGCCAACAACATAAACATACAACTTTGCTGAACTTGACGTCAAACCTGGCCCAACAACATAAACATACAACTTTGCTGAACTTGACGTCAAACCTGGCCCACAACATAAACATACAACTTTGCTGAACTTGACGTCAAACCTGGCCCGAACAACATAAACATACAACTTTGCTGAACTTGACGTCAAACCTGGCCGAACAACATAAACATACAACTTTGCTGAACTTGACGTCAAACCTGCCGAACAACATAAACATACAACTTTGCTGAACTTGACGTCAAACCTGGCCCAACAACATAAACATACAACTTTGCTGAACTTGACGTCAAACCTGGCCCAACAACATAAACATACAACTTTGCTGAACTTGACGTCAAACCTGGCCCAACAACATAAACATACAACTTTGCTGAACTTGACGTCAAACCTGGCCCAACAACATAAACATACAACTTTGCTGAACTTGATGTCAAACCTGGCCCAACAACATAAACATACAACTTTGCTGAACTTGACGTCAAACCTGGCCGAACAACAAACATACAACTTTGCTGAACTTGACGTCAAACCTGGCCCAACAACATAACATACAACTTTGCTGAACTTGACGTCAAACCTGGCCAACAACATAAACATACAACTTTGCTGAACTTGACGTCAAACCTGGCCCAACAACATAAACATACAACTTTGCTGAACTTGACGTCAAACCTGGCCCAACAACATAAACATACAACTTTGCTGAACTTGACGTCAAACCTGGCCCAACAACATAAACATACAACTTTGCTGAACTTGACGTCAAACCTGGCCCAACAACATAAACATACAACTTTGCTGAACTTGACGTCAAACCTGGCCCAACAACATAAACATACAACTTTGCTGAACTTGACGTCAAACCTGGCCCAACAACATAAACATACACTTTGCTGAACTTGACGTCAAACCTGGCCCAACAACATAAACATACAACTTTGCTGAACTTGACGTCAAACCTGGCCCAACAACATAAACATACAACTTTGCTGAACTTGACGTCAAACCTGGCCCAACAACATAAACATACAACTTTGCTGAACTTGACGTCAAACCTGCCCACCACATAACATAAATATACAACTTTGCTGAACTTGACGTCAAACCTGGCCCAACAACATAAACATACAACTTTGCTGAACTTGACGTCAAACCTGGCCCAACAACATAAACATACAACTTTGCTGAACTTGACGTCAAACCTGGCCCAACAACATAAACATACAACTTTGCTGAACTTGACGTCAAACCTGGCCCAACAACATAAACATACAACTTTGCTGAACTTGACGTCAAACCTGGCCCAACAACATAAACATACAACTTTGCTGAACTTGACGTCAAACCTGGCCGAACAACATAAACATACAACTTTGCTGAACTTGACGTCAAACCTGGCCGAACAACATAAACCATACAACTTTGCTGAACTTGACGTCAAACCTGGCCCAACAACATAAACATACAACTTTGCTGAACTTGACGTCAAACCTGGCCCAACAACATAAACATACAACTTTGCTGAACTTGACGTCAAACCTGGCCCAACAACATAAACATACAACTTTGCTGAACTTGACGTCAAACCTGGCCCAACAACATAACATACAACTTTGCTGAACTTGACGTCAAACCTGGCCCAACAACATAAACATACAACTTTGCTGAACTTGACGTCAAACTGGCCCAACAACATAAACATAGAACTTTGCTGAACTTGACGTCAAACCTGGCCAACAACATAAACATACAACTTTGCTGAACTTGACGTCAAACCTGGCCAACACATAAACATACAACTTTGCTGAACTTGACGTCAAACCTGGCCCAACAACATAAACATACAACTTTGCTGAACTTGACGTCAAACCTGGCCCACACATAAACATACAACTTTGCTGAACTTGACGTCAAACCTGGCCCAACACATAAACATACAACTTTGCTGAACTTGACGTCAAACCTGGCCCAACAACATAACATACAACTTTGCTGAACTTGACGTCAAACTGGCCCAACAACATAAACATACAACTTTGCTGAACTTGACGTCAAACCTGGCCCAACAACATAAACATACAACTTTGCTGAACTTGACGTCAAACCTGGCCAACAACATACATACAACTTTGCTGACTTGACGTCAAACCTGGCCCAACAACATAAACATACAACTTTGCTGAACTTGACGTCAAACCTGGCCCAACAACATAACATACAACTTTGCTGAACTTGACGTCAACCCGGCCCACAACATAAAACATACAACTTTGCTGAACTTGACGTCAACCCTGGCCCAACAACATAAACATACAACTTTGCTGAACTTGACGTCAAACCTGGCCCAACAACATAACACACAACTTTGCTGAACTTGACGTCAAACTGGCCCAACAACATAAACATACAACTTTGCTGAACTTGACGTCAAACCTGGCCCAACAACATAAACATACAACTTTGCTGAACTTGACGTCAAACCTGGCCCAACAACATAAACATACAACTTTGCTGAACTTGACGTCAAACCTGGCCAACAACATAAACATACAACTTTGCTGAACTTGACGTCAAACCTGGCCCAACAACATAAACATACAACTTTGCTGAACTTGACGTCAAACCTGGCCCACAACATAAACATACAACTTTGCTGAACTTGACGTCAAACCTGGCCCAACAACATAAACATACAACTTTGCTGAACTTTGACGTCAACCTGGCCCAACAACATAACATACAACTTTGCTGAACTTGACGTCAACCTGGCCCAACAACATAAACATACAACTTTGCTGAACTTGACGTCAAACCTGGGCCGAACAACATAAACATACAACTTTGCTGAACTTGACGTCAAACCTGGCCCAACAACATAACATACAACTTTGCTGACTTGACGTCAAACTGGCCCAACAACATAAACATACAACTTTGCTGAACTTGACGTCAAACCTGGCCCAACAACATAAACATACAACTTTGCTGACTTGACGTCAACCTGGCCCAACAACATAAACATACAACTTTGCTGAACTTGACGTCAAACCTGGCCCAACAACATAACATACAACTTTGCTGAACTTGACGTCAAACCTGGCCCACACAACATAAACATACAACTTTGCTGAACTTGACGTCAAACCTGGCCCAACAACATAAACATACAACTTTGCTGAACTTGACGTTCAAACCTGGCCAAACAACATAAACATACAACTTTGCTGAACTTGACGTCAAACTGGCCCAACAACATAAACATACAACTTTGCTGAACTTGACGTCAAACCTGGCCGAACAACATAACATACAACTTTGCTGAACTTGACGTCAACCTGGCCCAACAACATAAACATACAACTTTGCTGAACTTGACGTCAAACCTGGCCCAACAACATAAACATACAACTTTGCTGAACTTGACGTCAAACCTGGCCCAACAACATAAACATACAACTTTGCTGAACTTGACGTCAAACCTGGCCCAACAACATAAACATACAACTTTGCTGAACTTGACGTCAAACCTGGCCCAACAACATAAACATACAACTTTGCTGAACTTGACGTCAAACCTGGCCCAACAACATAAACATACAACTTTGCTGAACTTGACGTCAAACCTGGCCCAACAACATAAACATACAACTTTGCTGAACTTGACGTCAAACCTGGCCCAACAACATAAACATACAACTTTGCTGAACTTGACGTCAAACCTGGCCGAACAACATAAACATACAACTTTGCTGAACTTGACGTCAACCTGGCCGAACAACATAACATCAACTTTGCTGAACTTGACGTCAAACCTGGCCCAACAACATAAACATACAACTTTGCTGAACTTGACGTCAAACCTGGCCCAACAACATAAACATACAACTTTGCTGAACTTGACGTCAAACCTGGCCGAACAACATAAACATACAACTTTGCTGAACTTGACGTCAAACCTGGCCCAACACATAAACATACAACTTTGCTGAACTTGACGTCAAACCTGGCCCAACAACATAAACATACAACTTTGCTGAACTTGACGTCAAACCTGGCCCAACAACATAAACATACGACTTTGCTGAACTTGACGTCAAACCTGCCCAACA